>JAHRHZ010000100.1:2397230-2412415 GCA_024137785.1 Ginglymostoma cirratum
CATTAGGGTACCGTGACAGCTTCATAATTGGCATACGTACTTTCGAAAAGTAGCGACTTGTAATGTAGGAAAGCGGCAGTCAATTTGGCCACAGGAAAATAACAAACAACCGAGGGATAATGACCAGATAATCATTTTTGTCTCCCAAAATATACGTTGAAGGATAAATATTGACTCGTACACCAGGTTCTTCTTTAAAGTAGCACGATGGGATCTCTTGTGTCCTCTCGGTGTAATGGGTCATCTGAAAGATATCTGATACAGCAGCACTGCCCTCAGTAATGCACTGGAATGTTGGCCTAGACATTTTCGAAAAGATTCTGAATTGCTACAGCAGAGACATGCAACGAAGCATCTTGCAATTTTACAATCTTCATGCTCCCTTACTTAATGAAATATAATGAAGCTTCTTGACTGCTTAAAGAGACTTAAAAAAGAACGTTTTTGAATGGAGAGACAGGTCACAAGTAAAGGTAAATTTAGATGGAGCTTTCAAAGAAATAGTGGCTGAAACAAACACAGAAAATGCTGAAGAAATTCAGTCAGCCTGGCAGCATCTGTGGAGAGAGAAACAGAATTAATATCAAGTCTGAGATGACTATTTGGACTCAAAATGTTAACTCTGTTTTGCTCTCCACAGATGATGCTAGACCTGCTGAGTTCCTTCGCATTTTTGTGTTTGTTTCAGATTTCCACCATCTATAGTATTTTGCTTTTCAGTGACTAAAACAACAAATACAAGAATTTTCAGGACCTTCTTATTAACCTTCCAGTTAAGATATAACTTTGTCCATTTTGTCCCATTTTTAAAGCTACCTTTGATGGTACTAAATTTGTTTCCCTTCTTACCTAGATTACATAATTTAACACGCAACAGATAGCCATCCCTGGATCACTTCTTGACATTCAAGTTGGCTGCATGCACTTCTGGCTTTTTGCTTTTGCCAGGAATAAGTGTCTCATTCTTATAGGATCCATCTTCTACCTCCCTCCCTTCACTCCCTTAGCAACAACTTGATGGAGATGAGGAAGTTATTTTGTGGGAAATGTTAAGGTGGACCTATGATTTTCTCATGGGCATACGGCATTAGAACAGCAATGTACTTTGGCACTCAGCCACCTGTGACTGAAACAAATGATGTGCAATGTGCATTACCCAAGCAATTCATCGGTTCCAATGTAACAACAGTTCGGCAATGACAGCACTTCCGTCTTTCTCATGTATCAAGTAAAAATAGAACAAAGAACATTTGGAAAAAATTTGCAAAGCTGGACCCAAGAGTGCAGAATACTGTCCATATATTCGAAACTGTTTATGAATGTTATCCAGCCAAAGATTACAGCAAGTGAACTATTGCAAATTATGCTTCCATATTCCAGAGAATCTACCTTATTAATAAGTCATAAATATCCTTCCTATAATCAATTTTCATTGGCTATGTACCTTTAAAAAGAGCATTTTTTTTGCAGCAGTTGCAACCAACAGGTAGTCTAATTTACGAGCTAGGTCCTCCAGAAGAAACATTAGTTCAGCTGACCTCAGCTGCACAACTTCAGTAGCCTACAAGAAAAAACATCCATCAATATTGATATTAACCTATAAGCCAGTGTGAAATTAGTGGCCCTTTATGGTCAACTTAGCTCACTAGTTTACAATCAAATTTACCTTATGATATGATTAAACGGACAATATTACATTACATAACTTTGTATCAGAGATAAAAGGTACTGCAGATGCTGGAGAATCCGAGATAACAAGCATGGGGCTGGATGAACACAGCAGGTCAAGCAGCATCATAGGAGCAGGAAAACTTGACGTTTCGGGCCTAAAACGTCAAGTTTTCCTGCTCCTATGATGCTGCTTGACCTGCTGTGTTCATCCAGCCCCATGCTTGTTATCTCGGATCCTTAATCGCTCTAGGTGGCAGAAAATACCACATCATCGAAGCATTTTGCCCAGCTTCATTTCTAGATTTATTTGCAAATAAAACCCAGGGAATTTTTTTTAAAAAAATGAGATGGAGGCAATTTGTCAGAGAGCACAGTATTTAAATGAAAGTATTGGAATCTGTGTGTAAAAAACTAACGCATTTGCAGTTTCTTGGAACACAACATTACATTCAGATCGATTAAAGGGATATTCTCTTTCCTCAACATGTAGTTTACAACCTCAAAATGTGCTTTTCCATGTGAATATATCAGCATCTAATACCATCAGTCTTGTGTTTCCTTGCCAGAACTAAAGACATGAAAATAGAATTGGGATAGTTAGTCTATGGAAACTCTTGATTGAAAGTCATTACTTTAGATACAGTTAAGCAAACTTAATGTTAGCAGTCCTTTGATAGACAATGGGATAATGGCTTGGCGCAGCTGGCTTCCTTTGTATTTCCCCACAGGCTGTTCTTTGTACCAAGACACAACCAGAAGTTACATAATCGTCTGTCAAAACTGAATCCATTAACATTTTAAACATGTTTCTCCAGCTGTCAAAACAACTTTGTCAAAAAGTGTTTTACATCCTGAGAGCTTGACTGTCTCCTGCTTTTCACTTTGTATCCAACAAATTTATCCTCCCACTATAAACTGAAGTGACAAATTCCTACATTGAAAACCTTAAGTGCTCCCATAAAACTGTGCAGTAACACACATATCATGGTTACAGACCATGTGCTATTCATTTCTGCTCATGCCTGCTGTGGGAATTTGATTGTGTGCCTCGAAGTTTTGAATGTATTCACCTGCATGTCAAAACAGGGCATCTGTAACCTGGACGATACATCAGTGAACCACAAAGTGACTGAACTTTACCAATTCCCTTTGGTCCGATACAGAATGATATAAAATGTCTGCTGACAAATAGATCATTTGGCCCAACTTGTCTATGCTGGAGTTTATGCTCCACGTGAATGTCTTCTTACCCGACTTCATCCAATTCTATCAACATATTTTTCAATTCCTTTTACTTTCATGTCCTTGCCTAGCTTCTCTGCGGCCATCCAAGCTATTTATCTCAACAAGTGGACTGAGGCTGGTCGAATTACTTTTTGCTTTCTTTTGTTTCCTAAGAATTTGATCTTAAGTATCTGTACCTAGGTACCATTATACCTATGATGGTGCTGTAATGCAGCAATTTATAAACTTTTCACTGTACTCATGTGAACATGTGACAATAAAGTAAATGTGACAATAAAGCGAATTCAATTTAACTTCTTCTGGCAGTACGTTCCATGTTATTTGCACACTGTCTGGACAAGGAAGTTTCTTCTGAGTCCTGTATTGGACTTTTTTGAACACTATTATATGTATAGCCCCTGATTTTGGTCTTTCACATGTGAAAACCTTGTCCTTATGTCAAAGTTGTCAAATCCATTCCCAATTTCAACCTGAATGAATAAAAAAAAGTGGCACTTATTTCATTGAAGAATCAATTTTCACTGTCACTCCTACTGCTACTCTCTTGTACTTAATGCTTCACAAACTGCCAAGGCCCTCCATGGTTGCAGGTCTGGCACCATCTGTGGTGTTGGCATCCACTCTGCCTGTCACTTTGGGTGTCTGACTGGAACCACAGCAAATCCTGGTAGCCTGTCTCTGCTGTTTGTCTTCTTCTTCTTCTGCCATGTCCAACAGTTTTGAGAATTGTTGATGCATCTATACGGTGAAATATTTCTGTCACTCTTCATATTGTTTCCCATTCTGGATTCCTATTATTCCCCCACATTGAATCCCTACAGTGTAGAAAGAGGCCATTCGGCCCATTGAGTATGCACCAACCCTCGTAAAAGCATCCCATCCAGCCCCAACCCCCACCCCATCACAGTTCTGCACCTTTTCCTATGGCTGACCCACCTAACCTACAAATCCCTGGACACCACCAGGCAATTTAGCATGGCCAATCCATCCGACCTGCATGTCTTTGGATTGTAGGAGGAAACTGGAGCATCCAGAAAAAAACCCACACAGACATGGAGAGAAAGTGAAAACTCCACAGAGACAGTCGCCCAAGGGTGGAATTAAACCGAGGTCCCTGGTGCTGTGAGAAGTAATGCTAACCACTGAGCCACCATGCTGCTTCACTCTCCCCTGACAGGATGTGTCAGGAAAGCAGACTGAGCAGAAGGTAATCATGAGCTGGTTGCTGAACACAGTGCTGAAAATCCAAAACCCATGTCTGAAGGTTAATGTGCATTCATTAGGTTTGATCCTTGGGGATATTTAAGGATCGTGGTTAAAACACTGCTCCCTTAGTGTTATCCAACAAAGGCCGAAACTGAGGGCTGAGTATTTGACCACTGCCAAAGTTGGACTTGGAGTCAGATGGAGTCCAGTAGTCATGAGGCTGGCTGATTTTCTGGATGGGGTAGGGTTTGGGAGAGGTACAGGACAGCACTCCAAGTCACCCTTTATTTACACCTTGATAATCCTTGACACTGATTCAGCTTCCTCAGAGCCAGCACTCAGAGTGAACAGAACCCCTGACCCTCCTGTTTATATCTGTCAGCCAAGGCTCCCTAATAGGACCGAGTTAACAGCCCCAATCAGGGAACTCGTACTCTATGAGGTCCACCAAGCTGACATCATTACAATCACTACACCCACCACTTTCAGTGGTCAGGGAGCCTGCTTCCATGCCAATTAAGTGGGCACACCATCAGATTTTTAGGGCAGCCACTGTTTCTTCGTCTGGAGTTGGGTTAAGGACTTAGAAATAGCCCTGACTCCTGTTTCCCATCCCCAGTGTGAAAGAGCAGCCCTTAAGTGGCTGCTTTCATTTCAGACAGAAAGTGGGGAAGACTGACTTAGCAAAGGCAAACTATTGTTTTCTAGGTCTGTGCGTATCTGCCCGTTGGAAACTAGGGGATCATGCATAAACTCCTGTCCCATTAGCTCCAGTCAGCATTGCCTTCCCACTCATCTAGGCTGAATTGAACTCAGGGTCCAGAGATAAATACTTTGTATCATAAAATGCTAATAACACTGAGAAGACCAATTGTATCCATGCCAGCTCTGAGCATGAGTAGCTGAGCTAGTTCTTTTCCACCACTCTTTCTCTGAATCCCAGCAAATCTATTTCTTTTCAGTTGCTTATCCAATTCTCTTTTGAAAGCCACAAAGGAATCTGCCACCAACGCATTTGATTGTATTTTTATTCATACATGGGATATGGGGATCGCTGGCTGAGACAACATTTCTTGTCCACATCCTAACTGCCCTTGAGAAAGTGGTGGAGAGCTCTCCTTCCTGAACCGTTACTGCCCATTAGGGCGAGCTAGGAACACCCACAGTTCTCAGGCAATGCGTTCCAGATTGGAACCGCTCTATGCATGAGAATTTTTCCCTTTAGTCACCATTATTTCATTTTCCCAGTCACCTTAAGTCTCTTTCTCTGCTTCTTGACCCACCAATGGGACCTGTTTTTCTCAATCTTCTGTCCAACTCCCTCTTTGAACATGTTTATCAAATCTTCTCACGGCCCTATCTTTAAGAAAACCAATCACAGTTTCCCTATTCTATTCTTGCTTCAACCCTGAAACGATTCTCGTATCATTTCGGCACCCCCTCTAAAGTGTTCACAGTATTAACTCTGGTACTCACATTTGGATGAAATTCTACCCTTGACGGTGAACCAGTGTTTTATGAAGGTTCATCAGAACTTGCTTTTGCACTTTTCGCTTCTATTTATAAAACTCAGGAACCTTTTTTTTTTATTAACTACTTTCTCAAGCTGTCTTGACACCTTCAGTGATTTGTGCACATATATTCCCACATCTCTCTGTTCTTGCACACTCTTTAGAATAATGAACCTTTATTTTATATTGCATTTCTCCGTTTACCAAAATGTACAATTTCACACTCCCCTGCAATATGTTCCATCTTCCCCATATCCGTCTATTCTATTGTAGTCTGCCACTACACGCCCCCTGTTGTTAGTCACTAACAGTCACCATTAACAACTATTCAACCTCCCACCCTAATCGTTAGCAACTCCTTTGTCTGCCCAACTGTCTTTCTCTCTCTTAAGGCTCTATCCTATTGTTTACTCCCTACCCCACCCATCTCCCTATTTTCTGCAGAAACTGATGTTTTCCTAGCCACCATCAGTTCTGAGGAAGGGTCACCGGACCAGAAAAGTTAACACTGTTTTCTCCTTCACAGATGCTGCCAGACCTGCTGAGCTTTTCCAGCAACTTTGTCTTTGTTCCGTCAATTCTATTGAAGTGTCAAATGCCTCTTCCAGTCTATTGCTATTCTCTTTACGGTTTACAGCACTTCCAAATTCTACGTTATTTGCTAATATTGAAATTATACTGTGTAAACCTAAAGCTAGATGATATAGAATGTTTTGAAAAAAGCAGTCCTATAACTGACCAGTATGGGATCCTATTACATACCTTGCATGGTCCAAAAAAGCACTGTTTACTATAAATCTGTTTTCTCTCAATCAGAGAAAATTACATTTATGTTGCCACTGTCTCATTTTTCCCATGGGCTTCAACTTTCCTGGCAAGGCTACTGTGTAGCATTTTATTAAGTGCCTTTTGGAAGTCCATTTACAGCAGACCAATTACTTTGCCTTCATCAACCTCTTTGTGACTTCATCAAAAATCTCAAACTCATGAATTAACCATGATTTGCTTGAACAAATCCATGCTGGATTTCCCTAATTTTAATCCATACTTGTTATGTGCCTGTTAATTTTGTCCCAAATATCTTTTTACAATATTTCCTTATCATCAATTTTCCATCATCTTTTCTATCTGATGATATCTAAACTTTAAGTACAACCACCCTTTATAAAACCTCCTCTTTATTAATGATTAGCCTATCCATTGTCTCAATAACCTCCTCTTTTTTCTGTGACTTTGACAGCATCTTCTTCCCTGGTAAAGGCAGATATAGAGTGTCAATATTCTGACCCATATTATTTTTAATGGGTTTGGTAGTGTTGAAGCTATATCCACCAATGTGAGTGACCGCTTCGCAGAGAGAAGTTCAGTTTGGCCTATATTATCGAAAGGTTAATAAAGATTATCCATTTTCCACAGGCAAGATTTAGAAGTTAACATCTTCCAATTTAATCTGCTTTTTCCACGAGAAGTTCAGGTCTGAATCCTTTCACTCATTGATGGGTTATTCAGTTTCAAACAACAGCATATGGCATAAGAGCCCTCCCAATTAGCAACTTTGTGCATCCAAATCATCCAGATGCTAGCCGAGAGCCTGCTGACTGTAGACCAAGTGCTGGGTCAGCTGAAGCAGCTGATGCTGTATTGGATTTACCAAGCAGTGAAATGCTGAAGAAGCTATTACTTCAAGTTGGAGCGCAAACGGTCTGACAAAGGACACCAATGCTAGACAGGAGAGAAAGGTTCATTTTAACTTGTTCTGGTTGCAAAATGGGCATGTTGAATTGATCGTTCGTTTCATGCCCTGCCTGAGTTTCCTTTCAATTAAACTCATGAAATAATCATTCAGAGTTTGTATAATGGGCATATTTTGTGATTATGTCCTTTTTCTGATGCTGCACAAGTTAAAATTGCTCTCAAACTTTTCCTCCCATCCAACCTATTATGACCACAACCAAGCATATCCTCAGTGTCGCCTGTGAACTGCAGATTTCTGGAGCTTGATTATAGCTCCATTTTCATTTTTCAATGTTTTAATGTAGCAAGAAAACCAATGGTGTGTTTACGTGCTTTAACCAAGACAAATAATCAACATATTGGTCAACTATAGCTGATAATTAGTTCAATAAAATAGTCATAAAGTTATTAGCTAAGTACAGATACAAAGATTTAAAATAAGGATGAAAATTACAAATGAATGAAAATGAGGTCAGTCTGTAATATCATTGCAGACGTTATTTGCTTGAAGATTCTTTTGGTACAGTTTAAGTTTGAAATTAGTTTTGGCATCTGTACCAAGATACTCAGAGTTTGCCTACATAGGTAAATTTACATCAGTCTAAGAATAAGGGATAAGCCATTCAGGACTGAGATGAGGAAGAGAGTTGAATCTGTGGAATCTCTACCACAGAAAGTCATTGGGGTCAGTTTGTTAGATATATTCAACAGGGAGCAGAACATGGCCCTTGTGGCTAAAGGGATCAAGGGGCATGGAGAGAAAGTTGGATGAGATACTCAGATTGCATGATCAGCCATGATAGTATTGAATGGTAGAGAAGGCTTGATGGGCTGAATGGCCTACTTCTGCAACTATTTTCTATGTTTCTACAGGTAGACTCGGTAAATAGAGCAGCTTCAGGGAACAAATGAAGGGACTTTTTCATTTTTGTTTCCACTGACATGTCATTGAAAACTGCCTGGAATTCTTTCCAAAAACGCAGAGCGGGTTTATGGGCACCTTTCATTTTATGACACATGGTGTCAGAGAGAAAACTCAATTCTCACTGTTCACAGCTAGTTTTAACTGAAGTTGGTGGCTGGGGCTGGCTTCATATAGTCTCTGCACTCAACATTGTTGCTCACAGTCCGTCTTAAACATAATAGCTTTAGTACGGCTGCTATCCCAAAACTGGTGACTCAGGCTTCCATATTGGGGTGCCTGGGCTCGGGGCACAGATCCCAACATTTGTCTCTTTTAGTCAATGCGGTTCTCTTTTATCTCAGTCATTAGCTTGGATAGCTATCATTATCAGGTTATGGTGAGCTAGGATGAGCTGTTCACACCTCCAGAGGAATCAATGTCAAGGCGTTCTGTTTATCATTGGAAATGTCCATTGGACTCCAAAAGGTTTCTTGTGATTTCTACCTGAACTAAGTACGATCTTCCACTGATAACAATTGAAATTCACCAAGGTAGTCATGAGACCACTGGGAACCATTTTGTAAGATTCTTTGTCTGATTTAAAGACAGATCAGCTTTCTTTGCAAAATTTATAAGATTAAATTATGCAGTCATGACACTAACGCTATTTTAAAGTGACAGATGATGTTATTAATCAGAGGGATGGTGTACCTTGGAAGACACTGCCATATTCTGCCAATGATATCTGATTAACAGACTAATCAACAGATGGTAAATACATGAACCTGCTCTAGTCTTGATGGTTGCCTCTATTTAATGGGATTCAAAGACACAAGGTGCTTGTCCGAGGTTTAAATGCAAGGACAAATTCAACAACAGCGCACTCTTGCGCCAGAGCCATGATGCATTTACCCAGTAATGTAGACCCACCTTCTCCTATTTAAGGGATCAACTGGAGGTCAATGTTCTGAGACGGGCAGAGACTGTCATTCTGCTTGCTCCAGTAAAAGGGATCCACACATATTTGGCACGTCAGGGCTGTCAGCAATTGTATTACCAACTTGATGCGAATGAATACCTCTGTGAAGGAAGGTCAGCTTATCATCAGAATGAAGCAACCATAAACAGGTTTCTGGTAACATCAATTTTCGGGAGGACAGTCTTCAACTAACACGAAATAAGCATTCCTTTATACATACTTGACAGCCATACATACTCCATGATGTAATAGAGGACATATATATACATATTATAGACATTTAGCAAAATAGCAGACAGATGATGCAACATGAATATTCATGGCATCCCACCTTCAATTCAATTCAATTTTCAGATGTCAACCTGAATGTGCACAGAATGGGAAGCGTTTAATTGTTACATATGCAGAATGAAAAGTGGGCACCATATCCTGTGCTCAGCCTGGGGGCTTGCAATGCTACTCAGCATCAGAGAATGAGGATATACTTGCATTTAGTATTGACCTAAACTCAGCGAGGGCAAAGGGGTAATGGAGAGACATTCCCAAGTATTCAGTAGATACAAAGGATCAAGGTGTTGATTTCAGGGTGGTGTCTGCAGACGTTCTATTGCCTGCAATCTACCTTGGCATCTAAGATAAAAACTGAAAAAGCTGTAAATGTGTAAGTGAGATTTCCATTGGGTAGGCATGAATAGCCTATTCAGACACCATACCTCTTGCTCTTTAACTTGTGCTCTGTGACCTGAAATTCTATTTTTGTTTTGGTTTTCCAGCATTTTGCAGTGCATTTTCTTCTCCACTGATTGATTCTATACAGCTATGATTCTTCTGTTGTGAATTCAATTGGCCTAAGTGCCCAGCAACTCATTTGTACTTTGTCGTAATAGGTATGGAAACCAGAATGGGGAGGTAATGACCTTGTGGTGTTATTGCTGGCCTGTTAATCCAGAGACCCAGGTAATGATCTGGGGACCTGGGTTTGAATCCCACTACAGTAGGTGGTTGCATTTGAATTCAATAAAAAAATCTGGAATTAAGTGTCTAATGATGACCATGAAACCATTTTTGATTGTCAAGGGAAGACCCATCTACTTCACTAATGTCCTTTAGGGAAGGAAACTGCCATCCTTACCTGATCTGGACTCATGTGACCTTAGATCCACAGCAATGCAGATGACTCTCAGATAGCCTCTAGAATGGGCAATAAGTGATGGCTTAGCCAGAGATGGCCTCATTCTGCGAAAGAATTAAAATAAATAGATGAACCACTTCATCATGTCATTACCGACAGTTACAATAAACATTCAGCATATAAATAGATCCAAATGGTTACACCCAACTGGTCTGTGCCAGTGTCTGTGGTTCACATGAGTCTCCTCCTACCCTACTTCATCTAAACACATCCGTCTAATCCTTTGTCCCTTGTGTATAAATCTAGCTTCTCCTTAAATGACTCTATGTTATGTGAATAAATGCACCATACTGCAGAAAATCTGAAACAAGCACGGGGAACGTTGGAGAAACTAAACAGGTCTTGCGGCATCTGTGGAGAGAGAAAAACTGAATTAATATTTTGAGTTCAGTATGACTTCTTCATAACTGTAAGGTGTTGGAAAATTGGTTATTTTTTATACTTTTGACAGAGGCACAGGAAGACCAAGAAGGCAGAAGGTGTAGAGGCTTTTTCAGTTTGGAAGAAGAGTCATAATAGACTAGAAATATTAACTCTTTTTCTCTTTCCATTGATGTTGCCAAACCTGCTGAGTTTCTGCAGCATTCTCTGCCTTTGAGTCTGTTATTTGCTGTAGCCATTGACTGAGTTCTATGTTCTTACCATTCTGAATAAAAGTCATTCTTTTGAATTCCTTATTAGATTTACATATATGTACAACGTGTTGTTCTGGTCTTCTTTATAAATTTTAATATTCTCGTTAACTTTTTTATTTGTGAATGAGATGTGTGTGTTGCTTGTTAGGCCAGCATTTATTGCCCATCTCTAATTGCCTAGAAGGCAGATAAGTGTCAAACATAGGGCTGTGGGTCTGGAGTCACATGTAGGCCAGACCAGGTAAGGACAGTGTTCTTTTCCGAGAGGACATCAGTGAATATCTCTCCTAAAAAAAAACTGTTTAAAATTTGAAAGCTTTCCATAGGTCAACATTTGGAGAAATAACAGACATATTTATGTTGCATCCTTCATGAACTCAGAATGTTACAGCCAACGAAATACCTTTTGATGTTTTCTCACTGGTATAATGTAGGAAATGCGGGAGCAGATTTTTACGCAGCAAAATCCCATATATAGCAATGTGGTAGTGACAAGGGTTTTATTTTATAAAAAATGTGGCTGAATATGAATAAAATATTGATCAGGGCTCCAGGGTTAATTTCTGATTGTTCACTGTTCCTGATAAATATAATGTCTCAGTTCTCATAGAACAGACAGATGAATCACATTGATGAGCTGTTTCATTGCCCCAGTTGTTTGTTACTGTGAGGGGTCAAAATATGTCTTAATGCTTCAAATTCTTACCTGCTCCAAATGGAAGAATAAAACTTCCAACACTCTCAAAACACGCAGCGCTATGAATTTTCAGGTCTGATCATTCACATATGGAGTCAGCAATGAGCTGATAACTTCTCTTCAGTCTCCTCTTCACTGTGTGTATTTATCACGGGCTCAGCAGCTTGCCTAGAACATGCAAGATTGTGTCATTTGCAAAATCTTTTTTAGCTGGAAGCATTCTGCGCAACTGAATTTCATCCATCATAGTTATATCCATATGAGAAACAGAGCCACAGGACAAGCAGTGTATTGGAAAGAAAGGAGTGGAATAGCAGTGATCGGCCTGAGTGTGGTGCAGTTGATTGAAAGAAAGGTTCTGTTTGAAGCTCAGCTGCTTTACTCGTGAATAGTCAGCCGAATAGGCGACTGTGCTGAACAAAGCAAAGTAGAAACAGAATCAGGATTTAAATTCAGTCCAGAAACTGGAGCAGTATTTGCCATGAGTACTGGTAATGAATTATTCGATTAAGTGCTCAGGTCTCTAGAGTGTGATTTGAATGCACAAATTTATGATTCAGGAGTCAATTGAGTTAAAACTGATTACCTAATGTGTGCAGCAAAATGTATCTAAACCTGTGAAATAAAAGCGCTAAAACTGCCAGCTCCCTTTAGGAAACCTACTTTAACAGTTCAATTTCCAGGAGTTGAGCATCCTTGGATAATATGGAGTAAATGTATGCTGTGTAACAAACTCACTTAATGACAGAGCTGGCAACAAATCTCCTGTTTACCCTTTCCCACCACCAACAGGTTCTCATGCCAATGGAGTGGCCTCAAGGATATCAGCTGTTTAGCGTCTTTAGATTTACTGCCAGGCAGAATATATCAGTCTGCCTACCACAATTAGTTAGAACAATGACAAATAGCTGGCTGGAGTCTCAATCATAATAACTGATGACTAAAAACATCACTATAGGAGGTTGTTACTGAAACGGTAAGATGGATGCTGACTCTGCTGATGTCGTGCTTCATTTTCCAATCCTTATCATGGATACCAAACGTGTGTGCTAAAAGTTACATCTGGAGCATATTCTATCGAAACTGCGAGTTGGGGACACAGCTGGCAACAAGTGCGCAGTGCAATTTACCTCCAGTCACAGGAGTCATCATTCGAGAAGAACAGAAGATACAGAATGCCAACTACCTACCAAGCTAGTGTTGGTGGAGCAGCTTTCAGGCTGCCAGGCTACATTATTGGAGAAGGTTATGCACTGCAGATCCTTGATTTCAAACAATGTGGACCTCAACCACTGTGCAGTCAAGAAATAACATGCGTTGATTTTGTTTTATTTTGACTATTAACTTTTGAATAGTACAAGGGTAAGATTTCAATGCTGATATGAAGCTGTTTTCAAAACAGCTAATCGATTACCAAGATCTATTTTGAGAGTTTCAGCTCCAATAAATTCTATTAAACATCTGTAGATCATTGGAAATTCTGGAATCAGAGCTGACAATAGGCTTTTTCTGTTTTACAGCGACATAGCTAGCCAATAAACTGATTGTTTGCAATTTTGTGGCATCAGTTCATCCAAATAAATGTTCTATTTGACTCAGTACAGAGACCTAGCCTAATTGTAATGGACAAGATCTGAAAGACAATTTTAAGGGGCTGTGTGCATTTAAAGGAAAATGGCAACACATACGCCAACTTTTGCTTCAGCTTTTATCAGGCTCTGGAACAAATTTTAAAAATTATACAACTTTGCACATATAGACAAAGGTAAATGGGGAAAATAAGTGGCAATTAAATTGAAGGTAGATGGAATCTATTGTAGAGCCACAGAATTTGTTCCACTGTCATACAGTAGAGTGATGTAGTTCCCAACTATGGTTTCATGGCTGCCTAATTAGATGTATTGCAAATGACTGGCACACGCCATCATGTTCACATTTAACATTGAGCTATCCACCACTAAAACAACATTTTGATGCGTTAAAGAGGCCCCAAAGAAACACATCGAGATTATGGACAGATTTAGAAGGAAAGACTTGCAGAGTTAAGACTATATTTGTTGAAAATCTTTATGGTCTTTAAAATGCTGAGATGAAGACTTGATGGAAATATAAGTCATATAATTGACGTAGAATGCCAGATCAGAGTTTGGAAACACATGTTTAGAAACTCAGAAATGGATTTAGGGAGACACAGGAAAAGATAACCTTATATTTGGAGGAGTGATGATTTTGTGGAACACTTTGAAAAAAAAGTTGATGTATCAACTAACCTCTTGAAAAAAGAGCTGGATAAGCATCTGAATAGGATGCTTATCCTATTCAGAATAGGATGAGTTTTTAAGCAAAGTGTATTGAGCTTGAAATGATCAAATATTGCAAGCTGATGCTGCAGAGAAGCAGCATTTTCAGTAAATGGCAGATATCTGGATTGTACACTGAAGACATAGAGACATTTTTATTTTGTTTATCCTTTGAAGACCTTGCCTTAGGAATTGAAACAGTATTCGTGGTCTTTGTATGTTTGAAGGGTCTGTGGAAGAAGCTGTCAATTTTTTTTAAAACCAAACATTTCTCTCAGTTATAATTGATCCTGTTTGTATTCACCCAACAATTGAAGTACTGTCTTATCTCTTTCTCAAGATTTTGTTGACATCAGGGGATTAAATACAAGCAGCACCTTCATCCAGGTTTTCTTCCTAACGCAAGCCTTTGTGGAATTCATGATATTTCCAGTTACTAAGAGCATCTATGCAATGTCCTGCTTGATAGTCAGGTCCACTTGTTTTACAGACCTAGCCTTCCTGTTTATTTGGACATAGATGTTTCTATGAGAGTTTACGGGGGTGACAGTACTGCACCCTAGTGGCCAAAGACTTAATTTCCTACTTCACTGAATATTTAACATTATTCTCATGATGTGATGATTTAATTTTTCAGTCTTATTGAACATCAGTGAAAGAAGGGATGTGTATTTACAACATTCCCAAAGCCAAGAAGCCACAGGTGTTTTGCAATTGCTGAGTGACGCCATTATAGTGTAGTAACTTGTAACAAATGATGTATATCAAGATCCCACAAATAATAGTGTTCATCTATTTTAGTGACAATGGTTGAGGGATAAATATTGGCCAGAAGACTGGAGAGAACGCCACTGATCCTTCTTGTACGTTTGCTTCTGCTTGGCTCATACCAACATCGCGAACTAATATCAATATGAACAAATGTGGCTAATGTGACAATATCTAGACAGTCTGTTTATTGATGCTTATTGTGGAGTAGATATTGGCAAGGGAGTCAGTGCTCAATCTCTGACTCTTCTTCACAATACTGCCTTTATACATTCACCAGAACAGGCATATGGGACCTTAGAGATAAAAGGTACCGCAGATGCTGGAGAATCCGAGATAACAA
>JAHRHZ010000100.1:2422415-2436426 GCA_024137785.1 Ginglymostoma cirratum
ACAGATGCTGGAGAATCCGAGATAACAAGCATGGGGCTGGATGAACACAGCAGGTCAAGCAATCCTGCTCCTATGATGCTGCTTGACCTGCTGTGTTCATCCAGCCCCATGCTTGTTATCACAGATAAATGTTCCATGGGATAGCAAGTTCTGTCATTGTCTTGTACAAATCAGTTTCCTGCAGCGAATGCATTGACACGCAAAATAGCTCAGACAGAAAAGTAGCTGAAAGGGCAGTGATTGGTTTGAAGGTTGTGAGTAAGTTAGGGAGTGCAGTCAAATCTTCAGTTTTGGATAACAGGATGCAGCACAGGGAATGATTGATTGTCAAGGACTGTACAGTTGTGAACAAATAAAGAAAATGCCCATTTACGTAACTTGATGACTGCCGAATATTTCGAAACATGTGCAAGTAATGAAATACAATTGAACTGCTGCAACGTAGGAAACATGCCACCAATTTACATCCACTGTCAGCAACATGATAATGATGAGACAATCTAGTTGGTTGAAGATCTCATCCAAAAGACAACATCTCTGTATGTGCATTTAACCCTCAGTGCTGCACTGCAAGGTCAGCCTTGAATAAGGTGCTCAAGCCTTGGGCTGAGAACGGAGCCCAAAACATTACATTATGAGGCATGTGTGTCACCAGCTGAGGCATTGAGAACACGCACAGATGAGTGTTTTCTCTAATTTCATTCAAAAGGGGAACTCTAACTGTGTTTGATGATGAAATGCCCACTTTATGTAAGATACAGAGACTCAGTAGGGATCTTTTACATGGAATCAAAGAGGCAGATAGGGTCACAGTTTAATGTGCCATCCAAGGACAATAGCACCAAAAGTGCAGCATTGCCTCATTACTGCACTGGAGCATCAGTTTTGATTTTTGTGCTTAAATATGACTTAAAACTGAAATCTTGTGACTGGGGGACTGAACCACAGCTGACACCAGCAAGGTGTAAAATGTAAAGGCAATTTGTACTTTTGTGGTCCTGGTGTATAAGCTTTTTTTAAATTTCCTGTTCTCTTCTCTGAATGCAGGCAGGCCTAACCCTCAGCACCCCAATCTCCACCTTGGGTTAGGTCAATGAGGGAGGTCTCAAACCCAGCCCTGTCAACATGGGGGTTGAACCCTGCGCTATTGGTTCCAATCTGATTCATACTGGCTGTCTTGCTCACCAAGGAGTCTGTGTTGTTTTGGCAACACACACTTTTGCATTCATGTGGTGGCTTGCACCTACGAACGCTGTTGATATTCTGTTCACTTTAGAACTGACCAGAGTCTCTCCTGTTCTTGTCACCAGCCATTGGCTTATATTGGAAGGATTCACAAGTAGGTCCTCAACCTATTGGCCATATTATGACTGCACCTCATGTTACCATCAAATCCTGAAGTGGGATTTCAGGACACTTCAGGACACATTGCTATTCACTGCACCACTTTGTTCCCATTTGACAACATGTAATAGCACCAACTGACAATCTGAGAGCGAGTTAGAGTCATAGAGTTAAACACAGAAACAGACCTTTTGGAACTACTCGTCTGTGCTGACTAGATATCCTAAACTGATCTAGTCCCATTGGCCAGCATTTGGCCCATATCCATCTAAACCCTTCTTATTAATGTGCCCATCCAGATGCCCCTTAAATGATATAATTGTACCAGCCTCCAACTTCCTCTGGTAGCTTGTTCCATACGCGCACCACCCGCTGCATGAAACAGTTGCCCCTCAGGTCCCTTTTAAATATTTCTCCTTTCACCTTAAACCTATGCCCTCTAGTTTTGGACTCCCCTACCATGGGGAAATATCTTGGCTATTAACCCTATCCATGCCCTTTATGCTTTTCTGAATGTCTATAAGGTCACCCCTCAGCCTCCAATGCTCCAAGCTGAAACAGTCCCAGCCCATTCAGCCTCTCCTTATGATTCCTTTCTTCTCTCAAAACTTTCCCCAACATCATCTCTACAGTTGAACTCAAACAATTTTGGCTCCTGTTCAGTTCAGACATCTTCCGGCAATCTATTCCTCACTACTAAAGGGGCAGCACAGAGGTTGGGGTAAGGCTATCCAATCATCTGCCAAGTCCAGCATGAATTCCATCCTTCCTGCAGCTCTACATTCAGACATCAGCAAAGATTCTCTTCATTTCATGTGCACCCAGCATATTTCAGGGAACTGTCGTGAGTTCATGCTGTTACAAAGCTGCTGTGTTTGGGATGGAATTTGAACATGACAAGGTTTATATGAATGTTTCAGCAGCAACTTTCCAGATGAACTGCCAGTCCAAAATCTCACTGTGTAACGCACGAAACCCTAAAGGAACTAATGAAAAGAACACGAAACCTACTTCTAACCAAAACTGACAGCATCCCCAAGGATGACTTTAAATAACTCTTGTGTATCAATTGTGGTCTAGTTTTTAGGTTGAGGAAGTAACAATGGCACGACTAATTGATACAAAAATTATGCTGGAGCTCCAAAGAAAGTCAATTGGCCCTTTCTAAACACTTCAGCCAGTCTCCCTGCCTGTCGTCGGGATCTGGATGAGGGGAAAGTCACGGTGACACACTGGTGATCTGTATCTTACTGCGTCTGAAAATCCAAACCAGAGGACCTCAATCAGTCAGTGGACGATCTTCATTTAAAATTCTTGAAAATAAAGCAATAATGAACTGAAAATGAATCTACCTCAAGTGAATGTCACGTATTTGAAACCAGGCAAACCAAGCAATTTGGAAATTAAGAATCAAATCTTGACGGAAGCTTTGCAAAAGCGATGTTACAAAAAGAACCAAATTGGACTTCTGTTTGGATGTTCAGATCTGGATTGTCCAATTTAGGTAGCTTGCACTTTCAAATTTGACTATTTCAATATAATGAGGCTTCTGTACTCTCAGCCTAAGGTGCAACATGATAAAACTTTGCTCCTCTGTCATTAGAAATGTGAAGAAAAGAAAATTTAATATGTTGCAATTAAAGAATAGGTTTTGATTTCAAGTACAGCAGCATACTTGTAGTTGGCAAGTCCTTCAATAGGATCATTTTCAAGGAATACCAATCTCTAATACATCCAATTTTAACTAACTCCTTTTTAGACAAGCTATGTTGAAAATTGACCGTTGCATTACATTTGTAGGATAAAAGACAGAGGAAGAAGAAAAGATAGAAACGTATCCTACAGCTGGGACCCAAATGCCTCAGACAAAAGGAGAATGGTCCAATGAAGTCATTCTTATTATATCATTGATTTATTATTTTCTCAAATGTACATCCTTCTAATCCTGGTTTACTGTGTGTTGAGTATTCAATGTAAGAAGATTGTGGTGTGCTAATGGCCAGTAATGCTTCAAATCAGATTACGACTGCCATATGACCAGGCTGGATTATAAATCTGTAGAGCTGGCTGAACACAGCAGGCCCAACAGCATCAGAGCCTCTGATGCTGCTTGGCCTGCTGTGTTCATCCAGCTCCTCACCTTGTTCTCACAGATTCTACAGCAGCTGCAGTTCCTACTTTCTCTGGATTATAAATCTGTTCCACAGTATCATGTCTAAATCTGGAGTTAAGACTCATTCATTTAAACTTTCTTTTCTCTTTCAAATAGAGCAATTCAGATTGAAAGAAAAAGACTACAAGAGTCAGGACTTTTTAATAAGTGGTACTTTTACAGAGTAGACAGAGTCGTTAGGGATAGCATAAGGACATCTCAGCAGGAAAACTGCTTTCATTCTCTCTCTGAAAATAAAACACGTAAAAAGCCCCTTTAAATATGCCAAAGTCTCCTGTTTCAAGCTTTTCTGTTAACATTCATGTAGCATCTTGTAACTACTTCTGTCCTTACTAGCATCTGTTAAGGACAGAGAATTGTGATTAGAGAATGTGATAAATATAAAGCTGATCTCAAGATACAGCCATGGAAAAAGAGAGAGGTGATCACCTTTGGAACCTGTTTTGCATTCATTTATTACAAAGGTTCAAGCCAGAGTTATAGGGAGACGCTAAGTAGGGTGGGGCTATTTTCCCTGGAGCGTTGGAGGCTGAGGGCTGATCAACCAAGGTGTTTTTCCCAGGATAGCAGAGTCCGAAACAAGAGGCCCCCAGTTAAAGTGAGAGGGAAATGATTTAAAAGGGACCTAAGGGGCAACGTTTTCATACGGAGCATAGTGCATGTATGGAATGAGTTGCCAGAGGAAGTGGTGGAGGCTGATACAATTACAATATTTAAAAGGCACCTGGATAGGTGCATGAATAAGAAAGGTTTAGAGGGATATGGGCCAAATGCTGGCAAATGGGACAAAATCAATTTAGGATAGCTGGTCAGCATGTTTCCGTACTGTGTATATCTATGGCTCAGTGACTCTTAAGTGAATTTCAAAGGATATACAACCTGCCCAATGGGAGTGGTATACATTAATGGGTGTTCAGATACAGGAGTTGGCCTCGTCAGCAGTTATCTTCCTCAGCTGGAGAAAGACCAGAGAAAGAGTTTTCCAATAGTGCAGCTACTGAGCAGAAGGCTGTAGCCAGCAGGTATCATAGTTTCATCTACCTCATCCATCTGTTAATCCTCCTGGATCAGTAATCTGCTCTCACCTTTCATATACTTTGCCCATCTATTCTGCTTATGTGATGTATATAAACTGTTCCTTTTTAATTCACTTAGGTGATTTTAAAGTAGTTTTTTTTCAGTTCTCAGCCTCCTGTGCTAGATAATCAGTGTCTCCTGACACTTAAAGATTTACAAGCCAAACAAAATCCCTGCCAGAAATGATACAGGTTTCTGGCAATCTTAACTTGTTACATGCTACGTCCCATTCTTCTTGAGTTTTCTAAATACTGTCACCTAATCTGTACCTCTTTTCATTCTGCCTTTACTAATTCCTAGGGATCACATAACTCTACAATTCCTTTAATAACCTGGAACTTCTATAACTGTTGATCTCAGAATAGGGCATGTGATGGTCCAGTGGTATTATCATGGGGCTGTTAATCCAGAGAACCAGGTAATATTCTCAAGTCCTGGGTTCAAATCCTGCCATGGCTGATAGTGGAATTTGAAAACTCCATCTGGTTCACTAATATCCTTTAAGAAAGGAAACTCCTTTCCTTGTCTGGTCTGGCCCACATGTGACTGCAGATACACATCAATTGTGTTAACTGTACTCAGGGCAATAAATGCTGGCCTAGCCATTGACACCCTCATTATGTGAATGAATTAAATAAAAGGCAGGTAAGTATATTCTTGTTTCACCTAAATGCTACACAAGTGTGGATTTGTTTATTTATAACCTGGGTTTATTTCCAGATAATTGATTAAAGAGTATAGAACAAGCTTGAGGCAAATCTTATGTCTTGATTGCTACATCGCAGAGAGCCCATGGCCCGTGGAAATGTGATAATTTCTGATTACTTGGATTATTTGCACTTTGAGCTCTTGAAGGCACTGTAGTGACCACTGTAGTGGTCAGCCATATGGGCCTCATATAATATGAGTTCCCTGATTGGGGCTGTTTATCTGGTCGCAGCAGGGAGCCCTGGCTGACAGATATAAACAGGCATGTCAGACATCCTGTTCACTCCGAGACCAGCTCTGAGGAAGCCTGACCAGTATCATGCACTATGCATGTATTAATAAATGGTGTATTGGTGATGGATACCAATCTCTGTGGAGTTATTTCAGGGACATCACTGCAAAAGTGATAACACAATGAGATGTGTCATTGAACTCTGTGTGTTTTTCTGGTAATCGAATTGTCTTGAAGTTGTAACTTTCAGAGTTTGTTGAATTGGACAGGTTTGCTCTTGACATTTGATTTTCCAAATAGGGATAGAATCTCCTACTCTCTTAGAATCTTTATTTCATCTTTTCATTCTCTCCTGGTGAATGACTCACCTTTCCACCAATGATATGACATTCCGGACAGGAGTAGAAACTGATGAAAATAATTCTGCTACACTGGAGAACCACGCTGCATATATCAAACAAGGCAGGCATGGCTTCAAATTAATACGTATCATTATAAAGTACAATTTTTAAACTTCCAATTTTAAACCTCTTTCAGTTTGGCCCATCTCTAAAAGCAGACTAAAATATTTCCTCACTTTTTCCCACTCCTGCCAATAATCTTCTCGTTGTTGATGATATGAGTTACAGAGAGCTTCCACAATTTGCAGAAAACCTGAATGTTAGCCCAGAAATACTGAGTAGAAGTCTTGGATTGGATGTCAATGGAGGAGAGTTTGGTGTGATGATTGAGTATATTATTGTTGTCAAATTATTGTGTAAAACTTATGAATGAATTTCTGTGCGAGCGTGCTTGGCAATTAGCCAACATTCTGTTTGCTTAAAAGAGTGAAAAATTGCAAGAGAAGGTGTAAAGTAAAGCTACCATTTTCTGTTTTAAATGTACCTTGCACAAATTATTAGGGCACAGTGAACCATATTTTATTTCTTTCAAGACTTAATTTGTTGGATTAGAGCCCGATCTAAGTAGTGACCACACGCCCAGGTCAAAACTGAGGTTATGCCAGTTAGGGATAACTCTTTAAATTCTATTTTCTCAGCTGCACGCCTGCTAGTAGAAGCCAGAATATATTATCAAAAATGTTTATTTTTGGTGATAAATCAATGTTCAGCTGTACTAAAAGAACAACAACAGCTTACCACGCTTCAAAACATCCGGAAAATAAATAAAATAGAACAAATATATATAGTCTAAAGATTCTAAGAAGTTCTATTATGTTGCTGAATTCTATTGGTTCATTGACAATTTGGTTTTCATTAAAGAAAAATATTACCACAAACTTAAACTGTGCACAGCCACAGCCAGGGTATTTTCAGATCCATTTGGGGCATGATTCTGCAAAAGATTTGACTGAAAGTAGAAACATAAGCCTCCAAAGTTTGCCAGTTAAATCAATCATTACAAAGCAAAGCCAATTTGCTATAGACTGCATTTCGACTTACAAGCCTACAATTACCTCGGTGGTTTTCTGTTTGTTCTGCAGTAACTAGTTTTGGACCAGCCTGATGGTTTCCTATTACATTGGCTACATGAAAAGAATCCTGCATACAGGCACTTAGGCATTTAAGCAAATAGCACAAAGATTGCAAAATTCAGTGCATGTGCAAGTCTGTATATTAGCCTAACACTGCATTGAATTGACACTTAATGCAATGTCAACCTGGAGTGGAATAAGGCTGGCCTCTCCAGGGAACCTCTTTTGATCGTTTTGTCACTGTGTTCAATTTAAAATCTATGCTGCTACTTCACTGTTGGTACGAATTCAGCATAGGACACATAGTTCAGACACCTGACACCAGACTCTTGCAGCAACTGCTCTACTTAGAATGATGTTGCAGCAGAATACTCCCAGGAGGAAATGCTTTAGCGATGTCCTCAAAGCTTCCCTGAAGAGTTCAAACATTCTGCCGACTGATGGGAGACTCTGGCTTGTGATCAGTAGGAGAAAAAGTGAATATTCGCCCTGGAAGGCACCAAAACCATTGGCAGACTTTACCCGGTGTGTGTAGGGAAAGATTAAAGGCTTCGGGCGAGAAGGCAAAAACTTCCAAATAACCCACCAACTCAAAGAACTGCAGTGACTACCTTTCCCACATATGGCAGAAGCTGCAGATGGCATATTGAATTTATCAGCCATTTCAGAGCCCATCAAATGGAGTGGAAACAAAATCTCCTTGATCCCAAAGGGCTGTCTAGGAAGGAGAAGAAGAGAAGTGTGAAGTGTTGGTTCACACATGACAAAGTGAATGACAAGCATTGAAAACAGCCTTCAATTTAACAACCACATGCATGTAAAGCTTTCAAAGCAAATGAAATGGTCAGAAACAAGTTCCCCCCAATTTATTTTTCATAATGGTGTGTCTATTTCAATGCACATTTTGTTAACACCGCATTCTTTTCTTATGTTAATCTTGAGTGGCAAACGTGCTGCCTTCCATGTTGTTGTCTATTACAGTGTTGGCAAATACTGCAGTGAACATTGGCCAAAAAATGAATTGGTTATAGATAAAATAGGAAGGGGGCAATCTTCAGAGCTGTTTTGAGATATGACGTTATGATAATTTATGGGACTGGCGCATGTCTATGACTTTTCTGGCTTTAAATATGGAACGATTCTGTTTGGTGAACCTTGCCCCTCCACAGTACTGCAACCTCCTCCATTGCTGTAAACTTCTGAGATGTCAATTTTTTCTGATCAATTTATCTGTCAATTTATTCTGATCCCTTGCACATCCCAGGTTTTTAATTGTTCCACCCATTCTCAGCAATGGTTTCAGCAGCTTAGACTTGAAGTTCTACAATTTGCTCCCTAAACATTTCCACCTTTTAACTCTTCCTTCCTGAAGACACAGCTTCAAACTTTCTTCTTTGACAGCTGCCCTAATAAGTGGATCAGTGTTAACATCTATCTGGTATTTGCTCCTCTGAAGAGTCTTTTAATATTTTACCACATTAAAGATGCTACATAAATATAAATTTCAACTAGATTTAAATCCCTCTTAAGGATAGACCCCACATCCTTTTCATCAGCAGTTTATAGATTTACCTGAATATTTTTACAATGTGGATGACTTCATGAACATTTTCTGCGATTAAAACATTTCTGAATAGTCCACATTCAACACCAGACATCTTCACTGACTGTTAGAGTGACGTTGTAAGTTAGTGCATGTTGAATATGTTTAAACTGTCCAAACATATTGTAACAACATTTCCTTAGCAATACACCTACATTCTATCAGCCAGATGCAGGCTACAAAAAGAGAAGTGGATTATTTATCCTACTGCCACGGCCACTTCTCTATGTGAAAACCATATGATTTAACTTAATAAGCTAAGATGCCTGCCTATTACTACTTTAAAAGAACTCACAAGGATTTTAGATATTATAATAGCGTGGCCAAAGTGAAAATGAAAGTTTGCTATGCTCTGGAGGGCAGCCACAGTACTGCATTGACAGAATTGGCATTGAAATATGAGGCAGTGCATGTTCTAAAGGAAGAAGTGATGAATTAGCCAGTTTTATTTTCCTTTTTGTCATGATAAATTATTCGCGTTCATTTTAACAAAGACTTGGGAAATTCATTTAGTTTTCACATTGAAAGTGGCCCTCTCATCAGCGTCCAATGAATTTCAGTGAAGTCACAGAAACCTTTAGTTTCTTTACTCTTATGATCTCTGTAAAGATTGATAACTTTAAAAAGGAATTTGAATTTCCAGTCAATAGCTGAAGGGATGACACAAAATTCGAGTTTTAAGGTTTTTACTGAATAAAAATTGAAAAACACTTTGAGTAAAGGCTATGTTTGCAGGAAATGTACTTCTAAGCCACAGAGTGTGAAGTATTCTTGATCAACGCTCCAAGAATTCACATAAACTGATTCCTGGCACCTAATGGTCTATTCCTGTTCTCTTCTTTCTTTAGCCTGGTAACTTCTAATCCCTGAACTGTTCTTAGCAGTTTGAGAACAAATGGAAATCCTTCTTCGAGTGCAAGCTATGAAAATCTTCTCACTTTGTTTTAACTGCTCATGCGTTTTACCTGATTAAATCTGAGTGTGATCTTCCACTGTATTTCAGTGCAGTCAACCATAGACACTTCCAGCTAGTAGCTACTTTCTGTCTTGTGGTCATTTGCTTAAACAGCTCATCATACAATGATCATTGAGAGAAACTTGTAACAATGTCTTCCTCTGTGCCCTGCCCATCTCAAAACCTATCACCCAAGGAACATGAATCACATGGGCCTTGTATCCATGTAGAGATGCTGATTGGTTATGCGTGAGAACTAAAAAGATAATTAAATTGTTTGTAACTCAACATTTTCAATGCTTTTGAAGGAATTTTGGAGACTCATTGTTAGCAAATAAGTTACTGCCATTTTGTCCAAGCATTAACATTTGTGTCTTTGACACAGTTAAACAGAAATCATCCTCTTTGTCTTTAACAATTAAGCTACATGTGCTTGCTGCCAGGCAGACTTCAGAACAGGCCACATGACCAACCTTCAATTACTTTACACAGACCTAAGATATGACAATCTTATAAATCTCATAATTGTTACAGTGCATAAACATATTTGCTTTTGACTGCTAGAAAATTGTTGCTGATTTAGATTAAATGATTCCAATGAGAGTATAACAGTATTTATGCTTCAAGCAGCTTTTGTTTTGTTGATTGAGCAGGGATTCCTTGTTGAAAGGATCGATTGACATTGAGATCCTGACCAGATGATCTGTTTGGATAGGATGCATCCTGGGGAAAATCATGATAGAATTGAGAGACAGGATATCAAATGGTAATGATTACCGATAAAGAAAGATGTTGATTTCAAAAAGCAGGGAAGCAATGAAGCTGAAACCTACCCATTCTTAATTAAGAAAAATGAACTGTCAGACTAAAGAAATTCCTCAACTATCAGAGAGGAGTTGTCGATGAATGTAATATTTATTACCTACAACTCCAACGCGCAACCTGTAATTATGCAGTGCTTTAAATTTTGTTGAAAGTGTTTCATATGGTTTTAAAATAATAACCGATGGTGTGTGACAGGAAGAGTTAAAAGAAATTTGGTGCTAAGCCATAAAAGGAAGGGTTTAGGCCCGAAACGTCAAGTTTTCCTGCTCCTATGATGCTGCTTGACCTGCTGTGTTCATCCAGCCCCATGCTTGTTATCTCGGATTCTCCAGCATCTGCAGTACCTTTTATCTCTGAAAGGAAATATTAGGACTGGTGACCAAAAACTTGAGTCAAAGCAATAGGTTTTAAGGAGATCCACAAAAGAAGAAAGTGGCGTGGAGATGTTTAAGAAGAGAATTTCAGACGTTGGGGTTCAGGCAGCTGAAAGTACATCTTCATTGTTGGAAAGATAAAAATTGGGGATGCCCAGAAAGCTATGAATTTGACAACAGGTCTTGGAGGGCAAGATCAAGGTGGTTCACAGCTCTGAAAGGTAATTGGAAATAAAAATAAAAACTGCAGAATTTAAATTTAAATTGCAATGGTATTTTCTATTCTGCCTCATTTTCTGATTGATATATTGGAGCAGATTGTTTCCTTTTCAGATTCTGTATTTTTGATTCATTTAGTAATTTCATGAAAACTCTGATCATGGATTGAATGTAGTAATGAACAATTCATCAAATATACTAACATTTTAGAGAAGGAAGCTTTAACAAGGAGTGAGTGAGGGACTTATCTGACAGGGCAGTTACTTCATCCAACATGTAGCTACTATGCACTGAGAAGGTGAAGGGACCAGGTCAGATACTCTATCTGAATTGCATTAGTTTACCTCTGCAATGGAGTTGGTAATTTCTGTTTATGATTTCTATTCAGCAACTCCTTCTTGAAGTGCACTTATATGGCCATTACATGAGAATAAGATCAAGTTCAGTTATGTTTCCTCCTTTGAAAAATAGTTGGCTACATTTGCAGTTAAGTATCACTGAATAAATTGTAGCCTCCTGGATGTGCCAACAGCAATAGTACGATAGACCAAAAAGATACTTCTGTCAAGAACTTTGAAGAGAAAGAGATAAAATTGGCAACAAGATGTTTTAACAAGGACACAATAAAGTACAATGATTTTTGTTGGTGAATAAGGAGAATTGAGACCTTCGATAAGGTGACGTGCATATTTTTGTATAATATGGGAATGTTTTCAAGCCGTTCTTAGTATATACAGGGTTAAACTATACTGCACATCAAATGAAATAAAAATAAGATCCTACCACATTCTTGTACTCTTGTTACAATCAATCTCAGCCACACACTTAAAGGGAGAGATGAATACTTTAAATGCAGATATATAACCCTTGTAATGGAATTCTATGATGTGGAGATGCCGGTTTGGACTGGGGAGGACAAAGTCAGAAATCACACAACACCAGGTTATAGTCCAACAGATTTATTTAAAATCAAAAGCTTTCAAAGCTTTGCTCCTTCATCAGGTCAAGCTTTGAAAGCTTGTGATTTTCAATCAGATTTATTGAAAATCACAGGCTTTCAAAGCTTGACCTAATGAAGGAGCAGAGCTTTGAAAGCTTTTGATTTTAAATAAATCTGTTGGACTATAACTTGGTGTTATGTGACTTCTGGAATTCTACGGTTAGTGAAAAATGAAAGAGACCACCACCATTGATTATTAGGCACAAGATAGGTCAAGATACAGGTTAAGACTTATATTAATGTCACTGGGAAGAAATGGTTGTGAAAGCATAAGGGACTGGGCAGAAGGACATTGAGGGAGAATGGAGTAAACTTGGTGCTTACCATGAAGTTGGATTGTGCTCGCTTTAAATAAAATGTATCAGGAAGACCTTACTGCGTCTTATGTCCACATCACTCATTGAGTAAGGGTATCTCGTTCAGCCACAGCACGCATAGAATAAGGGGCAATAATACCAAAACATGATGGTACCCAGGGATTGAATTTATTGCTTTCTATTTTTTTAATCAAGTCATCAAGCTTAAACTTTTATAATTAAAAAAAACTACATATGCTATAAAACAAAGATTTTCACTGCTAAACTTGACTTTCCCTGGTCAGGTTAAACAGTTGCTACACAGTTTTAGAAATCTGTTAGGCGTTAGCTCCGAAATTAGCTTCAGCAACATGTACTCCCATGTTCTGAAATCAAGGAAGATTTTGAGGGAGCATGCATTAAAATCAATCATCCAAAGGTACAGTGAATAGTTCATTGTTTATGGCATATTCATGCTTCCAGCTGTGAGTAGGGACCTACCATGAGCTGAGTCCTAAATTATTGAGGCTAATAAGCATCTAGAATAAAACTTTCAAACCATTAAACGCTAGCATCTTCCTATGGAAGTAAGGCACTGTCATAGTATATTCAGCATGTTTATCACCATTATTTGGTCCATTAAAGGAGAAAAAAAACTCTCTGGTTAAGCAGGAAATGTTTCCCAACAGCATGTTGTAGTGGACCTCAATAAATGTGGAGCTGGAAAAGCACAGCCAGTCAGACAGCATCCAAGGAGCAGGAGAGTCAATGTTTCAGGCTGAAACCCTTCGTCAGGACTCAACTTAATATATTCATGTCCTATTTTTGGTACCCTGCACTTGCTGTGTTTCTACACTGATCGGATGAAGACAGCTATCTCCAGCAACATCTTCATTTCAACATCATTTGGATGAATTGACAAGTATTTCTGTGCATTAATCTGTTAGACCATGTCTTATACAGTATTACTTTTAGCACACTTTGCTGTCAGACTTGTCAGTATTGAGCACATCCTATGCTTTCAGCTTTCAGGGGAACATTGTTCAGGACTCTGGATTCAGAATTGCACTCTGATGCCTAATTCTGGCTGTTTTCTCGTGCAAATTTTGCAATTTCTGTAGTGAACTGCTATGTGAAGGGTCCCATGGGGAGTTTTAGCCCCATACCCACCTAGACCCCCAACCCAGTTAGGAGGCAAGTATTTGGGGGGTGGTTCATGAAAGACAAACACAGAATACAACCTCTGCTTACTCATTTTTTAATTTTATGGATGTGTTGTGAAAGCGGGATAGATTCATCTGTTTTTCACAGGCTGGTTGCTCATAAAATAGAAAATAGGAGCAAGAGTAGACCATTCAGCCCTTCAAGCTTCCTCCACCATTCAATGTAATGATGGCCAATCATCCAACTCAGTACTCTGTTCCCATTTTCGCCCCATAACCTTTGATCCCTTTCGCCCAAAAGAACAGTATCTAATTCCTTCTTGAAACATTAAATGTTTCGGCTTCAACCACTTTCTGTGGCAGTGAATTCCACAGGCTCAACATTCTCCGGGTGAAGAAATTTCCCTGCATCTCAGTCTTAAATGGCTTACCCCATATCATTAGATCCCTGGTATGCATTACTATAGTTATAGTTTCTTGATTTGGCACAATCCCTTAGAATACCTAGATAAGAAGGTGTAGAGCTGGATGAACACAGCAGGCCAAGCAGCATCAGAGGAGCAGGAAG
>JAHRHZ010000100.1:2441426-2549424 GCA_024137785.1 Ginglymostoma cirratum
CTTCCTGCTCCTCTGATGCTGCTTGGCCTGCTGTGTTCATCCAGCTCCACACCTTGTTATCTCAGATTCTCCAGCATCTGCAGTTCCTATTATCCTTGGAATACCTAGATTATTTTCCAACAGTGTGGATGCTTTTTGCTCAAGAATGTTGCCAGTATGTTCAACTTTTGGCCTTCTAAATTCACATAGTCAGACAGCATGGAGAAGGACCATTCAGTCCAACTCGCCCATGCCGATCAAGTTTCCCAAACTAACCTAATCCCACTTGCCTGTGTTTGGCCCATTTCCCGTTAAACTTTTCCTATTCTTGTACTTATCCAAATGTCTTTTAAATGGTCTTACTGTAACTGCATCTACCATTTTATCTGGCAGTTCGTTTCACATATGAACCACCCTCTGTGAGAAAAGCTTGCCCTTCAGTTCCCTCTTAAACCTTTCTTCTCTCCTTAAAAATACACCATTTAGTTTTAAAGTCCCCCACCCAAGGGAAAAGACCTTTGCTATGTACCATATCTGTGTTTTTCATGATTTATAAACTTCAAAGCGCTCCCCCCTCAATCTCCTACAATCTAGTGAGAAGAGTCCCAGCCTTTCCAACCTCCCCTTATAACTCAAACCCTGCATTTCTGGCAACATCCTGTTAAACCTTTTCTGAACCCTCTTCAATTTAGTACTATCCTTCCCATAGCAGGGCAACCAGAACCATACACAGTACTCCAAAAGTGACCTCACCAATGTCCTGAACAACCTCAACACAATGCCCCAACTCCGGTACTCAAAGGTCTGAGCAATGAAGGCAACCATACTATGCACCTTCTTAACCACCCTGTCTACCTGTGACACAAATTTCAAAGAATTATGTACCTGAACCCTTAGGTCTCTCTGTTTGACAATACTATCCACGACCCTACATTTGCAGTATAAGTTCTGTCCTTGTTCACTTTACCAAATTTTGGTGTCATCTGCAGGACTTACGATCCCTGCCTCCTAAATTCTCATCTAAATCATTTATGTAAATGACAAACAACAGTGGACCCAGCACTGATCCCTGCAGAACATCGCTGGTCACAGGCCTCCAGTCTGAAAAACAACCCTCCACCACCACCACTGTCTCCTACCATCAAACCAATTTTGTACCCAAATGACATGCTCCCTGAATTCCATGTGATCTAACTTTGCTAATTAGTCTACCATGTGGAAACTTGTCAAAGTCTTTACTAAAGTCCATGTAGACAACATATGTTGAGCTGACCTCATTAATCTTCTTGTTTACACTCTCCAAAAACTTAATTAAGTAACTGTCATGCTTGCAATCACAGACCCACTCCGAATAATTAAATCTGCTTGTCATAATGAAGTCCTCTGACTTACGAACATAGAATCATAGAATCCCTACAGTGCAGAAAGAAGCCATTCAGCCATCAAACCTGCACGGACCCTCAAAGAGCATCCCGAGACCCAGTCCCCTCCCACCCTATCCCCATAACCCTGCATATACAAATGCACCTAACCTGCTCACTACAGGGCAATTTAGGATGGTCAAACCACCTAACCCTCTGTCTCCTTTAGGCACCCCTTCTCTTGTTTGTGTTGTACCTAGCAATTTCAGGCAACATTGTTCGTCTTTAAGTACAGAGTAAAACATTTGGTGTACAAAATCCAAGCGTGTTTCTTCACCAAACGGCCCCATTGCTCCAATTTGGCCTGCCATTTTGTTTTCCCACCAGCAGGAACTTTTCACGCCATTCAAGTGTAGTTGCTGTTTTGCAGTTCGAATCCCCTCAGTGAGCGCTCTCTGTGCCGGCCGCTCGCTCACCAACTGTGCCAGAGTACCGTTCTTCCCTGGCACTGCCCGCAGCCCAAGCATCCTCGTGACTGCTCTCTGCGACGATTCTGGTAATCTCCTGGGTGGGCACTCCCCTCTCCAGCCATTAGTATCTTTGCATTGTCTTGCACTTCATTCCCATGATATGTACGTCTCAAGCAAAAATTCAAGTAGCACCTTTCTGTGTGGGACACTGCTCTGTGAGCAGGTTCCAAGCAGATCCGACTTTATCCAGAGTGATTGTCTGCCTATTGCCTTTCAGTCAATTGTCACTCAGCACAGTCAAATTATCACGAATGACAGAAGATTCCACCTTAAAGGAAGAACATTCTTGTGTTGTTTTCTACCAAAAACAATGTTCTGTTGCAGCTGACCTTGGTCCAGTCTGACAGTTCCTTTTGTACTGGTTGGTTGAATTCTGATTTTTCAGCCCAGAAGATAGTGCTACAAATATCTGATGAGACATTTAATTTAATTTCAGAGGCATACGACTCATCTTCACTCAATAAAGCATTTGATCCTTTTATGCATGTTTACTCGATATTAGAACTGGACATATCTGGGAGTAACTTGTGCACATACTGTATCTGTTAGTGATACAAGTCAATCATTGGCCCATTGTACTGTAAGTATATGCCACAAAGTACCACAGTATAGATGTATTCATGTAGCAATCACTGCTCTCTTAATTATAGGAGGACATTTGTTCTGCTTCCATTATTCTGACACTGCTTAACCTTTCAGTCAATGAGCAATCTGGCGTTTTCAGAATATTGAGTAGTGAATCGTAGTAACCTATGTTTATGAACTTAGATTTTGACTGTCCCAGATAAAGGAAAAATGTTCATTTATTCAGTGCTGTTCACACCCAAGACATGTCCTCAGGTCCTTTACAGCAAGCAGGACTTTGAAATGGCACTAGAATGTAGGGAGGATAACAGCTAATTTGCAGGCAGCGCGTTCCCACAAAGATTCTATGAGTTTGCTAAAAGAAGAGTTGCATTGCCGGCTTAAAAATCCTTCAGGATAAAGAGAAATGTCTCCAGCTTTACCTGTGTGTTGGAACATAGCCGCCACAGGGGGGCAATAGCCTAGTGGTACTATTGCTGGACTGTTAATCCAGAGACCCTGGGTTCAAATCCTACCACAGCTAATGGTGGAATTTAAATTCCATAAATATCTGGAACTAAGAGTCTAATGATAACCATGAATCTATTGCCAGTTGTTGGGTAAACACCCATCAGGTTCACTAATGCCCTTCAGGGAAAGAAACTGCCATCCTTACCTGGTCTGGCCTACATGTGACTCTAGACCCACAGCAATGTGCTTGACTCATAACCACCCTCTGGGCAATTAGGGATAAGCAAGGAATGCTGCCTAGCCAGCAACACCCTCATCCCATGAATGAATAAAGAAAATTTACAAGCTCATTGAAAGGTGCCTCCTTGATATTCTTACCATTTGTTTGTGTTGTGCAGCAATTGACCTTATGCTGTGCTGTACATGCAGTTTTGTATTTTGCCCCCACACCAAGGTTTAATTAGTATCCCTGTGGTATTAAAGCTTCTGAGATAGCAGGAACTGCAGATGCTGGAGAATCTGAGATAACAAGGTTGTAGAGCTGGATGAACACATTTCTGAAGAAGGGTCTAGGCCCGAAACATCAGCCTTCCTGCTCCTCTGATGCTGCTTGTCCTGCTGTGTTCACCTAGCTCCACACCTTGTTATCTCTACATTAAAGTTTCTGTTGGTTTGTGTGCTTGAGCTGGATAACTGATTGCATTTTGCAGTGATTTTGGTCTATCATCAACTCATATTGGTACTCCCAGAAGGTTATTAACACCTACTGAATGTTCCAAACAGAAGAAATGCAAATCTTCAGTAGATTTCAGTGGTTAGAAATACCAGGTGGGATTCTCCACTTCATACCATTCCAAGAAATATTGAAGTTGGACGGATTTTATCAGTTGATGATCACATATTGCTGCCTTTGCGATAAACTTGAGAGATTAAGTTCACACCCTTCAGGTGGCAGGTCAAGTATGGCACCAGTAAATGGTACAAAGCACGACGTGTTTTCTCTCATTTCTACTAGAACTCACTGCAGTTAACATTTCCTTCCCGATTGACATCTACACAATCAAGAAACTCAATGCTTCACATTCATGTCAGCAAAAAGCAGGAAATCACCCAGCAAGCTAAACTTAAAGTCCTCCTTGGGGCTAGCACTTCCTCCTTTCTCCTTACAGCAACACTGCTTTAAATAATGCTTGCATTCTGTCTCGCTGTCATTTCTCCAAGTGCAGTCAACATATCCATGTGGACCCATGTCCACTGTCACCCTGGGCCATTGCCAACTTTGACTGATATACCTTTGGCAAATGGGGAGCAGCTTATGGCTGAATCATATGCTCTACGTGGAATTGTGAAGGCAAAAAAAAAACAGGGAGATGCAATGTCTTAGTACCATTAAAGCAGCGAAGGGGAGGAAGGATTATTTGAGAAAGGCAGTGCCCAAGTGAGTCAAAGACAGGCTGTGGGGGTCAGTGCTGGTGGAGTGTGCTCCAGTCAGCCTGGGTGAGAGGTTCCAGTCAGCCTGGGTGAGGGGCTCCAGGTAGCCTGGATGAGGGGCTCCAGTCAGCCTGGAATGATGTAAAGTGTGCATAAAGTCCTCCTTACTGAGACCAAACTATGTCTGTAAATCAGTTGGGGGGTTGTGCTTTTGCAGTGTAGTAAATGGTCACAGGGATGGTGACTTTCAGTTGTAGGGCTGGGGAGCCTAAAGCACTCGATACTGCTAACTGTGTATATGTAGGACAATGTTGATAATGTTTCAATTAGTTCTAGGAAGTTGACTCCTGCATCAGTCAGTCGCTGGCCAAACACCTGCCAGCCTCAGGGATTGGGAGAGAATCCCATTCCGATTAACTTCCGAAGGTGACGCACGAGCATAACAATGTACAAAATAGGTACAGGGATAGTCTATTCCCTGAGCCTGCTTACTATTCAATAAGATGATGGCTGATCTGCTTGTGTTTTCAACTCCGTATTCCTATCTAGCCTCAATAACTTTTGATTCCACTCAAATTTATGTACCTTCACTTTAAAACTATTCAATGACCCCACCTCCAACACATTCTGAGGCAGTGAGCTCTGTAGTCAGATAGCCCTCTGGGAGAAAAGAATGTGTCCTACTTCCTGTTCTAAAAGGGCAACCTCTAATTTTCAGGCATGAGCTCCTCGTTCTGAACTCACTCACAAGAGGAAACACCCTACCCACATTCACCTTGTCAAGACTGTTTAAGAGTTTTGCACTTCAATCAACTAACTCCTCACTCTTCTAAAGCCCAGCAGAAACAAACCTAGACGATCCAATCTACCTTCATAAGAGAGTCCTGTCATTCCAGATTCTTTCATTTACCCTCCTTCAACCACCTCCAAATTTGCATTCTTTTTTAAATAAGGAGACCAAAACTGCAAAGTGTTTAAGATGTGCTCTTTTACCAATACCCTGTATAACTGAAGCACAACATTTGTTTTCAGTTCCTCACATAATAGAGGATAGCATCCCATTGGCCTTCTTGATTATATGCTGTGAGCACATATATAAACTTATTAATGTTAACTGCATTAACTACATTAATGCAATGCATTTTAACTTGTGTGACTCATTCACTGGGAAATCTAGATTATATTGCACCTTAGAATTCTGCACTTGATAAATAATACTCTGCTTTTTCAATGTTCCTGCCAAAATGAACAATTTCACATTTTCCCACATTGTACTCCACCTGCCACATTTTTGCCCATTCACTCAACTTCAGTATTTACAGTGCCTTTCAGTTTCTCTGTGAGTAGATCATTTCAGGAAGTCAAAGACTCTCTGTGGAACCTCACAGACATCTGCTCATAAATGCATATCCGGGAGGTCCGTACTGCTCTGTTTACTAAGGCTAAACTATTTATTATTTTTCTATTGAACGCAGGCAGCCAGAGCAGTGATTTTTCTGTCATTTCAGGATTTTTGAGATGCAGAGAGCAATCGCTTGTAGCCTTCAGAGAATTCAATCAGCAACCAGCAGATTTGTGAAATCTGAAACAAAAGCAGAAATTGCTGGAGAAACTCAGCGCATCTGGTAGCATCTGTGAAGATGAAGAAACGTCATTTGTGCCCATAACGTTGACTCTGCTTTCTCTCCACAGATGCTGCCAGACCTGTTGAGTTTCTCCAGCAATTTCAGTTTTGTTTGTCTCCTTCCTGTTATGGACCAGCTTATTCTGCAGTGAGAGGAAAAGAAGGATTGAGGATGATGGGAATGAGTGCTTGAGAGGAATATGAGAATGCAGAGCCCTGTCAGGTGGTGAGAATTCCCCAGTAGGTGAGTAGGAAGCACAGTGTCTGGGAAGTCATAGAATCATAGAGAAGTACAGCATAGAAACAGACCTTTCGGTCCAACTCATCCATGTTGAACAGATATCCTAAATAAATCTAGTCCTATTTGCAAGCATTTGGCCCATATACCTCTCGGAAGTATTACAAGATGGCAGTGTAGCATATATATTGGCTCTTGGGCCATTATGATGAATGGACAAGAATACGTTCCCATTTCAGGATGGTGTATGTTATGTAGGGGAGCTTGGAGTTAACGATATTCCCACACACCTAGCGCACTGTAAAGTGGTCATGATTTTGAGAAGTGATATCAACATTGTCTAAGGATTAAGGAGCCATTTTTAGCATGGGACAGCATCGTAACCTCGAAAGGAGGCAGTGAGTCAACATTCTCTGTGAAGCTTTCAAAATGGTGACTTGCTTTTTAGATTTAATCTTGTGATACGAGTGACATGAAAAGGGCAATATTTATTGTTCATCTCCAATTGCTTTCATGGCAGGAAGAGTTAAACACAGTGTGAGGTCCTTGTGTCATATGTAGGCCAGGTCAGACAGGCTGTAGATTCCTTACCCTGAAAGATATCAGTTTTAACTTACAAAATCATTCCATCAGGTCCATCATTGATCCTTCTTTTCCCAATCCCTCCTACTCGGGAAATTGTCCCTGATGTTAATTCCCACATTTGCTGTCTGAGGTTATGGAAAATGGGTCAGCTAGCATTCTTAGAATTGTTCCCATGAGCTACGGGCACAGATATGCCCTCAAAGGGAGCACACCTTTCGTAAAGGAGGGTTCAACAAGAAAGGGGCTGTGGGTAAAGTACGATCAATTCATTGTCTCTGCTGCACCATGATTGTGCCCCTAGTCAGGCACAAACATATTGTCGGCTCAGATACACCTCTGGAAGTATGAACTCGACGGGTGGAATGAACTACCTAATTTATGGAGATAGCAAGGTGTAGAGCTGGATGAACACAGCAGGCCAAGCAGCATCAGAGGAGCAGGAAGGCTGATGTTTCGGGCCTAGACCCTTCTTCAGAAAAAAAAAATTATGGAGACCTGAATATGAGGACACCACTCACAATTTCTCCTGCAAGTCACACACCATCCTAACTTAGGAATATGTCACCAGGCCTTCTTCATTGCTGGGTCAATATATTGGAACATTGCTCCTAACATCGCGCTAGGTTTTTCTGCATAACATGGACTGTAGCAGCTCAGGAAGATAGGTCATCACCATCTACTCAAGGGAAATTAGGGATAGGCAATAAATGTTGGCCTTGCCAATGATAGTAACATGAGATCTACGCTCCTGTGAGTGAACAGAAACATACTCAATTGAATATGAATATTCACAAAGGATTGAAACAGTGAGTTCTTATCTGGAGCCCTCCAGTCCCATGTAATCTAATATGATTATCACCTAATTCTAATTGGATACACTCAGTAGTGGCATAAAAAAAGTACAATTCCCTTTTCAGTACAACAACATCCCATGAATTAATGAAGAAAATAAATGGCTAGGTTGGCACTATTGCAGCAATCAACTTCCCCACTGTCCTCGCCTTTCATAATACAGTGTTCAACCATGCACCCACAGGAGCTAATATACACACCATGCATCATTGCATTAGTGAGGTGACTGAAGCCTTGTGATAGCATGTACCCAAATATAAACATCTCAGCAAAGCCGACCAGCAGGGCAGCCATTTCAGGCATGGGGATGTACAAAGTTTCAAATCTGTATTTTGCCAGTGATTATACTGCCTCCTTTTAGACATACCTGTGATCAAGAAACACTTATTGGCCATCCCTGTTTAGTTTCTGCTGGGAGCTGCATATGTTTGTTAATTGGATTTTGGGCAACTGGTGTTACATTTTCACATTGCGAACAATGACAAACAGCAAGATATAGTTGCAGTGAATTCATCTGAAAGTGCTTTGTGTTTAAAATGTTGTCACTGCTGCAATTGTCCTGGTGTGTCTTAAACTTCTCCATCTGTCAGAGATGCGCCAAATAATATGTGCGCTCTTCATTTGACATAAGACTAGATTGATGCGTAGCCAACTGAAGAACTGTAAAACATTGAAGCCAACTTGCTGGTTGTATCTGCAAGTAATTCTAAAATACTGGCATTAGTGTCAAGGATCTGTAACTCTGCCATCACAGACTCAGAGTATATTTCCATATTTCATCATCCTTCTAAATGCCAATGTTTCACACAGTGTGTACCTGTCCTGGCACCTGTTAAAAGTGAAGAAAATGACTATTTGTGATCAGGTTTGCAGAGTCCTTTGAGCGTGTTTCCTTCATCTGAAGAGTACAGATATTGTCAAAGGGGCATTCGAGAGGAGAAGCAGAGATGGGGCAGTGAATATTTATCTTCCCAGTCTATGGGGTAAGCCAACACAGTGGATTGTCCACCCACCACCATACAAGCCACTCAAATTTCATCAGTCAAGATCTGGCAGTATCCATAACGGATGTGGGATCCTCCCCAAGATGGGTGGCAGTGAACTACCTCAAACAACCCTCAGTTAGTGCCACATACTGGTTGGGATGGCAAATATCACAAGGTGCCAGCAGTGTAATCATGAGGGGCATGGAGAGGGTGAACTGCCAAGGTGACAGGGCACAGATTTAAGAAGGATGTGAGGGATAACTTCTTCAGACAGGGGGTGGTGCACGTATGGGATGAGCTGCCAAGGGTGCGATTACAACATTTAAAAGGCATCTGAATGGGTGATGAGTCGGAAGAGCTTAGAGGGATGTGGGCCAAATGCTGGCAAATGGGATTAGGTCAGATTGGGATGTGTGCTCAGTGTGGACAAATTGGACAGAAGGGTTTGTTTCTGTGCTGTATGTCTCTATCTGAGGATGAAGAAATCCCATTCACTGCAATTCAAGAATGTGAAAATTACATGTTCCCCATAAATACGTTCATCTGTTTTGACAAGGTTTTGTCACATACATTCAAGAACAAACAATCTGCATGGATCCATTCAGCCAACTCACTGAATACATCAACAATGCTGTACTTGCCATGCTTAAGCTATTTATGCCATTTCAGTCTCGGCTTGGTCTCTTCCACCTTCACCCTGCCCATCCACCCACCCACCCTTTTTCTGGCCCAAAAATAGGAACCACCTTGTGTCCTCGGAACAAGTGGTATTTGGGACTTGGGATTTATCTTGGGACCCAGGGAATTAAATGGAGAGAGAGAGAGAGAGGGAGAGAGAGGGAGAGTATGTTAAGGAGGAGCATTCTGAATTGGGCAGAAGAGACTTGGCTATGCAGATCTAGGAAATACCAGTGGCCTTGGCAATAATTTTCAGATCGTCTCTGGCTACAGGTGTCAGAGGATTGGAGGACTGCTAATATTGCCCCATTATGAAAGAAAAGGGAAGAAGGGATAGACCAGGAAATTAGATGCCAGCCAGTCTAACTGCAGTGGTGAGCAAGTTATTACAAAGAATCCTAAAGCACAGTTTTGTATCTGCATTGGGAGAGATACTTATTAATCAAGGATAGACAGTGTGGATTTGATAAAGGAGGGTCATGTTTGACAAGTTTTGTTTATGATGTAACAAGGAGTGCTGTTGAGGGTAATATATGTAATGTGATCCATGCGGACTACAAGCAAGGCTTTTGATAAGGTCTCTTTGATAAGAAAGCAACAACTAATGGGATCCAAGGCAAAGTGCAGTGTTGAATCTAAAAAAGGAAAGAGGAAGCAGACAGCAATGATAGTGGGATGTTTCTGTGATGGGAAGCCTGTTTCCAGTGGGGTTCCACGGGCTTAGTGCTGGGGATCTTGCTGTTCGAAGTGTACACTAATGATTTGGACTTAAATGTAGAGGATATGTTCAAAAAGTTCTTAGATAATGAGAAATTGATGGGGGGGTGGGGTAAATAATGAGGAGTGTATCTGTAAACCATAGGAGAATTGATCAGGCGTGCAGGTCGATGGTAATTGACCCACCCAGAAAAGTGTGAGGTCATAGACTTGGAGACAGCTTCAAGAAAGGTATTACATTACGAATGGTAGGAACCTGGAAGGTAATTAAGATCAAAGGGACCTTGGTGTACATAATTTTTAAGGTAGCAGGGTGGATAGATAAGGTGGTTAAGAAGTAATGTAGGATACATGCCTTTATTAGCTGTAGCATAGAATACTAGAGCAGGAGGTTATGCTGGAACTGGATAAGTCTTTGGTTAGGCCATCACTGCAGTTCTGGTCATCATATGAAACAAAAGATGTGGTCGCACTAGCGGAAGTGCAGAGGAGATTCACCAGGACACTGGCTAGGCTGGAAGATCAAAGATTGGACAGGCTGGAAGGGTTTTCCATGAGGCAGTGAAGGTTGAGAGGGGACCTGATAGTGGAATGTAGATTATGAGGGTCATCGATAACGTGGATAGTTAAGCACATTTTCCATTTGTGGAGACATCAGTAACAAGGGAATACAGGCTTAAGGAAAGAGGTAGAAGGCCAAGGGGAGAGTTGAAAGGAAACCTTTTGATCCAGGGGGTGATTGCAATCTGGAACTCACTGCCTGTTAGAATGATGGCATTTAGATATTCACCTACTTTCCCATAGTCCATTCGTCTGTTAAATCAGTGGTAATTTTACTTTTAATGTGTCACGTTACAGAATAAAAATATCTTCAAAACTAGGGAATGTCAGGTAAATTGTAGGAAGTGGTTCTCTGAAATCCCCCCTCTTATACTTCCAGGCTAGTACCATAAACTGGCAATAGGAAAACTGTTTAGAAACATTTCACATCTTGGACAATACAGAAGGAGTAATGCCTGTTACTAGGTGGAAGAAAGACTTGAGGCAATGTAATCAATAATCAAAATGTTGCCAACGAATTTAGAGCACCTGTGACCAGCTGACTCCCAAAGGATCACTAATGACTCTCTGAATGTTATTAATAACACTGATTACAGTTCTGAAAATGGATATGAATTGTGAAGAAAGACAGGGATAAAATTTCAAGGTCCTAAGATTTAACAACTTTCAAAAACATTGTTAAGAAAAGGACATGGTGAAAATCAGATTTGATTATAGGACTGAAAAGATAGATTGACAAAAACTTTGACCACAGCTGCTGGCCAGCTTTCGAATGCAGCACAAACTGCAATTTTTGCAAGAAACAAGTGCTCTGATTTTTTTTTTGGTGCATTGAATAATGGAGCAAGCTGTTTGATCTGAACAGTACATATAATTTGCATGTTTTTACTGAGTTATACACTGTCTGGCAATAGTACTTCTTAAATGGCCTTTACATGATCTGTGGTCCATCTCATCAAGAGCTACAGATGAAAAATCAACAAATTGGTGTGGCTCTGTGTGTTTATTTTGTGATGGGATGCTCGTGAAATTTGGCTTACCGCTGTCCCTTTTCATTCTGCTGTGTGCCCAGAAGAGGTCTTGAAATGGTTTAAGAACGTGGGCCTTTGCTCGTGAGACATAACGAAGTTTTACCGTAGGAAACAACGGGTGGAAACCGTTGTCTCACTGGCCTGTGTCACAAAAACAAGAGTAGGCCTCAAGACATTCGTTGGGAATTGGGCAGTCAACAAAATCCTCATGGAACTTCCCAGAATACGGCAAGACAGATGTACAACAGCAGACCAATAGTTTGTTTAAAAGAATTGTAACCCAGTGTGAGTAAGGGTGGATTTCTTGTGTTTGAACTCACCATATTAATATTCAAGTCAAACAAGTGCTTTAAATTGTTGTTTGTTATAAAATGTATTTTCTTTTGCAAGAATAATAGGTTTAATAATTAAATCTGTAAAGTGCAGATTGGCAACGAAGAGGAGTTCTTGCCGGACGGGTGGTGAGATGAGTCACTGGGGAGACCTTGTAATCCTCATCAGCTCAGGCAGACATCTCGACTGCTCCTCATGACAATATTACAATAAGAGAAAAATCACCCTGAGCTCAACAAAGAAAATAAATTGAAATTTCAGTCAATGCAGCCCTGATTAATATGCTAACTACTTTCCCATCTATGAGCCATCAGCTCGAAAGCCCTTGCTGAATTTCAAGTAAATTCTGCAGCCTGAAGATCCCCAGAAGTAAGAACTTCATTTCTAATTGGATAGCTGATAGCTGAATGGGAATTTTATGATTTAATTAGGTGAGGTTGTGATTGACTGCAACTGAAATGCTACCTCATTAGTATCACTCTGGGAATAGAGTCCTGTGCCTAGGGAAGCAGCTTCTCAGGAACTATCATTGTAGTGTGAAAGTTGTGCTTCAAAGAGTCAGATAGTGCAACTAAAAAGACAGTTAAGATGCTTTAATATGCCTCAATTCAGATAGCTTTGTGGCAAATCCATCACCAATAAGTGAGTGCACTTTTTGAAAGGGAATTGATGCTGCTTTGAGATGGGAAAGCATCTTCATCACCAGTAATGTGTTTGCAACAGATACCTTTGAGACACAGATGATGTGATGACATAACTGGTTGAAACTTTTCGAAATGTTCCGCTTCTAACCTTTCATCAGCAATAGCATTTTCCAACACCATCTTTTTAATCGAAATTATTTCCTCTTGTTTTATTCCCTTGTCTCCTCCTGTTTGCCTGAAGGCAGGGTTGCACATTAGCACGCCGTCACAAGATTCTGCGTAAGCTAGGCTACGGCACCCAGTGACCATACTTAATGTGTGAAAGTGTGTGTCAGCATGAAACCTAACCATGAGGTCATTTCTTTCCCCATTCCCCAATCCGTCCAGTTTGCAGCAGAGGCCACCAGAAATTCCCTGCAGTGTGGAAGCAGACCATTCAGCCCATCAAATCCACCCTGACCTTCCGAAGTGCATCCTACCCAGATTCACAACCTACCCCATTCCTGTAACCCTGCATTTCCCGTGGCTAACCCACCTAGCCTGTACATCCCTGGAAACTATGGGACAATTTAGCATAGCTAATTGATCAAACCTGCCAATCTTTGGACTGTGGGAAGAAACTGGAGAACCTGAAGGAAACCCATGCAGACACGGACAGAATGTGCAAACCCCACACAGACAGTCACCCAAGGCTGGAATCAATCCCGAGCCCCTGGCTACTAACCACTGAGCCACTGTGCTGGTCATTAATTTACCAACTACAGTAGTATCAAGGTGTAGAGCTGGATGAACACAGCAGGCCAAGCAGCATCAGAGGACCAGGAAAGCTGACATTTCGGGTCGAGACCCTTCTTCAGAAAATGATTTTGAAAATTTCTCTTTATCTGAAGAAGGGTCTCGACCCGAAACGTCAGCTTTCCTGCTCCTCTGATGCTGCTTGGCCTGCTGTGTTCATCCAGCTCGACACCTTGTTATCTCAGATTCTCCAGCATCGGCAGTTCCTACTATCTCTCGACAGAGGTACCAGGTGTCTTTAAAATAAGAGTTCCTCCTCATTCTTAGTTGAATCACAGAGATTTTTTAAGGTAATGGTTCAAAAAGAGTTAGTGCTAAAGTTGTGTTAAGCTTCACACAATCTGATAATGCAACACAATTTTTAGATAGAGCAAAGGGCAGTCTTTTATGAAGTCCTGATGAAAACAGATATACCATCTCTAGTTCCTGATTGATGTAATTATGCCCAACTATTTCATGTTAATTTTACCTATTGCTATCATGCAATAAACTACACCTCGTTATGAAAAAAACGTTCTTTTTTTTATCAAGTGTCCCTCTAGTGGCTTATCCTCTACCGCCAATAATTAGACATGTCCTCAGACTCAGGCTAAAAAGGAAGATCAGTGGTGACAAGCTATCCATACTCACCCGCTGTTGCTAACCAGAACCCAGTGTGACATCACTTGTATCCCTACCTTGATGCTATTCTCCAACCCCATCATTTCCACAGTTCTGTACCAGACCAAGTAATAGAGTAAGCAAAGCCATTTGATTCTGGTCGCTGTGATCATTGCCACATCTTCCCAGCACATGTCCAGTAACATTTAATTTTTAAATAATGCAGATTGATAAGAGGATTTTTCTTTTTTTTTTTTGGTTTCGTTTATTTCATCTCATTACATACTTAATCAGAACCAGCAATGGTTGGTAAACTCAAACTAAACAGACGAATATCCTCATCAGCTTCAGCAGTGCTTCCATGACAAGTGATGAGGCTGCTCAAGTAGTTGCTGGAAAATAATAGAAATCATGTTCAATGAATTGGAAGTGGACGAAATCTTGAGCCATATATTCATTTCTCAAACGAGAAGAAACAGAACCAACATAAAGACAAATAAAGTTAACAGAGAATCCAGATAGCCTTCGCAGGGTACTTGAATCGGACTGAATTAGCTTTGTGGTCACATGAGTATAGTGAAAGGTTTACAAGTTGGCACTTACACCTCCATCTTGGGTCCACAGGTACCTAGACACAGATTCTTGAGTGTATGAATTGAATGGTAGAGTATGCTGTCAGTCGCTATGATGTACCATCAAGGTTATAAACTTTATAAATCATGTTAAGAGATCTCTTAGGAAAGAGGGGGGATAATTTGACAGACAGCAATTTTATCTGAAACATATTGCTTTGTCACTAGCTTGTAGTTTAACTGTTAATTTTTTTTAATCCTATTAAGAATTCTACTCAGTCTGACTGCTTGCTCATGTCTCTGAATGTGCTTGCAAATATGCATGAGATACAACACTAAGTGTTTGTTCGTCTGTCAAGGACGGAAACATTAGAGCCATTTCGGTCTCTGGAAGATGTCAACTTACCTGAGAGCCAATTAGCTAAGGCACACAAAGCATGGTCAGCATAAAATTAATCGGGTGTGAGGCTTGATTTTGTCAGTGGGTACCAAATGGAGAAAGACTCTTTAAAAGGTTATTGTTGAAACAATGGTAGGAGTTGGTAGCAGGGGAGCAGAATTATGTGTTCACATATTACCTGAAGCTACCCTCCATACAGTGACTGGCTGATGCCTACTTTGAACCCAAGAGGTTTGGAGCACTTTACGGTGCTGGGATTTTTGGCATTCTTACAAAATGAAGAGGTCACAGTTGTTCAGTCAGTGAGATTATTTTAACAGTTACAACAAAGGATTTAATAGAAAACTTCGAAAACAACGCAGGACGTTATTTTGATAAAGGAGATTGGATTCACTCATCTGCAGCTCATGGTTCAGAAGCAAATGTGGGACATGGGAGAAGCAGGAAGACCAAAAGAGGATTAGATGTGCAGAGACCCTAATTATCAATCCCTTTGCCCAGTCAGTAGCCCCAGCCTCAATGACATCCCTTTCCATGCATGCCAGTAATGTCTCTGATGTGTGGGTGGGTGGAGTTAAAAACTGCAGGAATATTTTTAAAAACAAATAATCTCACAAACGTGGCTGTCACTGACTCAGCCAGCTTTTAATGTCAATTGCCCATCACAAGGTGGTGGTGAGTTGCCTTCTTGAGCCACTGTAATCCATGTGTACACAGAGGGAGGGAATTCCAGACTTTTGAACCAGCAACAATAAAGGACTGTACTTATGGCTCCATGTCAAGATGGTGTGCACCAGAGAAGGGAAAGTACAAGTGGATCTACTGTCCTTATCATCCTAAATGGTCGATATTTGGAAGGTGCCGTTGAAGAAGTTGTTACAGTGCATCTTACACACAGTACACATTACTGTCACTGTGCATCAGAGTTTAAATTTAACGTTTAAGGTGCTGCCAACCAAGTAGGTGTTTTGTCCGGGATGGTTTGAAGCTTCTTTAGTATTGTAGGGGCTACACCTATCCAAGTAGTTGGGATGTGTTCCATCACATTCCTGATTTGTGGATGGTGAACTGGCTTTAGGGCATCAACAGTTGAGTTATTGTAAAATTCCCAGCTCCTGAACATCTCTTGCAGCGACAGTATTCCTACAGCTATTGCATTTCAATTTCTGGTCAATGCGACATACCAGTATGTTAATAGCAAGGAATTCAGCACTATTAATGCTGTTAAACATTAAGAGGAGAGAAATTCTTTCCTGTTGGAGAATATTAATAGCATTGTTTGGTGTCAATGTTCTTTGCCACTGATTAGCCCAAGCTTGAACATTGAGCAGGCCTTTCTGCATTTTGACGTTCACTGCTTCAGTCTCTGAGGATTTGCTAATGATGCTGAACATTTTGCAATCATCAGCAAGTATTCCCACTTCCGACATTATGATGCAAGGAAAGTCAATGATGAAGCAGCTGAAGGTGGTTGGGTCTGGGATAGTGAGATATCCCTGCAGCAATGTGCTATGACTTAAGATGATTGACCTTCAACATGCATAACTATTTGTTTCTTGCTGCTTCCTGCTTGGTGCCGCCATCAGCTGCTCGAAAGATGGTCAGGTGGCCTGGTTTTCATGGTTAAAGATTTTCCCAAGTATGTGCAAGCTGTGAGTTGTGTTTGCTAGGCTTGCAGCAGTGCAAATTATATGAGGATGAGATAAAGCGTAGTGATTGTAATGAGGTCAGCCAGGTAGACCACATAGAACAAAAACAGAAGTTGCTGGAAAAGCTCAGCAGGTCTGGCAGCAACTGTGAAGAAAACATCAGAGTTAACATTTCGGGTCCGATGACCCTTCCTCAGACCCTTTCTCTGAGGAAGGGTCACTGAACCCGAAACGTTAGCTCTGATTTTCTCTTCACAGGTCTTACCAGGCCTGCTGAGCTTTCCTAGCAACTTCTGTTTTTGTTCCTGATTTACAGCATCCGCAGTTCTTTCGGTTTTTATTTAGACCACATAGAATATGAGTTCCCTAACTGTGACCGTTATAACCTGATCCAATCAGAGAGCCCTGACTGACAGTTATACGTAGGAGTGTCAGAAGTTCTGTTCGCTCTGAGAACTGGCTCTGAGGAAGCTAGACTGGGATCAAGTGTTATGCACTTATAAATAAAGGGAGACTTGGTAACGGGACACCGGCCTCTGTGGAGTTATTTCAGTGGTGATGAGGGCAAAAAAAAAGCTCCTGATAGAATTTGTTTGCAACAGTCATCTTTGAGTTGTGGTAAGCATTTCTGGCATCATGCCATTATTTGGGAAGCTTGACTCGTTTGATCCTGTTGTTGAAGACCGGGCTCATTATGCGGGAAGAATGTATTTTTTTTCCAGGCAAATGATATTGGGGCAGATGAAAAGCAACGAGTAATTCTGACAGCTCGTGGACCTGTAGCTTTTTCAGTTAATTGGAACCGAATGTTTCCTGAGGCACCCGATACTAAAACCTTTCAAGAGTTGACAGATTTAGCTAAGGAATATTACAACCCTAAGACTCCTTTTATTCTGAGACATTCTCGGTGTTACATGGCAGTTTGAGAACCAGGAGAATCCATGTCAGGACTTTTGATGAGGTTAAGATGGCTAGCAGAGGCATAGGGTTTTCGTTTAACCTCTGAGTGAGCTGCTGAGGGACTGTTTGGTATGTGGGACTAATGATGTAACCATGCAAAAGCACCTACCAGCTGAAGCCCAACTGGGCTTCAAACAGGCACTACAACTGAGATAACAAGCATGGGGCTGGATGAACACAGCAGGTCAAGCAGCATCATAGGAGCAGGAAAACTCTACTGCAGATGCTGGAGTTGTTATCTCGGATTCTCCACTCCTATGATGCTGCTTGACCTGCTGTGTTCATCCAGCCCCATGCTTGTTATCTCGGATTCTCCAGCATCTGCAGTACCCTTTTATCTCTGGCACTACAACTGACTTTGTCATTAGAAATGCACCTAATGGAGTATGCCAATGGAAGTGGACACCCTTGCCAGGCCAACTGAACTTGGGGGATGCCACCTGAGTGAAGGCAATTGCGTAGCCTCAGTCAGAACATATCCTTAACAGAGGGACTCTAGGTCAGCTGTCAGCAAAACCACAAAAGGAAGCCAAGCCTCGGCCAAATCGTTAACATTTTCTTCAGGATCCAGGCCGGCAAGCAATTGTAATTGCTGCCGGTGTGTGGAATCGAGACAGCAAAAGAATCTCACTCGGCCTCAAATGAGTAGGGGAACTCACAGGCCGCTATCCAGGAGAGTGCACACTCTGGAAAGCCCACTGAAACTGCTTGGAACAGTTAAATTGCTTAGCAACATCAAACGCAGAACCAGTCAAAATAAACATCTGGTTAAATGGTCACCCAATTCTAATGGAGGTTGAAACCAGCATGGCTGTATCAGTCACCGCAGAACCAGTCCTTAGCAAAATTTACTCTGGACTCTGACCCTTAAGTTTGCGTAAGACCTCAGCTAGACTGAGAGTCTGTACCAAGGAACCTTTATAGATTAAGGGTACAACTTCGATTCCAAGTCTTGCATGAGACGCTTTTGGTTCAGTTCTTGCTGATTGTAGTAAAAGGCTTACGCCCAAGTCTGATGGGGCAAAGTTGGTTGAGAAAGATTCACTTTGATTGGCTCAACATTTTCAATTAGAAAATTGCTACCTGAGTGAAGTCCGAATTAAATACCCGGAAATTTTTCAAGAAGGTTAAGGGACTGTCAAAGGAGCCAAGGCCGTCTTACATGTTGACCTGGAAGCAATTCCATGATTCCAAGTGCAGGCAGAACTCAGAAGGTTGGAAAATGAGGGAATCATAAAATTAGTCCAATTTGCAGAATGGGCAGCACTGATCGTACAGATTGTAAAGCTCGGCAGGTCGGTTCACCTTTGTGGGGATTTTAAACAAGCAGCAAATTGCATTTCAAAGCCGGATAAATATCCAATCCCTTGCACAGAGGACTTACACACAAAGCTCGCTGGGGTGCTGTTTTTCACGATGTTGGACATGGGCCACGCGAGCTTGCAATTGGGGTTAGATGAAGATTCCCAGAAGTATGCTCCATTTAATACTCATAAGGAATTGCACCAATATACGAGACTGCTATGTGGGGTATCGGCTGCCTGTGTAATTTTTCAGTGGATGATGGAGAGATCATTTTACAGGTTGACACCAGGTTGCCACTTATCTGGATGACGTGCTAACAACAGGGAAGATCAATTAAGAGCACTTAGAGAACTTGGGTATAGGCTTTAGACATTTCTCCAAGGTGGGCGTATGCCTTAGGAGGGAAAAATATGTATTTCAGGCACCTCAACTGACCCATGTAGGCCACAGAGTTGACAAGGCTGGGTTATAGCCACTGGAAGGTAAAGTGAAGGTGATCAACGGTGCCCCGGCTCCCATGTCTGTACTGGAACTTAGGTCTTTCCTTGGATTGGTGAATCATTATGGAAGGTTCATACATAACCTGCCATCCATCCTGGAACCCTTACATCTGCTACCAAAAAAGGGTTAACCTTAGAATTGGTCTCATACCCAAGATGTAGCCTTTAGGAAAGTGCAGAAACAGCTTTCATTGTCTAAGGTGTTGGTACACTATTAACCCAGGTGAGTTCTGGTGCTGACAGGAGTGTCAGAGTTCTGTTCACTCAGAGCTAGCTCCAAGGCAGCTGGATCAGTGTCAAGTCCTATGCACGTGTAAACAAAAGGTGATTTGGTGACAGGACACTGTCCTGTGTGGAGTTATTTCTCAAAGCGCCTTACTTTTAAGGTTACCTACTGAGTTATTGGCATGTGGGTGATAGTAGTGTAGTGAACTAATCAGTGGATGAGGCTCATGGTGCAGTTAATAGGATTGTTGACATTTGTTGACAAACCCACTAACTTTGAAAACACGGACAATTAAATCTCTTCCTGGGTAGCATCTGTGTTCTTGCAGCCAAACTCTGGCAGTGACCTCTATTGCTACTTCATCCCACTAATGTCTGAAGCATATGTCTAGAGGAATGTGCGTGCCTATACAGAAACAGGATGTCTTTCCTTCGCTCTGCATCTTACAGTACCTTATTGGATTATTCTACTGCACCTTACGAATCATCACAGTGCCACATTGAATTTTCAAAGAAATTCCAATATTCTTGCAGCCTACGTCAGCCTCTGTAAGAGATGCAGCCTGCCTTTAAATAGCATGAATCGCTTCCCCTCCCATCAACAGCTATATGCAGACAATGAAGTGTGGGCCTGGTTGGCTGCACAGAGCAATCATTTAAACATGTAGGTAGCTTGCTGTCTGTGGCACAATGAATGGGTGTTGGCTAATAGTTGCCATCCTGTAGGAAGGATGTTATTAAACTAGAAAGGGTGCAAGAAAGATTTACACTGAGGTTAACGAGACTGGAAGGTATGAGTTATAAGCAGAGGTTGGATAGCCTGGGACTCTCTTCCTTGGAGTGGGGAGTGATTTTATTAAGGTTTATAAAACCATGAGGGGCATGGATAATGTGAATAACCAAAATCTTTTCCCAAGGCTAAGGGAGTCCAAAGCCAGAAGACCGAGATTTAAGGTGAGAGGGAAAAGATTTGAAAGATACCTAATGGGTAACTTTTTCAACGCACAGAGTGGTGCATGTGTGGAACAGGCTGCCAGAGGGAGTGGTGGCGGTAGGTGCAATTATAACATTTAAAAGATAATTGGACAGAATAGGAAAGATTTAGAGGAATATGGATCAATTGCTGGCAAATAGGACATATTCAGCTTAGGAAATTTGGCCAGCATGGATGAGTTGGGGCAAAGTGCCTGCTTCTGTGCTGTGTGACTCTATGACACTGTGTTGCCTAGACCCATTCTCAGGAGTTAGCTAATTTAATCCCTTGTATGTGCTTTAAACAAACCAATGAAATAAATAATCCAAACTTGTAGCCAAGCATATGTCAACATAAACCTTGATAATTGTAAGGTCTAATGGTGCAATTGTAATGTCTCTGCCTCTAAGCCAAGTAGGTCTGGAATCAAGTCCTGTGTGTCCTGGAGGTATATTGTACCATATCTGAAAAGTGAGATCGAAAATAAATGAATCCTTGATTACTTGAATTCTCCAAAGAATGATGATCTTTGACATGTGGAAGTTATGGCAGTGTAAGCTTAAGGGATGCCCCCAATGTTGTAAGAAGCTTTTGGGCAGGATTTTTCTAGTTCTGGGTTATTGGTGGTCTGGGATGGATATAATCGGGATTCCCAAAAGCTGACACTTACCCTAACCCTCAGAAGCGCCTGTCTAAGATGGCTGGGTGAAATTGCCTGCTGCACAGAGACAGGGAAGTTGCCTTCCTGGGGCAGTTTTTGGAGCCAGTGGCATTTTTCCAGCAGCTGAATCATCCCTCTAACACCTCTGCCATGCCCCCACCTCTTCCGAACTCTCTGCTGCCCTGATGTACCTTTCCCATCTGGAGAGGTTCCCCTTTGAGACTATAACCTTAGACATCCAGAATATTAAATCAAAATTTTTTTCCTCTGGGGTGCTTCTGCTTTGATGTATCCTCACACTCTCTGGCCTGCCTCAGAAACTGCTCTTGATGGGGGTACTGCATTCTCTTTTATTGACCAACTAAGTAACTGACAATAGGGATATTGCATTAGCCTCACCACCATCAAGAGCGGGTTCAGAATCTCCAGTGGATCTAATATTGGGTTTCAAAACCCATATTGAATGGATATATATCTGCCTCAGTGTTCATGTTGTTTTCAATTCCTTTGTCTGCTATTTTTTGGTTTTCATTCACTCGCTTCGTCACTTCCATCTGCCCAATATACAATGTCTCGGTAGCTCAGTGATTAGCACTGCTGCTGCACGACGCCAGGGACCTGGGTTCAATTCCACCCTTGAGTGACTGTCTTAGTAGAGTTTGCACATTCTCCCCAGGTCAACGTGGGTTTCCTCTCACAGTCCAAAGATGTGCAGGCCAGGTGGGTTAGCCATTGGAAATGCAGGGTAACAGGGATAGGATAGGGAGTGGGTCTGGGTGGGATGTTCTTCAGTGGGTCAGTGTGGGCTGAATGGCCTGTTTCCACATTGTAGGGATTCTATACTATATTGTCTATTCAATTTTATTATTCTTTATTATATTTACTTTGTTAATCACCAGTACGCTAGAGTAATTTAGTTGGCTCAGTTTTCTCTGGACTGTCATGTTCCACTGTACACTTCAGTCTCAATTTCTGTTTGAAAGTATCTGATCTGGTGTAATATATCTCTATATGAGGATTTACAAATGACCTGTGTAAAGTGGAGAGCGGGATTGGTTGAACACAGAAGCAAAGTTTTCCTGGTTACCCTGTGAAGAGAACGCAATCTCAATGTTTCGGGTGCAGTGACCCTTTTTCACATTGTTGAGTTTCTCCAACAATTTCTGTTTTTGATGCACTCAAATGGAAAGTTCACATTCAAACTCGGGTCAAAAATATGTGCAACGGAATGCTTCATTATTACTGCAGCCCCTCATAAAAAAAGTGTTGGAATAATCATTGCAGAAGCTAATTAAATATTTGAATAAAACATTTATTTCCAGAGAAGAATTGTGAGGATGCTTTAATGTGTCGTTGACATTATTGCATATATTTTAATCACTCTATATGCTGGATTTGATTTCATTCGCTTCAATAGAATATTAATAACCATGTAACTGATGATGACTGAATGATAAATACTTATCTGGCATCTACAGCAACTGCCTTCTGACATACAGTTGACTTCAGGGACAGTCACAGGTATTGGTGTCACAATTTGTATCCTGCAATAAACATCTTTCAGGAACTAATGGTAGCAGTTTAATAAGTAATGAAAGACAGTTCCAAACTATAAATGCCTTGTGCTTATGATTGACTTCCGATTTCCAATAAAGCAAAAGTTTCAACGCCAAAATTCTGCAGTGCCACTTGCAGGGAGGTAGCTGAGGAGGGCACCACTGGTAAAATTAAACTAAAATAATATTCCTATTCCAGTGTAAACATTGTTGTCAGTGACAATGTAGTATAAAAAGGGCAAAATGTCATATTTTCCATCTGATATTCAGTGTTCAGTTCCTGTCATTCGAATAGAAGTTAATTTTGTGTCGAATGGGTGACCCAGGCAGTACTGTCAGCTATCTGTGAGCTCTCAAGCTGAATTTCTTCCATAATGTCTTGACTGTCCATGAAGACCCTTAGGCCTTCACTACAAGTTCCCTCTCTAGGGCACTGATAATGGTCCTCCTTGACCAATATGTTTGTCGTACATTGTATTTAATTGTCCTTTGCTGTTCATGTGACTAGTTCCAATGGAGACTCTATGCTGACACTAAATCACAGGTTGCAGTTCCTCACTCTGCCCCCAGTACACTTAAGAGGGGAATCTTGAGGGTGAAAAGGGGATATGCGATAGCTTTGGCAAATAGGGTTAAGGGGAATCCAAAGGGATTCTACAAATACATTAATGACAAAATGGTAACAAGGGAGAGAACAGGGTGCCTTAAAGTCAGCAAGGCTGCCTATGTGTGGAACCACAGGGATGGGGAAGATACTAAGTAAGTATTTTGCATCAGCGTTTACTGTGGAGAAGGATAGTGAACTTGGAGAAATACATAGCCACAGCTTGAAAAATATCCATATTACAGAGATGCTGGATGTCTTATAATGCACTAAGGTGCATAAATCCCCAGGAACTGATCAGATGTACCTTAGAACTTAGTGGGAAGCGAGGGAAGTGATTGCTGGACCCCTTGCTTAGATATTTGTATCATCTGTGGCTAGAGGTGAGGTGCTGGAAGACTAGAGGCTGGCTAATGTGATGCCACTATTTAAGAAAGGTGGTAAGGAAAAGCCAAGGTACTATAGACCGGTGAGCCTGACATCAGTGATGGGCACGTTATTGGAAGGGATCCTGTGGGACAGGATTTACCTGTATTTGGAAAGGCAAGGACTGATTAGCAAAAGTCAACATGGCTTTGTGTGTAGGAAATCATGTCGCACTAAAATAATTGAGTTTTTTGAAGTAACAAAGAGGATTGATGAGGGCAGAGTAGTGGATGTGATCTATATGGACTTCAGTAAGGCATTCGACAAGGTTCTGCATGGTAGACTCGTTTGCAAAGTTAGACCACATGGAATACAGGGAGAACTAACCATTTAGATACAGAACTGGCTCAAAGATAGGAGATAGAGGGTGGTGGTGGAGGATTGCTTTTCAGACTGGAGGCCTATGACCAGTGGCAGTAAAACGAGGATCAATGTTGGGTCCACTGCTTTCTGTTATACAGATAAATGATTTGAATGTGAACATAGGAGGTATAGTTAGTAAGTTTTCAGATGACAGCAAAATTAGAGGTGCAGTAGATAGCCAAGAAGGTTATCTCAGAGTACAACAGGACCTTGATCGGAAGGGCAAGTGGGCCAAGAAGTGGCAGGTGGAGTTTAATATAGATAAATGTGACGTGCTGTATTTTGGAAAGACAAAGCAAGGCAGGACTTATACACTTAATAGTAACTTCCTGGGGAGTGTTGCTGAACAGAGGTCTTGAAATACATGTTCATAATTCCTTGAAAATAGAGCTGCACATAGACAGGATAGCGAAGAAGGTATTTGGTGCGCTTTGTTGGGAGGTCATGTTGTGGCTGTACACATTATATAAGTCACTTTTGGAATACTACATTCAATTCTGGTCTCCCTGATATAGAAAGAATGTTATGAAACTTGAAAGGGTTCAGAAAGATTTACAAGGTCATTGTCGGAGTTGGAGGGTTTATTTTATTCATTCATGGGATGATGGCATCGCTGAGCAAGCAGCACTTATTGCCCATCCCTACTTTCCCAGAGGGTAGTTCAGAGTCAACCACATTGGTGTGGGTCTGGAGTCACACATAGGCCAGACCTGGTAAGGACAGCAGTTTCCTTCCCTAAAGGACATTAGTGAACTAGATGGGTTTTTATGACAATCAACAATGGGTTCATGGTCATCATTAGATTTTTAATTCCAGATATTTTATTGAATTCAAATTCCTCCATCTGCCATGGTGGGATTCAAACTCAGGTCCCCAGAATTTTATATGATCTCTAGATTAACAGTCCAGCAATAATACCCCTAGGCCATTGCCTTCCTTGAGCTATAGAGATAGGCTGAACAGGCTGGGGCTATTTTCCCTGGAGTTTCAGAGGCTGAGGGGTGACCTTATAGAAGTTTATAAAATCATCAGAGGCATAGATAGGGTGAATAGCCAGGGTCATTCCCCAGGGTAGCAGAGTCCAAAACTAGAGGGCATAGGTTTAAGTTGAGAGGAGAAAGATTTAAAGGGGACCTAAGGGATGACTTTTTCACACAGACAGTGATGCATCTATGGAATGAGCTGCCACAGGAAGTGGTGGAGGCTGGTACAATTACAACATCTGAGTGAGTGTATGAATAGGAAGGGATAATATCCGTCCAGCATGGACGAGTTGGTCCAAAGGGTCTGTTTCCATGCTGTACAACTCTATGACTCAATAACTCTATACACCTGGAAAAAAATTAAGACAAATTGACCATCTTCATCACATTCCAGAAGCCAGTCCCTGACCACATTTCTACTTAATTTACAAGACATATTGTTAATACTGAACTGAAAACAAAATAACTCAAAACGTTAGCTTGCTCTCTCCCCATGGATGCTGCCATACCTATTGTGATTTCCAATTTTTTTTTGTTTTCAGTACAGATTTCAGCATTTGCAGTAATTTTCTCCTTTATGTGGGCCACTTTTTAGGTCTGACTTCAGGAGCAGTTGTGACCTCTTTGCTAACCCTTATCCTATACACATCTCCCTTAAAAGTGCATCGTCTCTGTTTCTCATAGTCTTTTTTTTGTTTCTTCTTCCCAAAATAGATAACAAAGACTTGCAGTTATATAATGCCCTTCACGTCATTTCTCAGGACATCCAGAAATGCCACATAGCTTCTGAAGTGTAGGCATTGTTGTGATGCAGAGAAACATTGCAGTCAGTTTGCAGACTGCAAATTCCCACAATCAATGTGGTAAGTGACCAGATAATGTGTTTTAAAGCTGTTCATTCAGCATTAATTTTGGCCTGGACAAGAGCAAGAACTCTCCTGATCTTCTCAGACATCGATCTTTAACAACTTTTATTCCACTTGACCTAGAAAAATGTCATTCAGAGATTGACACTAATCTGGTTGGAGGAAATATGATATGTGATATGGTTTAAAATAGCAGAGGCATTGTCAAAGTGGCTGGGCCACATGGTATTCTGGCTGTGAGATATGCGACTTTAGTTAACAAACCCGAAGCAAGCAATCATGATTATTGCCCCTGCTAGCCTCATTTCCCGTGTTCTGAAGCAGCTAATGAGCTATTTCGTCCCTATAAATTACGCAGGCCGATAAGGTGGTATTCTTAATTTGTAGTTGTAAATGAGTTAACAGCAGGCTCTGGAGACACTACTGTAATTAGTATTAGAAAGTAATTTTGAGTACAGTCTTGGTAGGCTTCATCAGCCTGTGCAAACATGTGAAAAAAATGTTAACGTGTGGTATACCAGTTGAGAAATCTTCATTGCAACATGACTGACAACCTGACAGGGAGTAGAAGAAGCTAATTTTATGTCAAACATGAAGGGTAAGGCTTGAGGTTTACTTTGAAGTCAGAATGCAAAACCTATGCATGGATGTGAGGTGCAATTCTAGTGGTGAAACAGTTTATTAAAATAAAACAATGTAACACTGGTGCAGAAATGTTAACATCTGCCAACTTTGAAGGAAGTTCCAGAAGTAACTGCCTTGCTGTGTGCTGAATGGTAGAGGGTAGCAGAGACAACTGTTCCAACATATTTGTTCCCCCCACCTTGGGAGAAGGGAGAGAATACTATACTCTACTGGTGGGGTGTCTCGGCTGTGATGAAGGGTTTAGGCCCGAAACGTCAAGTTTCCCTGCTCCTGTGATGCTGCTTGACCTGCTGTGTTCATCCAGCCCCATGCTTGTTATCATAAATTAGGAGCAGTTCTTTTCTTAGTTATCCCTGTCTTGTGGTAAAATCAGCTATTATGTACAAAAACACAATTACCTATTTTGGTACTTGAAACCATTACATGTTCTATTGTTTTTTTCTGATGAAGGGTTTAGGCCCGAAACGTCAAGTTTTCCTGCTCCTATGATGCTGCTTGACCTGCTGTGTTCATCCAGCCCCATGTTTGTTATCACATGTTCTATTGTTTGTTTGTTCGTGGTTTGAATGTCCAAGTTCAAGTAATACAGCATGCAAGTAACAGAGTATGTGATCAATGCCGCATTAGCACCCATTCCTAATGCTTTTTTCATCCCCACAAACTCAAAACCTTTCAACACAGGTCTGCCACTTGTTAATTATGATACCTCATTGCTATCACATTCAGCGCACCAACGCCTGTTTGTATGCTGCGGTTATCTGCTACATCTATTTTCTTGTCAATAAATTAGACAGCAACTGCTTGACCTGCAGGATTGACGCATCTTATGGGGTGACTCGCAATACCTGTTTTCATTCTATTTTCTTACTTAGAGGCTGTTTGACGGCACAGTAGGTAGCACACCTCTCACTGAACTAAAAACTCTGAGTTCATGACCTGCTTCAGGACTTGTTAGCCAGGGAAATAGCATAAAACAAATCAAACAGATTTATAATCAGCTTACTAACCCTTCTGACACAGCTGTGTGTGTGTGCGTGTGTGCACGCGCATGTCTGTGTGCTTGAAGTTACAAACTACAGTGATTACTGAAGTACTCTATCACCAGAGACCCTCTGGGGCTGACTCATTTCAGCATGACTATTCACAGATTCAAGAGCAAGAATCCACATTTATTTAATACTTTTAATGTGTGAAGAGATCCAGACATGCTTCACTGAAACCTGATGATACGAAGGCATGCTCAGCAAATACAAGCAATTACTGGTGGCTGACCATAGCTCTTGGTACAGAGTCACGGTGAAGAGGAGTTGCATGAAGAAGCAATGTTAGTGAAGGAAAGACAGGGTTTCTGTTGGGATTGGGGAGTGGTATTGACCCAGAATAAGTCACAAAAATCTCCATAAGCACCAGGTCACTGTCATGACCCTGATGGGAAAAGTGCACTGGAAAAATAGCCCAACTGTTCCACATTTCGTCATAAGTGTATAAATAACCAACTGAATCACTAAGGAGGTTAATTTGTCTGACTATTACCAGTATCTAGAATAACTAGTATCTATCTATTCAGTTTGCCCAGTGAAATGTTTATAAGTTGCCACTCACAGCGCCATCTTAGGTTCAAAAGATACACTGGTAGAGCTTCTGCAGTTACAAGATCTTAGAAAAATAGGTAAATAAAATGTCCAGCATTGCAGAAATAAAAGTTCAGAGCAACAATCTTCCAACACAGGCCATGCTGGCATCTAGCATCCATCTGCAGGGGGCCTTGGCTCCAGACCTCATCGGGTTTCACCTCAGGGTTCATGAAGCTGGGAGATCACTCTGGAATCACCTTGAGACCAGGAGTACACGCTGGGGCCATGCCAGCCCAAGAGACCGCCATGTACTGTCGGAGGACCGCCACAGAGGGTTGACAGGATGTCATGCCATGCCGGGAGGCTGCCATGCCAGGCCGAGGGAACCCCTCATTGTGTCTGGGCTGAGGCAGGGAGTCATCAAAGGCCAGGAGAAAACAAGTAAAAGAGAACACAACAAGGAATGAAAAGAAAAAGAAAAGTAAACAGGCAGAGCAGACAAGATCTTGTTGTAGAGTTCTACTCTGCTGCCATCTTGGAGCAGAAGGTAAAATAAACTTACCCCGGGATTCAATAAACAAGAGGTCTAAAATGTTGCCATTGCAAACTGACTTAATTTTAACAATTGGCGCAGGGGATTATTCATTTCTAATATGCCAACTTAAACTGTACCCGCTTTAAATCGAGAAATAGGTTGAAAAGCCAGACTGCTCTGTCGAACTACAGTGAGGTGATAACATAAGCAAAAGGGAAGAAGGTCTATGAATCAAGAGTCCAAACCTGTAAGGGTAAATGAGGTGACTTTCTCACACTTCTTTTCATGATCTTTAACCTGGTCGCCAGTCTCTTGGTCTAGGTTTGAGTTTTGATGCAGAGGTGCTGGTGCTGGCGTTGGACTGGAATGAATAAGGTCCAAAATCACACAACACCAGGTTATTGTCCAACAGGTTTATTTGAACAGTCTTTCGGAGTCTCGCTCCTTCTTCAGGTCTCAATGAGAGAAGTTGCATCAGACACAGAATTTATAAGCAAAAGATCAAAGTGTCATAGAATTGATGCAAATGTATTGAACAACCTAAAATGGCTGGGAAATCTTTAATCAGTTAGAAAGGATTAATATGCAAATCCCAGAATTTCTTTTAAGTCACTGCCCCAAGATAACTAAAAGTTTTATCAGTATACCAGAGGTGACATTTCAGGTCAGACAATACATTATAGGTGTGAGGCTTTGTTTAGAATCTGGTTGTGTATTAACTTGGAGTCAGACTGGGATTTCTGTGATTTGCATATTAATCCTTTCCAACTGATTAAAGATTTCCCAGCCATCTTAGGTTTGTTCAATACATTCGCAACAGTTCTATGACCATTTGATCTTTTGCTTATAAATTCTATGTTTGAATCTACCTCTCTCACTGTCACCTGAAGAAGGAGCAAGACTCCAAAAGCTTGTGTCTACAAATAAACCTGTTGGACTACAATCTGGTGTTGTGTGATTTTTGACTTTGTTTGAGTTTGAAATTCTTCTTATCAATGTCTTCGAGTGTTGTTTTTTTCCACAGTAAGAGAGGGAGAAGAAAGAGAGAGAGAAAGGGAGATCTAGGCACACCTGGTGTGTCTCACAAAATTAGGTGGCACGGTGGCTCACAGCGCCAGGGACCCGGGTTCAATTCCACCGTCGGGTGACAGTCTGTGTGGAGTTTGCACATTCTCTGCGTGTCTGCGTGGGTTTCCTCAGGGTGCTCCGATTTCCTCTCACAGTCCAAAGATATGCAGGCTAGGTGGATTGGCCATGCTAAATTGCCCATAGTGCTGAGGGATGTGTAGATTAGGTGGGTTATAGGGGAATGGGTCTGGATGGGATGCTCTGAGGGTCAGTGTGGACTTGTTGGGCCAAAGGGCCTGTTTCCACACTGTAGGGATTCTATGAAAATGATCAAATGCAGATTCTCCGAAAGCTACATGACCTAGTGCAACTAATACATGAATAGCACTTTATTTTGATTTTTTAAAAAAATCACCTTGCTATTTGTCTGCAATGCAGATGTCCAACCCCCCATTTTCCCAGTATTTATTTCCAAAGAAAATGCAGTTATTGCGTCACCCAAAACCTTTCTGCCTATATCCTATCCCCTGCCAGGCCCTGCTCACTGATCACTTCTGTTGTCAATTGCTCAAGTTGGCTCCCAGTTCCCTGATGCCTCCCAGTGCGAAGGGATGACAATTTTAATTCTGAAGAATTGGAGAACTGGGAACCGACGTGAGCAAGTGAACAGGAGTCAAAACTGAATGGGACCTTGTTGAACTGAACAGGTTCTGGGCAGAAAACCTCTGAATAAACTGAAAATTATGGAGAGTGGACAACCATAAAATGCAAGACCAGAAGTGAGCCATTCAGTCCATCAAATGCCATTCAATGCCATCATGGCTGATCTGATATTCATCGACTCCAATTTCCTGCTGTTTCGCCCGAATCTTTACAAGATGATCAGAGGCTGGGTGAGAACACTGTGGAACAGTTGAGTATGGAAGTGAAACTTTAATGGGCAAGGGTTTCAGTAACAAATAGAATGATGGTTGCAAATAAGTGATGTGATGGAGGTGAAAGTAGGAGTTTTCTACTTGGAGAGGTGAAAGACCTAAAAGCTCAACTCATGACTGCAAGTTTATAGCAATTGTAGCCAGCCTGGTACAGCCTGAGATGGTTTAGGGGTAGGTGCGGTGAATCAGGTGTAGATTTTGAGGCAGGAACAGAAAATGATCGCTTTGGCATTCCCAGTCTTGAACTGGGAAAAATTGTGACTAATCCGAAACAGGATACCTAACACCACAGAGGAATTGGATGCTGAGAGATGTATTGGCATGTGTTGGTCCACTTCTGGAACCTGATTACACACCTTAAGGTGATCTTCAAAGGGGAGCAGGTAATCGGCCTTTTACATCACCTCAAACTCCATATTTTCCTGTGTAACTGTTCATCACTTTCATTATGCAGATAGTCAACATTTTATACACAGACTAAAAGTTCAAGAGAGTGGTGAACAGCACTCTTGTGATCACAGCTCAGTCCAAAACGGATGTAAAAGTAGTCATTGCAAAATTTATCAAAGAATGTGGCATTAATGATTGCATTTGCTTGTCTTTTACTAGTGATAACTTCTCGCTGCTTTCCATCTGCGTGTGTGTACACGGTAAAGCTATGGAATGTGAAATGCATTACTTAAAATTCACACAACTCCACTGGGACATTTTACAGTATGTATTATTTACAGAATGCAGCATTACAATTGCCTGCTTCCTCCAAAACCCAGTGTTCCATATACTCTTTTGAAACCCATAGGAAGGAAGAAACAAATAAATAAATGATCAAGCACTTTTAAAAAGGGCATCTATATGCTGCTGTTGTAAAACCAGTCAAGTTGAAACGCCCTTTGAGTCATTTTGAAGAAATCAATAAGAATAAAATGATGAAATAAACAAATCATCAGCTATTTTTAAAAGTGGGCTTTATTTATTAATACAACAAAACTAAAAGCATTGTGGATTCTTATTAAATCAAGAAACAAATTATTGCACATTGGGAGTCAGGAGGTGAGTTACTCAATGCAAGATTTCTAGCCTCTGACCTGCTCTTGTATTGGGTAAACTCCAGGATATTAATTGTGGGGGATTCAGTGATGGCTATGGGGAGACTGTTAGATTCTCTTGTTGGAGATGGTCATTACCTGGTATTTACATGAAATCATTTTTCAGCCCAAATCTGGATATCGTGCAGGTCTTCCTGCATTTGGGCGAGAACTGCTTCAACATGTGAGGAGCTGCAAATGATGCTGAACATTGTGCAACCATCAGTGAACATCCCAATTTCTGACCTGTTGACCTTCCTTCCAACATCACTCGCTCCATCACAGATGCTCAGCATCAGCATTGTGTACCATCGACAAGGTGCATTGCAGAAAATTCACCAAAGATCCTTCGACAGCACCTTCCAAACCCACCACAAATTCCATCTAAAAGAACTAGGGCAGTAGATTCATGGGAACAGTAAGGCCTCAAAGTTCCACTCCGCATCCTGTATTGGAAATATATCACCATTCCTTCAGTGCCACTGAGCTATAATTCTGTAACTTACTCCCTAATGGTATTGTGAATGTCCCTACATCAATTTCAAGTATTGCAGCATTTCAAGTAGGTAGTTCACCATCATCTTCTTAAAGGCATCTAAGGATATATAATGAATGCTGGCCCAGTCAGCAACACACATATCCCATGAATGAATGAAAGAAAATATCATGAGGTCATGGCGAGAGGAATGATGACAATGCTCTCTTGTGTCTCTTTAGCCTACAGGTTGCAAAAGACCTCAAATATAATGGCTGACATTACATACTCGCCCTACAGAGCCACCCAGGCACAGTCAAACCACAGAAGTGAATCAGTCTGAACACCTTTTACATTCTTTTCAAAGCAATCGAACCAAATTAACCCAAGCAAATCACATCAAAAGTTTTCTGCCACTATAAAAAAAATGTTCAAATGAAACTCATTTAAATTAAAAATTTGTTTTGGGAGCACAGCAAGTAAAGAATACTGTCAATGTGAGTGGAGACAGTTCTGAGGAAGGGTCATCAGATCCGAAACATTAACTCTGATTTTTTTCCTTTATTCATTAATGGGATGAGGATGTCACTGGCTAGGCAGCATTTATTGCCCATCCCTAATTGCCCAGAGGGCATTGCTGTGGATTTGGAGTCACGTGTAGGCCAGACCAGGTAAGGATGGCAGTTTCCTTCCCTAAAGGGCATTAGTGAACCAGATGGATTCCCCCTGACGATTGGCAATGCATTCATGATCATCATTAGATTCATAATTCCAGATACTTTATTGAATTCAAATTCCACCATCTACCATGGCAGAATTTGAACTCAAGTCCCTAGAATGTTATCTGGTTCTCTGGACTAACATTCCAGCGATAATACCACTCGGCCATTGCCTCCGCTACGATGCTTTTTCAGCAACTTCTGTTTTTGTTTGTGAGTGCAGGCATTGCATGAGTGAGTCAAAGGCTCAGTAATTATATATGGGCATTTGGTTCAGTGTCAAAATTCAAGTAGTAATTCCTTTCCAAGTTTAATTTTGGAGTAATAGTCAGATTCAGACCTATAGCTAATATATTTTACATCAGTTAAAATAGCCTAATTATTAAAAGGCAGCTGCCTGATAGTCACAGTTACCTGTCAAAAGACCTGAAATCCCTTGCCTAAATTGGGGGCTGATTACTGTAGCAGGACGTGAACCTAAGAGGTGACTTATGGCAGGGGAGGAAACTCACCTTTTAACTCTCCAAGTAAGCTATCCATTTTACTTCAAAATAAACCTTTCATGTTACACTGTCGTAACAATTGAATTCCAAAGGAAACTCAAACATTTAAATCAAAGTGGTATTTCAGTGGAAGATGAAACACTCCAGTCCCTTTGATGCCCACCAATAGCAGGGAGTCTCAGGCATGTCAGCATTTAATATGCCTTCAGTCTTCAGGACTAACTGAGTGTGAATGTTCTTTTTGTGTGCTAAGGTGTTGAATCAGTGTCGCTCATCCAATCTTAAATTTAGCAATTTTTAATAAAAAAACACTATTAACAAGTTAAACATTCACCTTTCAATGTGCTTGTGTAGCTGTCTGAAGCTGCATGAGTTGTCATTGTAACCACTACCAGGACACCCCTCATTGTGTTGTCACAGGATGACTATGACTCATGTGATTCAATAGATTACCCACAGAATATTAAAATTTACACCCTCACTGTCAATGTTCACCATCATTACAACTTTGAAACTGACATCCGTTTCTGCAGTCTCCACATACACAGGTAAATATGAAAATTAAAACGTTCCTCTCAATACTTCCACAAGGTGGGCTGTTGAAATCTCCCCAGCCTATATTTTTACAAATCACTGAACTATTGTGAAATCCCCTTTCATGCTGAAATATCACTCTGAAAAAAGTATGTTCTTTTAATTAATCTGTCATTGTCTTTAGCACGTTACTAAATCTTAACTGTTGCTAAATCACCTCTATAATCCCATAAATTAATTCTATATTTTGACAATGACAATGTTTTTGCATTATGATAAAAGTTACATGAATTTTAAAAACAATTTTAGAAGGTTATTTGTGATATTTTAGCTTCTAACGCATTCCCATGCCCCAATCTTTATCATTCTCTGTGAAATGATTAAAAAGTGAAACACAATCATTTTTCCTGATGAAGGGTCTAGGCCCGAAACGTCAGCTTTCCTGCTCCTATGATGCTGCTTGGCCTGCTGTGTTCATCCAGCTCCACACCTTGTTATCTCGTTTTATCTCCTGGTTTGGTGTTGCTGAGCATTCTTCACCGTAGCTGGCAGTCACTTACATGATGATGTTACTGTAGCTGAATGCATAGAAATCCCCTTAGTTTGGCACTAGATTCATCAGGGAAGGTAAAATCCACTTCATTTGTATCTTTAGATCATTATGGGGAAAGTTTTTAAGGTAAGCAGTGGGTGCCGTCGCTTTGCTGCAGACTGCAAGATCCAAGTAATCTTATCAGAATGCCAGACAGTTGCTATTTCTCTTTCAGCCTTCAGAACTAGATTTCCCTTCGTTTATCAGTCTTCATTTTCTACACTTGTCAATTTTCAACTTCAAGTCACCAGCCTCATCTAATTGCAACTTCTCGATTTAATCCTGTTTTAACCTTGAAGTCTGGCAGAGAGATTTTCCAACAAATTGTCAATTAATTCCAATTTGCCTCATTTGCGTGACTACCCAGAAAGAACCTGAAGCATTTCCTTTTGATTTATGCTGGTAACGACTCTGATATCACACATGCCACTCTCGTGTTGAGCTCCAAATGCTGAACTCTGTCCTTTCACCTTTGCCGCATCGGTTGTTCCTGGTGCTGCAGTTTGAAGCTCTCCGCAGCGTCCACATTCAAGGGTTCCTGAGAGATTTTAAGCTCTTGGATGAAGGCACTTAATTGTAAAGTGAAAGCATAAAAGTGTGCAGCATTAATGGAAGCATCAAATAGATGTTGTAGATTTTGCCAGACTTTTATTGCATTTGTTTACAAATGCGACTCAGATCACATTACGGCACAATACAAGAAATCTCAGTAAGTTCTATATGCATAACAGGCATATATTTTTTAAATAGCCAGATTTTAAATGCATGTAGCCCATTGGAGTTTGCTTGTAGGCTAGTTGCCAGTGACTGTTTTAATCTGAATAGCATCTTAGAATCTTTTTCTCTTTTCAAATGGGATAGAACAATGGATGCTACAATTGTGCGCTAGGTCTCATCAATACACACATGGGACACAGTGTAAATATGAAGTCTGCCTTATATTGTTTGACACAATAAAGGAAGATGCACTGCCATTGGAGGCAATCCAGAGAATGTTCGCTAAATTGATCCGGGATATGGAGGGATTTTCGTCTGAGAAGAAGATGAGTAGGTTGGGCCTGTACTCATTTGAGTTTAGAAGAATGAGAGGCGATCTTACAAATAATATTCATATAAGAAACATATAAGATTCTTAGACTACTTGACAAGATAGATGCAGAGAGGTTATTTCCCATTATGGGACAGTCTAGGCCTACAGGGCATAATCTCAGAGTAAGGCATTGCCCATTTAAGACAGGGGTTGGGAGGATTTTATTTCTTTAAGAGGAAGGTGAATCTGTGGAATTCTTTACCACTGAAGGTTGTCAAAGTTGGGTTGTTAAATATATTCAAGGCTAAGATACAGATATTTCTAATCATAAAGGGTAACCAGAATTATGAGGATAAAACAGGAAAGTAGATTTGAGGATTGTCAGGTGAGCCATGATTTCATTGATGGCAGAATGGACTCATTGGACTGAATAGCCGACTTGTGATGCTACATCTTATGGTCCTATGGTCTTATGGGTGATATATTGAAATTTCTAGCAAATATTATAATATTCCAGTTGAAATACCCTGTAATGTATTTTTATAAAGTTTATAAATAAAGTGTTTTTTTGTGGGAATAAATGTAATCCTGAGGCTGGGGCTAACCCTTTGGGAATACAGATTCAAATTTTACCCTGGCTACAGGTAGAAATTCCAATCTGAATAGTAAAATCTGGAAGTCTTATCCTGAAACAAAGAATATCATGGATTGTCATGAGAACTCATCAGGTTCGCAAACATTTCTGAGGAAGGAAATCTGCTGTCTTTGCCCAGTTCAACCAACATGTGGCTCTGTACCCAAAGCAATCCACGGCAGAAGGCAGAATTTGAGTTTAATTATAAAAGTCTGAAACTTTGAGTCTAATGATGACCATGAAATTGTTGTTGGTTGACGGAAAAACCCATTTGCTTCACCAATGGCCTTTAAGGAAGGACATCGGCCATCCTTACCTGGTCCAGCCTACTTGTGACTGCAGATCTACATCAAGGTTGTTGGCCTTGTCAGTTTTGCTCACATGTCCTGAAAGAATAAAGAAAGGAAAAATAATGAATTTCCAGTACATTTTGTCCCCAGAATTGTTTGACAGATTAGATCCATTTGCAAACAATTTTCTTATCAATCAAAAAACCTGAGAGTGAAGAGAGCAGCAACATTCACAGAGTCCTAATTGTATTAAGTCCTTACCTTCTAAACCCTTAACCCTGCTATTTAGAAGGGCGATGGTAAAAGATGCAATCTGGATGCATCTGCATTTTCCCTCACAAGCCCCACACTATCCTGACTTGGAACTATATTGCCAACCATTGTGGTGTCCATAATCTGTAACCCGCTCGCTAATAGCATGTGAATGCCTCTACACCCCATGGACTGCAGTGGTTCAAGAACGTGGCTCACCACTGTCTTCTGAAGGATAATTTGGGATGGGCAATAAATGCTAGCCCAGCCAGCGACCACACATATCCCATAAACGAATAATAAGAGAAAAGTTGAAAGAGACTGGATGTAGCATGTCTACCTAAATCCAACAAAAAGAATGACAATGGCTGGTTGTGAACAGCTGATGGAGTCAATTGGAAGAAATGTAAGCCCAGTCCTGTTATATCGTAACATGTTCGATCCATTTGGTTGTTTTACGTGATATGGCAGCTCAGTCAAGGGACTTAGATTGGAAATTTCTAATTGTCAGTCCATACGTGGAGAGTAGGAGACTGACGGGTGACCTTATAGAGGTCTATAACACCATGAGAGGCATAGATAAGGTAGATAGCCAACAGCTTTTCCCCAGGGTAGGGGAATCTAAAACTAGGGCAAAGATTTAAGGTGAGAAGGGAGAAATACAAAAGGGTCCAGAGGAACAAGTTTTTTCACTTTGGAGGTGGTGAATTTCTGGAACAGGTTGCCAGTAGTAGTGGTAGAGGTGAGTACATTCATCATTTAAGAAACATTTTGACAGGGTCGTGGATGGGATGGGTATGGAGGGATATGGACCAAATGGAGGCAAATGGGACTTGTTGAATTGTGAAATCTGGGCGGCATGGGCAAGTTGGGCCAAAGAGCCTGTTTCCATGCTTTAAACCTCTATGACTCTAGCCCTTAGTGCACAAACTCAGTGAACCCATGCTGTGAGCAGAAAAAATACACAGGTTCAGAAAGGTTCCCGACCCAAAATGTCAACTTTCCTGCTCCTCTGATGCTGCCTGGCCTGCTGTGTTCCTCTAGCTCCACAGTGTTACCTCTGACTCCAACATTGGCAGTTCTTACTATCCCTGTGAGCAGATAGGCTCTTTTTCATTGGGGGGTTGGGCAGGGTCGAACTCTATTAAGAAACAGAATCGAGAGGCAAAGACACTTCCTTTTAGCTCACCCAAACCGCACCTGTTCTGCAACTGGGAGCACTCCAACCAGTTCAGTCCATGACTTTTCACCCATTTTATTTTCCATACACTACTGCTGTATCTGAATAAAAGTTCAGGAAATCTTGAGCTGGCATGCACTCAGAAACTCATTGGTATTTCCAGCGGGATTTAGCAGTTGATGGTAAGACTTTTGGCTCCTTTGACAAATCTTCCATTTGGCAGGATCTGTGTGCAAAGCAAAGGATGACTGTGCATTATTGTCCACATCACTAACTTTGAATGCTTCAGTGAGACTCCTAGGTACAGACTCAAAGCAGCTGCACTTGGTTACAGTGTGTGACTTGTGCTGAGTGCGAGTGAAAAGAGTGAGCCTTTTCTGTACTGCATCTGAGCGCCCAAACATTTGTATCTAAGTGGCCTTGGTTAGCAACAGCTGTTAAGTATTCAAGCCTAAGTCTCCAGGGTCACAAATCTCCACAATTTTTAAACAGACAAAAATGTGGAATTACACGTAATACATATTATTAATCGGGATAATAGGAATTTTTTAGAAATGTATGGAAGTGGTTCACCTTAAACTTTGCAACTAATTTATTTCATGCGGTTCATATAGACAGATCACAAGGTGCGTTCCTATTGTACTGGTATCCTAGGTTACAGACTGCTGATCCAAGCAAAGCGCTGTTATATAAAATGAGACAGAATTAACACTTACAGGTTTCTGAAAGTTTCCTTCACAGCAATTGCTGCCATCAAACATCAATCATCCATTAGCTGGCCATTTGGCTTATCATATCAATGAAATGCCACAGGGGTCAGTACTGAGGCTTCAACTATTTACAGTCTGTGTTAATGACATTAACTAAGGAACTGACTGGATTTTTGCCGAATTTGCTAAGGATACGAAGATAGATCAGTTGTGAGCCTGGTATAATGAGGTTCATGTCAATCACGATAGTGTAGCTGATCACATGATACTGACATTTTTAAGAGAGAAGACACCAGTCTTGAAGGAGAACCCAGGCTAATCGACACTCTGTATGGATGGCAGCACTAGTACAGACATTGCCTTTACAGTAATAGTTTTAGAACACAGAAGACCCACATCAATGTAAGAGTGAGGAAAGAGGCAATTTGAGCAGAATAGAGAGGTTTCAGGCTTACATGCAGAGGAGCAGTACCATCAAGTTAGCACATTTTTATATTCTGTGGGACCAATAGCTGATGATGTCCTAGTAAGGCAAAGCCTGGAAAAAAAAATATGATGAAGCATGAGATATTGATTAAAGCTTTCGACAAATATTGTATTTATAAATTTAGCAATACAACATGCACAATATATTGATTCATTGTGAGTAGAAGTCATTGTAACAGACTTATTGTCTAGCGAGATGTTGATCGTAAGGAGTTTAGAAGGATGATTTAAGCAGAAATCATATGTTTGCTGGTGGGAAAGAATCCAGGTTTTCAGACTTGCTTCAATCTAAGGAGGATTTAATGTTAGAGAAAGCAATACAGTTCTCTATGCAGGCCGAAATCAGACCTCAAAATTGGTCAGTACTGCAAGAAAGTGTCACACATTCTTCTGACACACTCAAATGTGTAAGTCTAAGATAGCACTGTCACCTTTCCAAAATCCCTACAGAAGTTTAACAGCACAGGAATCAATGTCATTGATGTGTTAGATTGCGTAAGTGTAACGAATGACCTGCAGGGAGAGCTGAACGTTACAGGTGTCGCCAGTTAGGTCAGATTTGAAAATATTATAAGTTATCAGCACCTTCATGATGTCAAAAATAAAGAAAGGTTTCTGCAAATAAGCGGAAAGCCTACAATGAGAGAAAAGTTCAAGAAGTTAAAGATGCAGAACAGAAGGTGAAGATAACATTCGCAGGTGAGTCAGCGAGAGTCGAAACAGATTCCAAACCTTCAAATTTAAGATGCCAGGCTTTGAAACAGCATTTGAACTCGACGTACGGGCTTGCCGTGGTTGAAGCCTGTGAGTCAGACCAGCAAATGAAACACACAAAGGTCCAGGAGGCACCGATTTTCAGATGCTTGGGCAAGTCACTGCAAAACATAGTCACTGCGGATGAAGTATGAGTGAAATGCTGTAGCTACTGATAAAAGTACAGAATACCTCATTATTGAACTTAAATGCATGCGTTCAGCCAGGTTGCTTAGAGAGAGTCAATGCAGTAATTCAGCATGAAGACAGGAGAGAGTTTCGGAAAGGATTTCCAAAGACATTCAAAACTGCAGAATTGACAACAAGCAAGTTTTCACCAATGTGGATATAAACAGGGGCTTCTGGCAGACAGCCCAAGCCCATCAGTTGAGAATGCTGATGACATTTATTATCTTATTCAGGTGGTATCCCTTCAACTATCCACCTTTTGGGATCTGCTCTGCATGAGAGACTTCACAAAGGTCAAAGTCTTGAATCATGGAAAGGAAACAGGAACCATTTACCTTACTTTTTGATGTCCAAGTTCATGGTAAAACAAAGAAGGAACACAACCAACAGGTCAGGGAAATGTGAAGGAGACTACATGCCACAGGACTACACTAAATGAGATATACCAGTACTACGGCACGGTGATTACATTCCTAGGACACACGATCTAGGATCAAGGTGTCAGGGTCAATCCAAGGAAGATGAGTGCCATCAGTGAATTTCCAGCACTGAAGAAGGCTTTAACTGATGCATGATGCTCCTTTGGCATTGGTGAATCAAGTGGGGAAGCTTATCCTCAACTTATCTGGTCTTACTCAACCCATAAGCAAGCCACCAATGATACTGGAGTCAGGAACAGATACAGCTTTTGAAAATGTTAAGGAGAAATTATTACCCATTGATGTTTTTGCAGATTACAGTGCAAACGTATTCACTATAGTAGCTTTAGGTGCATCATCGCCAGGAGTAGGAACAATCCTTATTCAGTTGCAAACATGATATGTTCCAGCAGAGACTGAACAGCGGTGTGAACTGTTAACTGATACATGTGTGTGTGAAAGGCTTTCAGACGACGTCTTGGACTGAAATCTCAGATTGAGATGGACCACAAGCCTTTCCTAACATTATTGGGATCAAAAGAAATTTCAAAAATGCCTCTACACATACAAAGATTCAGGATGAGGCTGATCAGGTGTGACTACAATATAGCCTATGTTCCAGGAGAGGCACAGGTAATGAGCTGGTACACGGTCAGGGGCAGTATGGGGTCGAGAAGACAAAAAAGATGTTATGCTTGCAGAAGAACTAGTGGGTGGAATTGTTCCAGTCCTTGAGTGCATTTACTTCCTCATTATGGCATCATTTCACCTCAGTAATGTGCAGTTTCCCATTTTTCCACCCGCTGGATGGAAACTAGATGGTGACAATTCCCAACATGAGAGTCAGACCTGGTAACTCTAGATCACGACTTGCTCCTTTAATTCTCTGTCTTTGACAACAGTTACCAATGGATCACGGTGGACTCACTGGCAGTGATTGTATGGAACCCCCATCCACCAGGATGCGCAAGGCCCCGTTGGCAAAGCGGGGGTACTGATTTGTCTCTGTCTGACATGTTTGGGGCAGTTGACAGAAACTGTGCAGGACAAGTTTACTGGCTGCATGGCTTGGCTTTAAAGATGGCAGAGGTGCCAGGAATCCTGGTAGGCCTCAACAGTGACCAATACTTCTGTACATGCCAAGTGGGAGAATATGACAAACAGGGAACCATAGGTGTATGGTACATGGGTAATGAGGGGATTGGCAAGATAGTGGCAAAAACCCGCTGGAGCGTGTGGAGAGAAACCTGCCAAAATTGACACCTGGCTGAACTCATTCGCAAAATTCCTCCTGGAGTCTTATTCTGTGGCAAAAATCAATGCTTTATCAGCAACTGTGTGTAAGCCCACGCAGATTTAAGCAAATATAACATACCAGTCGGAAAAGATGCTGTCTTGTATCCTGAACTAGTTTGGCAAGATTTCCAAGATGGTCAGGTTTTCAGTGCATTTGTTGAAAATTTTAAGAAATCTAAACGAAAATGATTATTTTCTTAACTTACGTGTCCTATAATATTAATGTTTGAAAATATTATGAAAATCAAATTTATAATGCAAAATTGAAGCACCAAATCTGTGCCATGTGAATTGCATTTTAAGTCTGGTGGACAATAGCTTCGGAATGCACGACACTCACAAAATGATATCCTCGGTACAAAAATCTCAAACCCAACTGTTGAGGGCAACAAAGAAATGTCTGTACTTCCAGTTATCATATTCAAGTTACTGTCGTCTGTTTTTGGAATGAAGCCTTGCTTCTCAATTGGTATTAGCCCTGCCTGTGAGCTGCTCCAGGATATGTTGGCCACAGAATGAGTTTTCATGATGTGGTTCAAACCATTAGATAATCAGCCTGCTAATCCTTCCAACATGTCCTCACTATTCCCCAGTAGGGGGAAGAAAACATCTGTGAAGACATGAATAAACAAGTCTTAACTTCAACCAAAATGTAACTATTTTCCACCTAATAGCTGGACAATTCCTCCCTTCTGTTCAGAAGAGACTAGAAACGTTGCCAGTTTTGCAGAGCAAGGTTGTTAACCTTGTTGTTACCTACTTACTATTCAAGCAACTGCAGCTATTCAAGAAAACTGCAAATTGTCTCCAAAGAAATCATGATAAACACTTGCATCTCTGAAAACAGCTCTTGGCATTTTTTAAAAGCCCTTGTTTTGCCTTGTGATTCTTTTCAAGGTCTTTTATTCAATTTGACAGCTTTTACCGACTACGGATCTGCCTTGAGGAGATGAATATTCCAACAGAATTAATGATTTATGAATTGGATTTTTACAAGTCATCAGTGGATAGGCTTTTTTTTTTCAGACTGAACACCAGAGGGGTTTAGTCTCATATTTTTTAAGACAGATTAAAATCAGTTACTCACCCCAAGATTCATTTCCAAGCCTCAAGAGAAAGCTTATGAATAAATAGGAGAAAGGAGAGATCTTAGATCTTGTTTCTAAAAATGGTAATAGAGGCAGTTCTGTTTTAATCAGTCATTGCACTCTGCCCTCCATTTGAAGGCGCATCTCCAGTGGGTTCAGGTTTACATGCATCACCATCTACAAAAAGAGCTTAATAAACAAGAATTTAGCAAAAAATAATCTAGTAACCGAGCTTTTAAAGTCATTACAAAGTGGTGATTAAAATACCAAGAGACCCTTGGTCCTTTCAATTGCTCAACATCCAAATTCATTTCAATCGAATTTAGTTCTTAACTCATAACAGCTAAGAGTTTTATTTCCAGTGCTGCAAGGGAATTGCATCCCAGTCTTGCTGATATCAATATTTTCCTTCAGCTGAGCAGAATGGGAACAGATGAGTGAGCTGCTGCAAGCCATACCACTGTACCTAGTAATTTTGCAGGAAGTGAAGGGTCTGAAGGCGGTGTATGTTGAGCAGAGTCACACTGACATATCAATAAATAGCATTTTCCCACAAGTGCTGGATCACTTTTAGATCACCACAAGGAAGACAATGATATACCTATCAGAAAAATATAATCAACCTCAGTTTGTTTTTGTTGGAGAAGAGTTACGGACTAATCGATGCCATAATGGATGTTTTTAAAGTTGTGAATTGATTTAGATGAACGGGGCAAAGGGCACAGTTTGCTGATGAAACAAATATTGGTGGAAAAGTAAGCTACGAAGACTACATAAGGAGCCTGCAATAAGATCTAATGATCACATGATTCAGCAAAGATGTGGCAAATGGGGCATAATGTGGGAAAATGAGAAATTGTTCATTATGGTAGGAAGAATAAAAAAAAGATGTTATCTAAACAGTAATAGTCCAGATGCAATGGGGTTTGACTATCCTTGTGTATGCATTACAATAGGTTAGTAGGCAGGTAGACCAAGTAATTAGAAAACCTAATGGAATGTATAACAAGGAAAATTGAACTCAAAAGTGGAGAGATTGTGCTTCAGTTATACAGGGGAATGGTGTGACTGCACCTGGAGTATTGTGCACAATATTGGTCATCTTATTTCAGGAAAGCAGTTAATGCATTGGAGACAGTTCGAAAGATGTTTATCAGACTAAAACCTGGAACGGGTGATTAGTCTTATGAGGAAATGTTGGACAGGCTAGGCTCGTATCTGCTGCCATTTAGAAATGTAAGAGGTGACTTTTTGAACCATATAAGACCCTTAGGGGTCTTTACAGAATGTAAAGAAGATGTGTCATTTTATGAGAGAATCTAGAACGAAATCCAGGTTGCTGTTTCAAACTCAAGAGTCTGCCATTTAAAACAGAGATGAAGTGAATCTTTTTCTCTGAGGGTCATGAATCTTTGGAAATTTGGGTGCAATCTCATAGCGTCTAAACAATGTGGGCTATGGAGGGAAGCATGGCAGAATCATGCAAGAATTCCAATGAGGCCTACTGTATCTCCACGTTGGGAACCACTCACTACATCATATTTCGGGTCTTGAGGCAAGATTCTCCCTTGGCAGCAGCAAGTTGCCCATTCAGGGGGATTATTGCATGTTAATGACCTTACAACTGCACATCTCACCTCATTGATATCCAGCTTACTGTCATACCACCAATTGTCAGCAAACTACATGTCAAGAAATCTCAATATAGAAGTCAGAGCAAGTACCTGGCAACTCTAGCTTCCTCCAAGCTGTGAAGAGCTCCCATGTTGGTCAGAACTCAACAGCATCTCTGGGCATTCTCCATGGACACGTGCTACATCTACAGACATTGGCATCCAATGTGTGCAAACCTCTAAGCACACTTAGGACGCATCTCTACTCCAATTTCTGGGTCCAAAGGATATTTCTGTCTTTCAATGTTGTACTACAGGTCTGCACTGGTAACTCTCATCGTAATGCTGCAGCAAGGATACTGTATGATCAGGAAAATGCTTCAAGCTCATTAAATGGACCAGTCAGAGTCAGGATGCTTTCCACATTAAGAGTAAGGAAACAAATGTCAGACAGTCCACCACTTGCCTTGATGCCTCTGTCCTATTGAAGGCTGCATTCCACTTAGAGAGGTTGGTATCAAGGGAGATGGAAATGAGTTACATAGCTTTAACTTCTGCTGCAGTGGGGGAGGTGTCCTGAGCAAGTGAATAGGCAGTGCAGAGGGCATGCAAGGTCGGTGGTGTCAGAGATTAGGGTGGATGAGAGCAGCGCAGGAAGATGTTGCAGGTAACAATGAGGATGTTAGGGCATAAGCCTTGATGGGAAGTGGTTGCAGTAGCAAAGACAGAGTGAGTGTGAGGTATCAGAAAGAAGAGTGCTGGCAGAGTGTGCTTCATTCTACATTGTAGTTCGCTGAGATTGCACTGACCTGGGGTTGGCATGGTCTAGTGTCCACTGCTGGTCTATGGAGAAGAGGACATTACCTTGTCCAACAGGACCTCCTGGTCTCCACCCAAGGCACCAATTCTCTCTCGTCTGCCATGTCAGGGGCAAATGTCCGGAATGTACAGGGCAACTCTGGGGGAAAAAGAACCGCTTTCTCAGTTTTTTAAAGATGGCACAGAACCAGGGATGCCTATTCATTCTTGGATATCCTGGCATTACCAAGTTGTTCCAGATTGTATTTTATTATTCAGTTGTGGGACGTTAGCATTGCTGCTGGCCAGCATTTATTGCCCATCCTTAGGTGCCCTTGAGAAGGTGGTGGTGAGCTGTCTTCTTGAACTGCTGCCGTCCACAATGCTCATAGGGAGGGAATTCCAGGGTTTTAAACCAGCAACACCGAAAGAACAGCAACATATTTCCAAGTCAAGATGGTGAGTGATTTGGAAGGGAGCTTACTGGTGTTCCCATGTATCTGCTGCCCTTGCCCTTCTAGATGGAAGTGGTCGTGAGTTTGCAAGGTGCTGTCGAAGGAGCTTTGGTGAATTTCTGCAGTGCATCTTGTAGATAGTATACACTATAGTATGGTGAGTGGCAGATAGGGCTGAAAATGGACTAGAATTGAAACCCTCTGTGGAACTCAACAGAATTGTCATTTAGCCAAATGAATAAAAAAGCACATGATTCAGCCCCCTCTTCTGAAAAAAGGTCTTCCAACCAGAGACCTTGACTATTTTTAAGGCAGGTGTCAATTATTTTTAATGAGAGGTGCTGAAAGGTTTGCAGGGATAGGCAGAATTGCCAATTTGAGGTCGCAGTTCAACCTCATTTATGATGGAGCAAGCTCAAGGGGCTGAATGGCCACCTGCTGCTCCTGATTCCTGTTGGTTGAAAGGTTTTGATAGAGTCGACAGCGAAGCCAGAATTTTATGGAGCTCCGGGGACCATGCTAGTCACCGGTTGAAGGGGGGAGGGGGTGTGTGAAATCAAGTAGCACGGTAACAGGGGCAAACACCTCTCCTTCCATTGGTAAATGCCGGTGGCAGCTCTGAAGATGGCCCTTGTACCCCTGCCACCCCTCAGTTAATTGAGACCTCTAAGAGGCCAATTAAGGGCCACTATGGTCCTGTAAAATCCTGGCCTGATTCCCTCTTGCTAAAATAGCAAAACTGGAGGCCCATCAGTGTCCCCAAGAAATTAAATAAGGAATTCAGAAGAAATGCCTTCAACCCAGAGAGTGGAAATAAACATGGCACATGCTGCCACACAGAACAGTTGAGACAACTAGTGGAGATGGATTTAAATGGGTCACTAGATAAGCATATGAGAGAGACTGGAATCGAGGATTATGCGGATAAGGTTAGACGTGGAGAGTCCTGTGGAACACAAATGGATTGACTGGACCAATGTGCTGTTGTTCTGTCTATATTCTATTGGTTTCTATGTAAAATACGACTGGAGCTTCAGACAAAGAGTTCATTCACATCTAAGGTCAATTGCTCAGGTGAAACAGAGCTGCAGGAAGATTTTGCACCCTAAATATACAGTGTTCGAAGACTTTGCACTGCTGCCAGGAGCTGCAGAGAATGCTATCTTTTCAAGGTTTACATCCTTCCACAGTGTAATCCCTTAAGAACTGAAGACTGATTGATTAAAAGCAACTAAAAGTATACAAAAATGGATCCCTGAACTGTAGGTGTCTGAGGCACCCCCTCACCTCTTACCCACTTCTACATTGACAGTCAGATTCAGATGTGGAAATTCCCTGGACCCCTGAACGTGTCACCAAGCCATTCTGTCTTGCATTATCTGTGCACTAACATGGCACTATTACTTCAAGCGTGTTGATCAGGCATGTGTAGTTGTAACAATGCACTTTCTTGTCACTGACTGTCCTCCTGCTAGGATTGCAATGCCAGTGTTGAAACACCACTACAGATGATGTGTCACACTGTTCAAATACTGATCCCAAAGGATGCCCCAATCAGAATTCATCAAGGTCAAATACTCATATTGGTTAGATTTTTATTTAAGTCCAAAGAGAAAAAGGAACAAGCATTTCATTAGCTTGTTTGGTGAGATGGTGAGTGTGTAGCACAGAATAATGCCAACCCTGCGGGTTTGATTCGCATTCCAGCTGACGTAAACTGGGAATTGCCACCCCCCTCTGCCCCTGAGAGTAGGAGGTGAGGGCAGGCCACCATTGCCAAGGAAGTGGCTCAGGATGAATCATCAGCAGGCAGCCTCCCTTCAGAAAGCGCATATATGAATGAACCCAGGAAAAGTGGTTGTGGAACTTTCCTTTCAATGTTCTAAAGTTGAGCTTAACTTTCTTAATTTTATTTTAATTCTATTTCAATTTTAATTTAATTTTTAATTTTGTTTGACTTGTTCAGTCCTTTTTATCCCCATGGTGCTTATCAGGTTGTCTTCATATGGCACAATGTATTTGCTGTAACTCTGTAGTCAACAGTAAACTTTTCCGGGTAATGCTAAATTGCATGAAATTTGGAGAAATATTTTGTCCCGTACATGCTTCCACCCATACTTATTACCTCTTCTCTCCCTCTCCCAAATTCATTTGTTTGTTTCTTGATTTATCGATCAATTCTCCCATTAAATGTGTCAATTCAATTCGCTTCCACCGTTGCATGTGATGAGTTTACATTAATCTCTGTGTGAAGCAATTCCTCCTGAATTCTTCATTTGTTCTGTCGAGGATTCACTTATTGTCAATCCCATTGTTCTGCACTCGCTGTCAAATGCAGACAATTCCTGCACATTCAATCTAGTCAATTTCTTTCTAATTTTGAGAGTTTCTAGCTGGTCTCCCATCTTCTAGGGGGGGAGAAAACTCCCTAGCTTGCATAATTATTCCATAGATCACAGTTGAATCCTCACAATTCTTGGACATCCTTCTATGTGGAATTGTAGGGTGTTATAGAGTAGGACTTCAGAGCCAGTTTGGAAGAATGAAATAAATAGACCTTACTCAACTATTATTACATTTTGATCTATTTAAGGTAGCTCAGTCTACCTGGCAAAAGATGAAACACTAATTCTACCTTGTATTACTTGTGTGTATCATATATTATAGTATGCATGTGCTAAGATATATTTTCTCATCACACGAGAAATACATACAAAAAGAAGAATTTCAATTTCATCCTGCTAGTCAGTGTTGAACATTTATAAAATGCCTAATAAAATTATTAATGGCCCTCACTATCATTCTCTAGAGCTCCCACTGTACCATTTTGATCAGCTACTGGCAGATCAAGGAGATTTTAAACCAATGGCCTAGGTTCAATTTTACTTCATTGTCCAAAAGCCGAAAGGTTGCTCCTTTAACAAAAATTCTATACATTTCCATTATTTCATTTTAACATAAATTCATCAAAAAAAGCACAGACGTAGCCAAAATTTGGTGAAGCAATTAAAACAAATTGAAAACTTTACCCTATAATTGCGGGTAAATCAGTGCAATAAACTTCTTTATTTTGGGCAAAATTCTGTTTCGGGTTTAGCTGGCATGATATCCTTAAAATCTGAGTCGTCACACTGTCTGAGATAACAAGGTGTAGAGCTGGATGAACACAGCAGGCCAAGCAGCGTCAGAGGAGCAGGAAGGCTGACGTTTCAGGCCGAGACCCTCGTCACACTGTCTGACAGGTTTTAAATGAAATGCAGTTCAGATTTGTCTTCTATTCCTGTGCAGGACTTGACATAACGTCTTATGACCAAGGCTGGACAAAAGACAGTAACTTTCCACAAACCCCTGAAACTCAAACTGGTACACCTTGTGCTTGTTCTGCCTGCATGCTCATTAATCCTGCTCTTGTACCATTTTCGACAGCAATGCTTCTTCCCTGCTGTTATCAGATTTTTGAACGGACCTCTCAAATGTTAATGTTGATCTCCCTCGGCACCTTCTTTGCGACTGTAACATATATTCTGCGCTCTGTTCTGCTACCCTGATGCACTTTGTACAGTACGATCTGCCTGTATCGCACGCAAAACAACACTTTTCACTGTATCTCAGTACATGTGACAACAGTACATCAAACAATCAGAAAAGCATCATGCAGTTGGGTGATGAATGTGGAAGAGAAGAACTGCATGGATTTGTCTTTGTTAGTCACCAAAATGTAAGTACTTAAATGAAAGCAAAACACTGGGGATGCTGGAAATCTACCTCAAACACAGAGAATGCTGAAGAAACTGCAGTTCTGAAGATGAGTCATAACAGTCTGGAACAGTAACTCTGTTTCTCTCTCCATGAAGACACCAGACCTGCTGAGTTTCTCCACATACTGAACAAACATGTCTAGTTTGGTAAAAAGAGGAAGCTGAATATTAATGAGGTAAATTAGACCACTATTAAAGCATTTAACAAACTGCAGTCCCCCTTCATTGACAACCCACAATTGCCCGACGAGAAACTTGTATTGCTACTCAGCCAATGCATGAAAGATGCTCTCAACATCGAGATAGGCCTCAGAAGACTTCTCACCCACCTACTATCACAAATCCCTCCATAGCCCATGTTTTTAAAGCCTCCATAAGACTTACTATTAGCTACAGATCTTATTGAATTCAAATTTTACTACCTACCACAGTGGGGCTTGAACCTACGACCCCCAGAACATTTATTTGTGCCTCTGAACTACTAGCTCATTACCATTACACCTGCACCACTGGCTTAGTGTTGAGGTAAAGGCCTCCACTTTTTCTGACAGTATCCATGTGATATGCCATGATGACCACATGCACAAACAGGAGAATTGCACGTTTTATGTGTCACGCAAAATACCTGATTCCTTAAATCCTTCCACAATTTTATCTTTATTTTATTGCTCGAAAAACTTTGCATGATCATTATTTATGCTAAAAACTGAGGCCCCTCAGCGAATAAGACGAAAAATTAGAATAAACTTCCAATTTAGTTTGGCCTTTTGTATTTTCTTTTTGAATAATATTCCCTCCCTGTTACACAGAAAGCAGAAAAATTTAGTCTTGTTGAACTTGCACCTTAAAGATTATTTATCATGCTCAGTAGTGTATTTTCAGCTGTCACTAAGAAGACCCTGGGTTTAACTGTACTTCAGTGACTTGAATCTTACAAATTCAAATGTTAGAAAACGTTAATTTGGTTCATCGTGCCCTACCAGCACTTTAAAAGAATTTATTCAATTCCTAAAATTCCAATCTTTCTTCATAGTCCTGCAATTGATTTTCTTCATAACAGCATAAAACATAGGAGCAGAAGTAGACAATTCAGCCCATCAAGCCTGCTGCACCATTAAATACTTGATCTGATAATCCTCGACTCCACTTTCCTGCATTATCCCCACAGCTCTTGACCCCCTAACTGATTAGAAGTCTGTTTATCCCAGCCTTGAATATACTTAACGGTCCAGCATTGACAACAGTGCAGTAATGAATGCCACAGAATTACTACCCTCTGAGAGAAGATATTGCCTTTGGAAAGTTACTATTTAATCAGTTTCCAGCAGTCTATTCCAGATCATAAAAATATATTACGCTAGAAAAAGACTTCTTATCTCCTCATATTTGCCAATCGTCTTAAATTTCTATCCTCTAACAGCCGCCCAAACTGCTAATGGAATCAGTTTCTCTGGCTGATTGGCACTAATACTCCAAGCATATATTGTAAAATGCTGAACGCTCCAAAATGCTGTATTTTTGATGAAACATTAATCATGTTTGCACTTGGGTGTAAGTAGTATTGCTTGCCAGGCTGTTCAAACAAACCTGCTCAGACTTTCCCTCCATCATAATATCAGAAGTGGGGATGTTTGCCGATGATTGCATAATGTTCAACACCATTCATGACTCCTCAGATACTGAAGCAGTCCATGTTCGAATGCAACAAGATCTGGACAATATCCAGGCTTGGGCTCACAGGGGCAAATGACATTCATGCCACACAACTGCCAGGCAATGACTGATTCTAAAAAGAGACAATCTCACTACTGGCCCTTAACATTCAAGGGTGTTGCCATCATTGAATCCTCCCACTGCCAACATCCTGTGTATTACAATTGACCAGAAACTTAACTGGACTTGTCACATAAATATAGTGGCTACAAGAGCAGGCCAAAGACTAGGAATATTGTGGCAAGTAACTCAGCTCCTGACTCCCCAAAGACTGCCCACAATCTGCAAAGCACAAGTCAGGAGTGTGGTGAAATATTCCTTATTACCTGGATGGGTGCAGCTCCAATAACTGTCAAGGAACTTGACACCGTCCAGGACAAAGCAGCCCGCTTGATTGACAGCACATCCACAAGAATCCACTCCCTCTACCATTGATGCTCAGTGGCAGCAATGTAAACTATCTACAAGGTGCAGTACAGAAATTTATCAAAGATCCTTAGACCACTTCCATCTAGAAGGAAGAGAGCAACAGATACATGACAACACTACTACCTGCAAGTTCCCATTCAGCCACTCAACACCCTGAAATGTATCACCATTCCTCCACAATTGCTGGGTCAAAATCCTGGGATTCCCTTCCTCATGGCATTGTGGGTAAACCTACAGCACATGGATTGCAGTGGTTCAAGAAGGCAGCTCACGACCACCTTCTCAAGGGCAACTAGGGATGGACAATAATTGCTAGTCCAGCCAGCAATGCCCAATTTCATGAGTGAATCAAATAAAAAAGAATTCTCCTTGTGCCCTGGTCCAGACTTATTTCTGATGTCAATTATCTGATAATTTATGTTATTCCTGTTTGAAGGAAGCTGCTGCCTGCAAATTGTCTTTTCCATTTGTCCCACTTCATTGGTTATGAAATGCTTTGGTGCTGCTTACATGTGGAAGGTGGATCTATCTCTTTTCTTGACCAAGTCCAATTTATTATCACCATTATAGCTGAGTGCCATCTTGCTTGGGGAATTAAAGTGATAAAGTGCTGTTAATAAAATTAAAGGTAAATTTCACATTCATGGCAAAACAACAACCAGTTTAAAATGTGCCGTAATATTGCCCCTGTAGGAAAAGTAGCACAGTGGCTCAGTGGTTAGCACTGTTGCTTCACTGCACCAGGGATATGGGTTTCGAATCCATCTTTGAGCAACTGTGAAGTTTGCACGTTCTCCCTGTGCATTTGTGAGTTTCCTCCTGTCATCCAAAGATGTGCAGGTTAGGTGGATTGGGCATGGAAAATGCAGGGTTATGGGAATAGAGTAGGGGGCTGGGTCTGTGTGGGATGGTCTTCAGAGGGGTGGTGTGGATTTGATGGGCTGAATGGCCTGCTCCCACACTGTAGGGATTCCATGAGATGGTTGGAGCATGAGGAGAGTACAGTCTCTTTAGAACTGAACCCAGCCAGAGTCAGTAAAATCCTTTCAAGTTAGCTATAGAGGAAATTTTAAAAGCAGCTACATTATTTTCACACATTCTTGCAAATCCAAATTAACGCTTGTCAAAAATGTTTTCTTCTTCTCTTCACCTTGCATTATATCCCAGGCCTTATAATCATTACCTGTTTTCTGAATTATAATAATGAAATGTTCTAGAGTCCATTGTTAAGGCTTTTTCTGTGCTAAAATGGAGTGAGGAAATAATCAAGGAGCCCGTGACTGTGTTCAAAGCTGGAGACCGAGCTCACAAAATTATCACTTTCAAAGCAGTGCCAATTGGAAACCTTCTCTCAGCCGAGCTCCTTCTGTCAGACATGAATCGGGGACATGAAGGGCAATACTTTTGTGCTGCTGCGATTAATCTAGATGAAAGGATAACTGTAATTTTCATGTTAACAGAATGTTGTGACGTCACCTTGAACACTTGCTAGAAGCAAAACATGAGTTTGTTCAGCGCCACATCTCACAATGATCAAAATTTGATGTAGAGAGTTCTAGTCAGACATGCCTTTTTGCTGAACTTGCTGGGATATGGCAAGTTTGCAGAATAGCATTTAACCACTGAAATAGTAATGTGTTAGGATTTGTCGTTCTACTTCATCAGTTGGTGACGGGTATCTATTTCTCAGTAATGTGTTGGAAATGCACTAAGATATGTCTTCCATTTGGGATGTGCTGTATTTCGCATGGTTTTCAAAGCGGGACGTGCCATGTGCTAATTGTGGTCTTGGAAATTTGTTCCTGTTTTGGTCCCCAGTTGGCATGTTGCATTTCCAAGTCAGCTATAACTGGGGTTAGTGGCAGAGCAGCAATCCTTCTACACTGTCACAAAATAAAACACTCCAGTTAAACGTACAAGAGAGGAAAGAAAACGCTAACCCAGGAACGTTGGTCTACTTCAAATTCCCATTAGAACATTTAGAGTGTGGCAGCCATCACCAATATTGCGGACCTTTTTTTAAATCAATAATGCAAATATTGATCCAATGCAAAATCTATCTGCCTTGTGCTCTCAGTCACTCAGTATATTGAATTAATTCGTACAAAAAGTTTTACGCTTACAGTACAGAGGTGTACTCTAGTATGGTATATTTGGATCTATCTGTACTTACCTCATGATGTGTATAAGCCCCACACACAGAAGAGAACTTCCTTTTGCACCGGTGTGACATCTCCATTTCTCTAGAAAACATTGTCCAACCTGTCCAAATGTAACTAACAATTTGGTGCCAATTAGTGCCACATTGAGGATAATGCCACACAGTGGGCTGCTGCTCATTAGGAGTTTCGTGGAGCCTGATGAAACTGAGTTCATTTTAGAAACCAGGCAAGGGAAAATTTCATCTTATCTGCATCACCCAGCTTCTCTCAGGAAATGTATTAATATTTATAATGCTACTTAGTAAACATTTTGGGAACGGGAATTCAGACATCGAGACATGGTGATAGAGACAGTTCTCTTTTGGATTGGCATTTGGAACAAATCAGTCATCTTGTTTCCTGCAATAATGACCATAGCAGACAGTTGAAAACCTGACTCTGATTCAGTGCTATTAAGAACATGGTTTCATTTCTGTCTTATGCACAAGAAAATGCATCAACAATAATAAATTAATCATACATTTCCTTAATGAGTGTCCTTATCCTTAATAATATTTCAGGTGGACAGCTTTTAAGTAATCCACAAAATACCGAAAGCCAGTGAAAGGAGATAAGTAGACTGTATCAAATATCCTCACATGCACTGCAGTGAACTCACATTCTCCTTTTGAATGCCAACTCTTTCTTTTGGAGCTGATTCCATCATCACCTCGAAACCTGTACCTAATCAGAGAAAAAAAAATTTATTCTCCTTCTTGAACAAGTTGACTGTAACAAAAAAGCGACTCGTTTGTCTGCTTTTATTAATGAACATTCGTCCTCAACACGATAGGTCTGGAAATTGGAATGGTTTAGTTTACTCAAATCCCATTATAAATCCTGTCAGCAAGTAGTGCCAGACCCAATGTAAGACAGTGCCAACAGTTAACCTAGAAAGGGCAGCCTCCTTTCAACCTAATTCTAACTCTTACTCTAACCCTAACCCTTACCCTAACCCTAAGTCTAACCATAGCCTTAATCCTAACCCTAACCCTATTTCTCTTTGGGATTGATGCAGTTGTAACAGGAACACAGCTAAGGAATTGCTCTCAGGCAGGAAGAGTCCTATGTTTAGGAGAGCATCTTAGGAGGCCTGCTAGTGTCCTTGATGTAGAGTGACTTTTTCCCTGGAACTGGAGCTAGCCATTTGGAAACAATGTGTTTCTTTAACAGCTCTCAGTGTTTCTGTCACTGAGAGAAAGATTTATGGACTTTGAATGAGGGCCATGACCTTTTGAATCTATTGCCATTTGACGGCTATGTGGTTTACCAACAGCTGCAGAGTTTTGCCCCATAGGAGACAGATTATCTAACTCCACAGTAGAATTCTAGGGGCAGCCAGCACTATGCTCAAATTGGCAGGTTATCAAACAAATGCCCTCTACTAGGACTCATAGCTGCATATACCTGGATTTAGCGTCCACATCAAATCATTGGTAAATGTCTAATAGATCTGAGCTTTTGCTGCTGGATGTCAGTCAATGTTGTTCACAGTCCAAGAGTCACATTTCTATAACAAGCCCTGGTTTAGAAACTCAGCCAAACAATGGGGGTCAGGATTTGCTGATGAGCTAATGGCAAGTTTTGTGCGTTATGTCATGACTAACATATAAATATCCCAGTTGAGGAAGCGACATGGTCTGAGTTGGGAGTCACCACATATTACAGGATGGTTTGTGTCACTCCCGCCTCACACAAACAGGAACTTGTCCTCAGCCTTTCTGCGGATTCCAAGATGTTGCTGGATTTCTCCAATAAATACAAACTAAACTCACTGCAGAATATCAACAGCACTATTTCACAGCATAAGGATATGGGCAGTAACCAGGTTTGTGCTTCTCCGATGCAAATTAAATCTTAGGACTGGAATAAGTGAAACTGCAAAGTCTTGTTCTCCTATCTCATGAAATATACCTGGAGGGATCTTAATTTGTATAGTATCCTTTTCCTTTCTTTTCCTGTCCATTTTCTCTTTCTTTTTCAACTTCTAGACTCGATTTGACACTAATTTACCTGCTTCCATCTCTTTTACTTTTCTTTCCCCCTCTGTTTCCTTTTCTCTCCTTAAATCTCATTATTAAGGAAAAAGAATACTGCTCCTGCAGTTCATCAAGGCCCACAGCTGTCTCGTTCCTCCCGTTATCAGCTCATACTTCCATCAATTTTTGGTGCAAGATTAATTGGTGCTGAAGGGTGAGCAAAAAGTTCACGAGATGTCCACTCCATCAAATTCACTGCTGCCTGCTGAGATCTGAGGAGATGGGCAAATTGACTGCATGTCATCAGGTAAATCAGCTTTCGTTATCCTGAGATGTGGACTCTAATAGCCTGGCCGAGGTATGCACTGAGCCTAATTCTTTTGGATATTCCTGGCTCCACGGCTGTAATTTCTGCACAGTACCAAAGCCGCTCTGAGTAAAATTAAGTCCCTCTGCAGGGGTTTAAGATGTGATAAAAAGATTTGCACTCTGCGAGAAGTCTCAGTGCAATGAAAGAACATTGGCAAGTGGGAATACGATAGAGGTCAGTGACAATATACAAGTTCGTGAGATCAGTTTCTTTTGCCGAATAGTTGATAATCATACAGGAAACAAGATAGCATTTTTCAAGTCTCTATTCATAGGGTAGTTATAGCAACTTCACACCTCCCAGTATTTCTCAGGTTTGTTCAAAGTGAATCATGTCTGCTGTCAGGACAACCCATTAAATGCACTGACTACTATGTTTCTCCATTAAACACAATGTCAATCTGTTGCTTGTTCTCAGGTACTGATAGCAACATACCTTTTCTTTTACATATTTAACCCACATCCCATATCATCTCTTTTGGAAAAGGAGCTGGAAAATTCAGTGTTGATTGTAAGGTGAGACTGGCTTTGGTCATTAAGTTGTGACACCCAGGGAGACAAACTTTATGTTTATATGACTAATTAATTTTACAACTCCCTTTTATTCAAAGCTATTGGCTGAAAATTTAAACCTTAAATTTGGTATTGTTTTGCTGGGTAAGTGCACTGTGGTTGCAGGGTGTATTATCTTTAATATGCATTGCAGTTAATGTGATGGACTGTTGCACAACACTTCCACATCAGTGAGTTGACCACAGTCACCTCGAAATACAAGAGTAACAAGCATTTGGGAACATCACCACTTTGAAGTACACTTCCAGCACTTCATCCCTGTTTGGAAATATTTTGCTGTTTATTCATCTCTTTGGTTAACACTGGAACTCTCTATCTGTCTGCATCATGGCAGAACCTTCACATGTAAACTGCAGTGATTTAGAAAGGCTTGTTGAACTTCCTGGAGGGCAACTAGAAATTGGCAATAAATGCTCGACTTGCCTTATTTTGAGGATTTGTTTTTGAAAAACTTCTTACCTTCCTGTGACGTTGCATTCCACTTTCTTTTCCCCCACCTCCTCAACTTCTTCCTGTTCTGAATGAGCTCTTTTGTATTGTTGTGCACTTTGGCTGCTGTCTGCATCTTTAGCACCAGCTGACTCAAGTAGTCTACCTTTCACTGAGAGTAGGCTGCTGCATTATGAATATTAAAGACCAATGTCAATCCAGCTCAAGCCACATAGCTGCAATCTCGGGCAAAGCTGAAGACTGGGAACCAGAGATAAAAGGTACTGCAGATGCTGGAGAATCCGAGATAACAGGGTGTGGAGTTGGATGAACACAGCAGGCCAAGCAGCATCATAGGAGCAGGAAAGCTATGATGCTGCTTGGCCTGCTGTGTTCATCCAGCTCCACACCTTGTTAACTGGGAACCAGAGCTGACTTTTCAACTTATTCATCCAGTCACAAATATGGGTCAGCACTCCAAGATGGAGTAGCAGCACAATGTTGAAGCTCCTCAACACAGAAGCCTGGAGCTTTTCTACTCCATCCATTTTAGCGTTTTTTGTTTCTTTCTATTCCTTTTCTAATGTTTCATTTATTATGGTACTCACCTTCTTTTAACAAATTCGGCAGAAGGTGTCTTCTCCCACCACAGGCCCAGCGATGAAGCGGCATCCCGTGAACCAGAGTGGTGCTATTAGCCTGACACCTGACAGGGCAGTCTCCTAGTGTGGCGCTCTTGTCAAGGAGGGGCAGGCAAAGCCTGGTGTGGTGGTCTAGTCCCAACGTAGAGGTCCCGTCTCAGCGTGACAGGGTGGTCTCAGCCTGGTTTTCCAGCGCAGCCCAAACCCAAGAGCTGTTGAACTGTAATGAAATTTAACTTTTTTTCTCTTCTTATTAACGACTTCTGTCATTAATTGAGGCACAGTGATGTGTTGACTAATAAAACTGCATTTATTTGCAAAAATACACATGATAAAGAATTGCTATTCTATTCTATTTCATTCGGTTCAAAATACCGTGGCTACTTTTAGCCTTTTAATTGAAAAATGTGTTTTTTTTTTAAAAGAGAGGACTGCTACAGAGACAATAACTGCAGGGTTAATAAAACTTGTGTGAGAGCGACGGGATATAACACCTGAAAGTGTCAAGGAAACTTCAGACAGACTGGACTGTGATCTCTTGTGACAACAAAGGTAATGAAGGACTGACAAGGTCCTGTTCAACAGTAATCCGCCCCCTGCTGATTAAGTCCCAAACTGCAGACATGATTTGAGTTTTCCCTTTGAAGGATACACATGGACAATGGTTAAAAGTCTAATTTCAACTCTACTAGAATGGACTCGTAGGACGCTATCATGTATGCCAGCCTGTACATGAATGTCATTGTGCTAAGGTGGTCAGAGTTGAAGAACTGTCTCCTAGTTACACCTGTGTTGAAGGTAAAAGCTGTCTCTCACTTCAAGTGCTACAAACCAGTTAAAAAGGAATCAAAACAACAGAGGACTCTCTCTCACCCTGAATACTGGAACTTCAATCAGCCTGGAATGTGACGAATCTCAAACAATGACTGTGCAAGTACCAATCTCAAAGTTACTGGTAACTACCACTGCAACGTTCAACTATCCACTCTCTGCAAATGATTCAGACGCTGATCCATATACCTGTTTTATCAAACTTGCATCCCTTAGTATTCACCTCTTAGTTCTATTTCATATGTTGGGCGAACACATCTCACATCTAATAATGAACAAACTCACCCTTTCTGTTAATTCGGGAAAACTTAATTAAGTTTTTTTTTGGGTCTGGGAGAAAGATATTGAGAAGGAGGGGGATTTTTTAAAAAAAATTAATCATGTTCTAACAAATGGGGGGGCAAGTGGGGAGAGGTGTAGGTGAATAAAGAAGTTCATCCTCCTTACCTGGGAGTTTAAGAGTTTCGCTTATCCCATCTGGAACTGTAATGGCTTGTGGGACTTTGGCAGGGGTCTGATTATAACAACACTCTGACACTTCCTCCCAAAAATACAGGGATCAACTGCAGTTTCCTAAGGATCACAGTTCACTCAACCTTGGAAGGCATCAGAGCTGGGAATCTTTGCTGATTTCTCATTGTATCAAAAACTATATGAAAATGTTACATGGATTCCAAGGATTCAGTTAAGAGGAAACTAATGAGGGCTGTATTCTATAAAATTTCACTCATTAATGGCTGATGTTCTTGTTGCTTTCCAAGCATTAGGAGTAAAGGAAAGGATAGGTTGAGAGAAACTAATTCCATTCATTGGAGTATTTCAAACTAGGCAACAAAGTTTAAAAATTAGAACCAGACCTTTCGGGAATAAAATTAAAGAGATTAGCAGAAGTTGTGAACTTTGTTCTGCCAGCTGTACTTGATGCAATTGATTGAGTCTGTTAAATGAGCAATTAGCCCTTTCTTTTCACATTTAATTAAGAAACTCGTGCTTTCCATTAATTCAAGAAAACTCGATTGAATTGGCTCCAGTTAAAGCATAAATTTATTTGTGTCTGGGAGAAAGATATCAACAAGGAAAGGGATCCTTTTTAAATTAATTTTAGTCTAACAAACCAAGGGGGGTGGTGAATAAAGAAGTTCACTTAATTGATTCAATTCCAGTGTTCCTGCTCCAAATGAGCCTTCCTCATCCCTATTCATCTGACGTTATTGATCTATTGTTATATTACCTGCTTCCTCATGGAATTATCTACTCTCTTGCATGCGTTCTGTGCTACACACATCAATTTGTGATCGCAAATTTTACATTCTCACTACTTTCCGGGTAAACAGATTTCTCCTGAGTTCCTTACAGGATTTATTCAGGATGGTATTATAATTGTGGACCATGACTTGAATTTCTTTTGTAACTGGGAAACATCTTCTCACCATTTTGTACTCCTTTTCTGCCTATTACTTTTCTCTTTAGTTACCATTCATTAACAAAACTAACATTAACATTAACAAAATGTACAAATCTAACCCAAAGCTTCAGCATGTGACAACCTATGAGATGTGCCAGTCCAGATGGTCCAGCCTAGTAAAGAACTGAAAGGCTTCCCTATTGTTCTTTGCCACTGTACAACCAGGAATTAAAGCTATAAGTCTTTAGAATTTTTAGAGGACCTGTTCACATTTTGGTTGCATGTTTAAAATTATAGGTGCTGCCCAGCCCCAGATATACTGAAAGCGTCTTTGGTTTACTGCTGAAAATAGACATTGGTCTGTCAGTATTTGCAGAGAATGGGTAGTTGTGGCAATAGGTTCTCATTGAAAATATTAGCCTGCAATTTCCCTTGACTGAACTGCTGTTTGTTTAATAGCTTCTTCTTTTTATTTCAGAATCAAAGTATGTTTAAATATTGGTTTTGATGAGGCGAGAATGGTGTTTGCAAGCAGGCAGACAGCAAGTGCCTATGGCTGAGGCTGCCTCAAGTAATAGCCAAAGAGGTTTGCGGCATCAGTCAGTCTGATCTGGATAGAGGTTAAGTTGCTGACTTTTTGGTTCTCAGGCTCCTGCTGAAGCACACAGTTGATATCTCATTCAGACAGACCTTGGGGACACGATTTGATTCTTGATGTACTGTTTCTGTTTATACTTCATTTCTTTTCTTCTCCGGCTAATCCGCTTGACAATGCCAGCAGTAGGAGCATACTGTTTAATAACACTCCTCTGTCAGTGCTATGTTATCGAGCTGACAGTCAGGTATCAATGATGTCCCTTTGACTTCCATAACCATTCATTTAAGATCCATCTTGGGCTTTTTCTTTAATCTCGAAGAACATATAACGGTGTTTAATTATTACTATTTCAACGTTTATACTGGTATAATGGAGCGAGTGTCAGATTAATCAGGCAATCTATTGTGTGGCTGCTGATAGGCAAAGAAGATAAATCTGTTGGATTTTCTCATCAACTAGTTTCTTTTATATTTGTTCTTTGGGTGTGAGTGATGCTGCCAGGATTGTAATTATTGGACATTGCAGTGGGCCTTCTGCTTGTAACCTGTAATCCTTGTACTGATGATGCTCTGACAATGCTTGTACAGGAACTTCCAAGGTATCGATCAAACTTTCAAATGGGAAGATCATCTTTGACCAATCTTACTGATTTCTTTGAGGAAGTGACGCAAGGATAATGTAGTAGATACCATGTACTTTGGCCATTGATAAGCTGTCAAATAATAGATTCATGGTACGGGTTAGTAGATTCGTGGGTCAAAAACGGAGATTCAAAATTAATGGTAGCTGTCCAAACTAAGTCAGACGCAGTGTTCCACAAGAATCAATACCTCTGTTGTTCACATTTTACATGAATGATTTGGATTCAGAAATTGGAAATAAGCTTAACGATGGCACCAATTTGAGGGATATAGTTGAAGACACCAAAAGACAACACAAGATTCATAGTTTGATGGAATGGATGAGTAAATGGAAATTAATTTTGTTATTGTTAAATGTGAAGTATGACTGTGCATTTTGTAGGAAAAGCAAAGATGAGAAAGAGTAATATTGCTCAGATAACAGGAGTCTAAACGGAGTCATGGAGCAGACAAATGTAGGTGTTTAGACACACAACTATCTAAAGGCAGCAACACAGGTTAACAGCCCACAAAAGGAAAAAATAAGTTTGATGGTCAATTCTAAAGGGATGGAGTTGTTATGTTAAGAACATTGTTTAGATCAAACTGGGAACAGTGAGCGCAGTTCTGGATCTCCATATTGTACGAAAACATGGAGGCACTGGAAAAGATACAAACATGATTCACAAAATGATTGTAGAATTGAGAGGATATACTTATTAGGAAAGTTTGATCTAGCTGGATACATTTCTCAAAAAAAAAAGAGTAGGTTGATCAGTCATCTGATAGAGGTCAGTTAAGATTATGAAAGGGTTTGATGGGATAGGTATAGAGAAAACGTTTTCACTTGCGAGGGAATTGACATTTACTGATCATGACTATTTGCAAATAAATCTAATAAGGATGGAATTCAGGAAAAAAGTTCCCAGAGAGTGGTGGGAATGTGGAAAAGGCGATCACATGGAATAGCTGAGGTGAACAGCTTAGCCGCATTTAAAGACAAGTTAGACCAAGATAAAACTATCACACTCCTACCAGGTCATACGGCTGCTCGCTCAGTAGAGAGAGACGACTGGTGGTGGTTTAACCTAAGGGTCACAACATTCTACATTGCAAGCCAACCGTCCAAAGTAACAAACCCCTAAAAGTTAGACAAGGACAGGCAGAAGAACCTTTTTACTTTGGTGGCTAGGCTAGCACTAATTCTCTATTCCTAAGTGTGCTGGAGAAGGTGTTTGTGAGTCACCTTCTTGAAAGGTTGCAGTCTCTATCATGTGAGTACATCCACTGTGCTGTTAGGAGGGAGTATTATAGAAGGGGAAGAGTAGAAGGGTTATACTTAGGGTGAGTTGAAAAGTGGATGGAGGAGGTTCATGTGAAACAGTTGTACTTCATAACTTACTTCTGCGCTGCAACTCCATTCAAATACATGTTGTTAAACGTAACCTAATGATGAAGAAAGTACAATGATATATCGTCCTTTGAAAAAACAGAATAACATGTTCATGGTAATCTGTTTTCTGCATCTTTGCTATGTTTTCATCTAGAAATATGGAAAGATGTAGTTATTAATCTTAAATACAACAGGCAGTATGTGATTGAAGCAAATGGGATTTGTATGATTGTATCTCATGCCATGATGTTCCCACATTTTGAGGCATAGTTCTTAGTAAGGTCAAGTAAAACAATTGCCTGCACTTTTACAGTCGCAAACTGTTTGAGCCCATCACTTGCTCTGAAAAAATGAGGCATTGCCCCCTCTTCCATACCAGATACTGTTTAGTCCACAGTGCTCCATGAAACACTCTCACGCAAAGTATTGAATGGATTTGTTACAGATCCACTCTTTACTCTCTGTGCTTTCACTCTCTAAGCTCAGTTATCATTACTGCTAGTTAATTACTGCAGCCTCTTCGTTCCCCCTCACCTCCATCAGTAGGAAGAATTTTCAACTTAATACCTGAGGTGCCATCCTCCACGAGACGATCAGCTATGCGTATAATTTTGTGTTTTCTCAGCAGCTGAATATTTGCTTTGCTTTCTACTTTTCTTTAGTAATTCAGTGTTTGCAATTTTTGTTATTTGAGAATGTACACTCTGATTCCACGGGAGAAATGTTTGTTTTTGAATTTCAGTCTAGTCTGGACTATACCTGCTGCATACATGCCAATCTGCAAAGATGTAACACAGCCCCAACAAATGTGACAGAATAAACCAGCCCTACATATAAGCCTTATGACTGAAAAAAATGAGGAATTGGTTGGCATGTGCAGTGGGACACAACTTTTTATAACTCAATCTGCAGCTATACTAATATTTCACCTATTGTATTGCAGGGAATGAATGCTGAGGGCATCCGTTAGAGCCCTAGGGATATCCTCAGCAGCTTTGGATTTTCCATTATCATGTGGTATATTTTCTGAATTTTTTTTGGAGTTGTTTGTAAATCCAGCTTTCTAGTCATAGGTAACCTGTTCTAGAAGAGGGTTACAGATATTTGAAATACGAAAGCTTTTGTAGATGTATAAACTTCACTGCAAGTTACTGTGTCCAGTAATTCTGAGCCTGAATTTAACATATTGATTTGTTTGTGAGAAGCTTTTGCAGCACCTGACTACAATAAATCCAATTTGTCTAATTAAACTAATTCTTTTTAACCTAGCTTCTTAATGAATAAGAGGAGATCAGTATCAACAAACTTGTAGAACTGAGTTCTGGTGAAGAATCATCATTCACATAACCGTGTTTTTTACTTTTTGATGCTGATCCGTGCGCTGTACACTTCAAACTGCTTCTGACTCAAGACTGGAAATTTCTATTAGCAGACAAGTACTTAATAGCTCATATAAATTTGCTGTGACTGCTTTTTAACTGCAGGATTAACCTCTTTCATATGAATGAGTTATTGCCCTCCATCAAACTTGCCAAAGGGAACATCATTCAAATATGCTAGGCATTAAGAGCAGTTATATCTCAATTGTATTAATCTTTTTACTCTTGGCAAAATGGTTAATTTTCACTGGAAAAAGAAAGTAAAACACATTTCAGTCATTAGGAAAGAGACATCCTTTGGATTTGATTTGATTTTTATTCTCATGTGTACTCAGGTACAACGGTACAGGAGTACAGTGAAAAGTGTATAATGTTGCACACAAGGCATCTTCTTAGGTACAAAGTACCTAGGTACAGCCTCTCTTGAGAACAAGGCAGAAAGAACCAAGTTAAAAGTTAAACATTGCAGTGATTATAGTATAACATAAAACATACAAAATAAGGTTAAAAATTGCACATTGCAAACCTTCTTCATTTCAAGTAGATAAAAAGAAATGAAGCTGAAAGTTCGAACTTTGCAGTCTTTCTTAAGTGCTTAGCTACAGTGGGACCACTCTTCAAGGAATCATCTTGAGACTGGAAGTCCACGCTAAGGCCACACCGGGCCGAGGAGGAATGGAGACTGAAATTTGTGCTGTTTAGTGAAGCCTACTAACTACTGTCCAATCTTGGGTTTGCAATCTATGATATTGTTATTGATTAAACAACGTCACAGCTCACATTTCCATAATGTTGTTTAATAATCCATTGTGATTGGTCTGGGCTTTGTTTACTTCCAGTTGGTTATTACTTTTTAACCAATAGATATTCACCACAAGCATTGAAATAAATTCTAAACCACTTTCAAAGTTGGTAGGGCACAATCAATAATCCACAAAGGATTTGGTAGTCCATCAAGCACATAGGTAAAATCATGACATGGGAATTTCCAAGTGTTTTCTAAAAAGTTAATTTGCTCGCCACTATTTTGGTGCCACTCCCTTTCTTCTTACTCTTTCAAAACCTAGAAATTCTCCAGTGATTCACGTTCATAGAATCCTTACATTGGGCCGAATGGCTTCTTTCCCATTTAATCTGCATCGACCCTCCGAAGATCATTCCACCCACGTCCAGCTCCCTACCCTATCTCCTGTAACCCCACATTTCACATGGCTAATGCACCTAGCCTGCATATCCCTGGACACTAAGGACAGTTTAGCACGGCCAATCCACCGAACTTGCACATCTTTGGACTGCGGGAGGAAACTGGAACACCTGGAGGAAACCCACGCAGACACAGGGAGAATTGTGCAAACTCAACACAGAGTGATTTCAGGCCCAAAACGTCAAGTTTTCCTGCTCCTATGATGCTGCTTGACCTGATGTGTTCATCCAGCCCCATGCTTGTTATCACAGAGTGATTTGAGGCTGGAATCCCTGGTGCTGTGAGGCAGCAGTGCTAACCACTGATCCAAATTGCTTTACTAAAACCTCAATATCTCAAAAAAAGAAAATAGATTTTCACATAACTGTCAGGCAGTTACACAAAATTCTGTTGAGAATTTTCTTCTTTATTTTATTTGTTTCGTCTATACTGTTTTTTCCCATCCCAGGGCGAAAAGGTGACTTTCTTGTGGTAAACTGACACTTTGGTTCAACCCCTGCTTGTCATTGAAAATAACAAATATCAGATTCAAACCTTGATAGATGTTATTATCTTGACTTCCCCCTTCATGGGTTATCCGTCTTTAGATTTTATAGGAAATGGACGAGCCTTGTAAAAGTAAACTAATGATGAACAACTAAAGAAAGTAAATTAACAGAGCATGCTCTGATTCATAATGTGGGCCATGATTAAAAGATTAATGGTGATCAAAGCAGTCAACTGATGGGTTAATTATGTGAGCCACAGACATTGTAGCTATATAAACACTCCCTCTCATAGGCTTGCACTTAGTGTTGTGAACTCCCATCCTTATCCATTGCAAACACTTATTCAGTTGACAGATGCACCCCATGACTATTCCCCAGTGAAAAATGGAATTTCCACTGATTGGCTTAGTAAATGAAGATTGTCAGGTTTACAGCAGTACCCACAATTGAAAGCCAGAAACATAGTTAGGTTATCTGATTTAAAAATTATTGAAGTGTTATAGAGTGATCAATTCCAATGTAATTTCTTGAACAAGTTACAGATCTTTGTATTGTTTTACATAGCTTCCACTTGGCCATCTTTTAAGATGAGGTGGACATGAATCAGCTATGGATTGATGCCTCCCATTAGCTTGCAGGAAACAGACTGCTGATATTCCTTCGCTTGAGTCTGTCTTGAGGAAGTGAAATAGGAATTCATTCATAATGGTTACCTCATTTTCTTTCCCTCTGTTTCTGTGGAGAAATCTTACTGAGCCAGGCTCATTCCTTTATCTTTACGCATGATCCACTGCAGAATCCTTCATTCGTCTCCCATCCCATCAGCACCCTCCTCTCTCTTCCAAGGATCTGAGAACGTGTTGGCTTTGTAAGGAAAATGATCTTGGGCACTGAGCAATGCTCAGTGTTTGCAGACTTGCCTATCGGTTTGAGAACATAATTCCGGGTCACCCTCTTCAACTGTAGATCCTGCTAACGATGGGAATTTCCTTGACTCTGTGATTCACGGCACTCACTGGATAGACTTGCTTCATGAGAGAGAGCATCATTGATGGTCATCTCACTCCCTTGGCTCTCTTCCACAGGTTTATTTGTCATGATTAAATTTGGTCAAATTGAAATTGTAATGGAACCAATGATGTACGGGGATGGTAAAATTCTGCATGTGCTACATCCTTGCATCTGTCCATAGATTTAGCTGGAGACCAGCAGAAGACAGAGGTTATTTTAGGCTATTACTATATGGGTGCCAACAATCATGTCAAACATAGACTCCTGATTAAAAACCAAAAGAACTGTGGATGCTGTAAACCAGGAACAAAAGCAAAGTTGCTGGAAAAGCTCCGCAGGTCTGGCAACATCTGTGAAGGAAAAAACAGAGTAAACGTTTCGGGTCCGGTGACCCTTCCTCAGAACTGGACTCCTGGTTGCCCTCTATCCCTGCCGCTCCCCCCCCCCCAACTCCCCACCCTAACTTCCCCCTCCCATCTATTGATGAATCACTCCTGTTCCCTGTTGAATGCCACTTGGGTGAAGCACTGAGGGTGACAATGGCACAGAATGCGTTCCGAATAGGGGCTTCAGCGTCCATCACCAAATGTGGCTTGGCAGCACCACCACTGACCAAGTTCTGAAAGACAAACTGCAAGAAAAGGTTTGCATGAGATGATCTGGGAAAGACCCACTTGACCTTATCCTCACCAAATATATGTCACAGGTGCACATCTGTCCATGACAGTATAGATGAAAATTAATTGCACCAGTCCTTGTGATGCTGAATACACTGCCTATCACGCCATGTGGCATGATCATTGTGTAAAATGAGATAGTTTCACAAAGATCTAGAACTTCAAAACTGGCCATCCATTTGATGATCTATATTCAACCACAATCTATACCCCTGTGGGCCTGATATATCCCTTACCCACATTATTAAAAGAAGGGACCAATCCTGGTCGGATGAATAGTGCAAGGACACATGCCAGGAACAACATCAAGTGTATGAAAATGAGATATTGATCTAATGATCACAGAACACAGGAATACTTGCTTTCTAAGCAGCAGAAACAAGATGTAATAGGCATGGCTAAGATATCCCAAAACCAAAATGTCGGTTCAAAGTCTTGCAACCCTTTCATATTCTGTCATGAGTAGTGGTGGAGAATTCACTAACTCACTGGAGGAAGAGGTTCCACAAATATCTCTATTCTTAATGCGGGGGAGCCCATCACGTCAGTGCAAAGGGCAGGACTGAAGCATTTACACCCGTCTCTCACTAGAAGTGCCAACTGAATGATCCATCTAGGCTTCCTCCTCAGCTTCCCAGCATGAGACATGCCAATCTTCAGTATTTGATTCAACGTGCGTGGTTTCAAGAAACAGCTTAAGGCACTGAATACGTCAAAGATGAAGGGCCCTAACAACATTTCCGGCAATATTCATGCTCCAGAACCAGCCCTGCCTCTGACATGTTCTGGTACAACTGCAAATATCTAACAATATGGAAAATTGCTCAGTTCTGCACACAAAAAGCAAGATAAGCCCAGGTTGGCTACTTATTGCAGTATCTGTTTACTCTTGATCATCAACAAAATGTTGAATATGTCATCAATAGTGCTTTCAAACTGCATTTATATCACAAAACCTGCTCAGCCAAGTTGAGTTTGGGCTCCAGGAGGGCCACTTCCTTCCTGACCTTATTCGAGTCTCGATCCAAAGGTAAACAAAAGAATTGAATGCCAGAGGGGAAGTGAGGGTCACCGCACTTGTTTTTTAAGATAGCGTGAGAGTAAGCGTGGCTTCACAGAGCCCTAGTAAAAGTGAAGGCAAGGAGAAAACTCCCATTGGTTGGATTCATACCTGACACAAAGGAAGATGGTTGTGGTTGTTGGAGATCAATCATCTCAGCCCCAGGTCCTGCCTCCAGGAGTTCTTCATGGTCGTAACCTAGACTTAATCATCTTCAGCTGCTTCATCAATGACCTTCCGTCTATTGGTCAGATGTTGGGTGTTTGATCATAAATAGGTAATGTTCAGCAATATTTGAAGTTCCTCCATTACAGTCTGTGGAAACACGAACTCCTGGAGGTTTCACTTCAAGCCAAATGCTATTCTAACTTGGATCTATATCAACGTTCTCCCACTGTCACTGGTCCAAGGTTTTGGCACTCCCTTTCCAATATGTGATTAGAGATTCCATATGCACATGAAACACCACAGTTCAATAAGGCAGTTCACCCAACCAGTCCTCAAGGGCAATTCGGGATGGCTAATAAATGCTGGTGTGGCCAGTGATGCCCACATCCCATGAAAAAATTTAGATAACAGAAATAATTTCTACCACTGATATGACAGGAGTTTGGGAACACTGTGAAATGTCAAGGACTCATTTCAAAAGTCTGTTCCATTTGCTTTAAGCAGCCATTATCCAATTGACTTACATCTTAACTGGGCATTGATGAGGAGTCTTGGCAATCTACTCAGCTCTCCATTGTAAGACACTGGAGTTCAATCTTGCTCCTGCTCAACATTCATACAATTAAACTGTCCAATAGATGTCAAAGTCAGACAGCAATATGTTGGATGTACAATTAAAAGATCGGCTTCAGGAAGGCTGAAGACAAATTGTAACAGCCACGTTATACCCTGTTTAACTGAGATCAGTTCAGGAAGACAAGAATCTGGAACCTTGTGTGTCTGTGTGGCTCCGATCCATGACAGCTGGTATATTGACGCAAATTCTTGTTGCATGTTTGTTCGTCATTGCTTTTCAGTGTTGACAGAAGTGCCATTTGATCCACATTCGATCATCTGCGCTGTTCTGCTACCGAACTGTTATTTCCATTCTTTAAACACCAATTACTTTTGAAACAAGTCCTGAAATTAACAACATCCTCTAGTGAGTGACACTTGGCTGGATGTCTTGCACTGAGGGTGTTGAATAATTTAGCTGCAAGTCATTTCCGATAAGTGAGACAGGACACGGAGCTGCACAGGTCATGAGGTGAAATTGAATTCTATTTTGCTCATGTTATTGAGGTGACCTTTTAGTGTAACTTTTCAGTGGTGTTAAATCTTAAAAACCAAGATATCTTTCCTGGTCCTTTGGAGAAACAAAACAACAATCTATGAAGAAAGAGGCTAAAGTCTTCTTTTACACTGTCTCTTTTCCCAGCTTCCTTTCCAAACAATTAGTATAGTTTCGTCCCCCCGTTATCTCAGATAAAATGACTGATCTTGATGGATAAAATTAGGCAATGAGGGAAAGCAAACTTGTTGAATATAAGGATCTTCAGAGCTAGTTTGATGTTGTCTGAACTGGTATCTATGGACGCACAGTGTGTAGTGGGAGTGATTGAATGGTGAACAGGATCTCAAATTAAATCTGCATTTTTCTCCTCTACTTGTAGTAATATTTCACCCTGCCCTACTGTTGATGTTGGTCAGGCGAGACAGTATAACCCATCACAGTCTGAGGATCATACCTGGGATACCTTACTGTGTTACTCACCCTTAGAGCATCACAGTGGAATCGAACGTTCAAGAAATGTATAATAGTTGGCATTGTTAAGTGAATTTTAACAAATGCTACAGGAAACATGATCCAATCACAACATTATATATAGTGAGAAAGGTGTACTATCATAGAATCCCTACAGTGTGGAAGCAGGCCATTCAGTCCATTGAATCCATACCACCCCTCCAAAGAGCAACGCACCCAGTCACACCACCCTACCCTATCCCATAGCCAAATAACTTAGCCGGCACATCCCTGTACACTCTGGACAATTTAGCATGGTCAATCCATTCCAACCTGCACATCTTTGGACTGTGGGGGTAAAAAAACAGAGCATCCAGAGGAAACCCACATAGACACAGGGGGAATATACAAGCCCCACACAGGTAATCACCCAAGGCTGGAATTGAACCCAGGTCCCTGGTGCTGTGAGGCAGCCACCATGCTGTGCCCCCTGTCCTGAATGATTTTCAGTCCAATTTCCTGCCTTTTCCCTATGACCCTTGATTTGTTTACTGATTAAAAATCTGTGTATCTCAGCCTTAAATATACTTAATGACCCAACCTTGACAGCCTTCTGTGGTAAAGAATTCCACAGATTCACTACCCTCTGAGAGAAGAAATTCCTCCTCATCTCTGTCTACAGTTGTGCAACTCCTTATTCTGAGATTATGCCCTTTGCTCCTAGACTTTCCTACAAGGGAAATACCTTTTCATCATCTACCCTGTAAGTCCCATAAAAATCTTGCATGTTTGTTGCATGTTAATACCTTTTCAAATTGAATTGCACTTTTTTTGTTTGCGTCATAAACTTGCATTCTTGTGTCAAAGGACTTTGGCAGCCCTTGCATATCCAGTGACTAACCACAACTGTAACCAAGAGCAAAAACTAAACTCATGATCTAGCAAGACATGGCTCAATCTGGGATATGGCTTATCCAGTATTACCTTCCGTTGGGATCATAATAATATAGTGTATTAGTTACTAGTTGAAAACAATTCTGAATCTCAAGCAAAGTCCAAGGTAAGTGCAGAATCTCTACCTATGTGACCTTTCTGATGTAACCACATTTAACATCATAGAAGAACCTTCTCTCTTATCAATCCATTGCAGTGCTAAGGAAGAACTGGATGTTTGTGGTCCATACTGATCCTTCGAGCACAGCCTGTTGCACTGATCCCTGACGAGTCTCCATGTGGCAAGCTGAATTTTTCATTTGCAACTGCTGCCTCCAGTGCTGAAAGGGGCATTTGTTTGTTTTCACTGCCATCACAGGCAGCAAAGCCAAAGTGACAGCAGAAATCACAACCATCAGTGACGTGGGGCCCTTGCCAGCTGGCAGTGTGCAGACACAGAGCAGGCATTTAGCTGCCCAATGCAGATTGGTAACACGGGTCATACATTGCTGCTAAGCCCCAGCCAATGCAAATCCAGCAATTTGTTGCAGTCCTTACACGTGGGATTGTCTTTATCCAGCTGTAACTTGACCGATTTGTGGAATTGTATCAAAAAATTTGAATAGGCAAATTGGTCATTCTTTCTAAATGGTCAGTATTAGTCTTTATCAGTGGTTGTGCTGATCCCATGTCCCCGCTTCAGCTGAGGAACATTCCATAGCACTGGACATTGATATGATGGATCCCATTCAGATTCGAGCAAGTTCTGTCCCAAGTTGAATAATCAGAATGAAATACTGAGTGCACATTTCAAAGCCCATCAATATCTCGGGACTTTCTAGAATACCTCACAAGCACTTTTGAAGTGTGGTCACCTTTGCAATGTTGATTATGCAGGCATAGCAAGGTCCATAACAAAGGATGACTGACCTGAAAATCTCTGATGTTCTTTGAACAAGTGCGTTTCAGATGGAGAGGTAGTTGCAAACTAGAATTAGGTATCAGGACCCTGCAGTAATTCTGAAGCAGTGGATCTGTGGGGAACTGAATATTTGTAATCCTCCAAAAAATGTCCCTTGCTCTGGGTTAGCATCAGACACTTTGGAGGGTTCTGATTGACTAAAGATTGGTGCCCAGGATATGTTGGAGGAATAAACCCTGCTTTAAAAATAATTTCAACATCATGTACCACTGAACCCACGCTCCACTCTTGACCCAAAATCCCTTACTCCCCAACTCATGCTGACCAGTCCCAATAATTTTTTAAATAGAATCCATACAATGTGGAAACAGGCCCTTTGGCCCAACAAGCCCACACTGACCCTCAGAGCAGCCCATCCAGAGCCATCCCCCTATAACCCATCTAATCTACACATCCCTGAACACTACGGGCAATTTAACATGGCTAATACACTTAGCCTACACATCTTTGGACTGTGGGAGGAAACCAGAGCACCGGATGAAACCCACACAGATACGGGGAGAATGTACAAACTCCACACAGACAGTTGCCTGAGGGTAGAATCGAACGCTGGTCCCTGGCACTGTGAGGCAGCAGTGCTAACCACTGAGCCACCCCTTTTTTTAATGCAAGCATCTTAAAGGTGTTACATATTTTCCAATATTGGCAAAAGAAGACTTTGCAGCATTATTTTTGGTGTAATTAGTCATTAGTGCTTATTGGACATAGTATTTATGTTACTTGATTATCTTCCCTCCTTTTTGCCAAGGTTTCCCATTGTAGAGTATTAACAACTAACCTTACAATGCAAATTCTCTACGCTCACCTGGTGAGATTCCTATCTTGCACCCTATATAAACAAAATCTTATTCAAACCCCTTCTAATAATAACTAAACTTGCACCAATTTCAATTCACCCCTACAGTCATTGTTATAGATTGATTCCAGGCTCAGCAGTTTTAAAAAATTAGTTTCAAATCATGCCTATGCAGTGCTTTATTCTAAGACTGCAATCTCCTCAGCCTCACAGCCCTGGAAAATTTTTGCTTTCCTATACACCTGGCCCCACATAAATTTCCAACTTCCATTACTCCATCACTGGCAGCAGAACCACCAGGTGCTTCCACCTCAGGTTTGGGATTTCTCACTAAATCCTTCAGAATCTCGCTGTTCTGGTTCCAAGACATCATTTATTTAAATTTATTTGATAACCTTCTTGTGAAGAGTCCCTCTATTGGAACTTTTACTACATAAAGATGGTGCTGTCCAAATGCAGGTCTTGTTTGTACGTTTTGGTTATTACATCAGAAATATATAACTAAAATGGAGGATAAATTATATGGGAGCACAATTTTAAAACTCCACATTAGAAAAAAAACACTTCACCCCACATATATGGGCATTTGCCTAATCTTAAAAGTTTACATAAACTGTAGTTTCTCCAGAAATGTTTCTCTAAATGTCTGTCGTGAGTGGTGATTTTTGTGGAATCTTTGCAATGTTGCCTAGACTCACGATACGTTTCCATTTTACTCTTCCAGAAGATGGATGGCAGTGATCCCCAACTCTAAGCATTTCTGTTATCATCCTTCGTGATTTCCCACTAATCCCACCATTCACCCACTGACTCGCTCGGATGTGATACTGTGTCTCCACACCCAACCTAACAGCTCGCACATGGATGCAGTTCCTAAGTACTTATCCACTTGCTTGACATCCCATCCTGCTCCAACTTGGCACCTTTACCATTCACCCAACTGGCATTGCAGCACTCAACTACTTGCCAAACGACACTCCTATCCCCTCAACCAACTGGCACCCTACCCCACACTCATGCTTACACTGACCCGTCATCCCTGGTACCATGTCCTCCTTATTCACATTACAGCATTGATTCAAACATGGACAAAAGAACTGAAGTCCAGACCTGAGGTGAGAGTGACTGCCATGATATCATGCCCCCACGTCCCACCCCCCAACATTTGACTGAGTGTGGCATCATGGAACCCGAGTAAAACTGGAGTCAATGGGAATCGTTTAAAACTCTCTGCTGGTTGGAGCTATACCTGGCACATAGGAAGATGGTTGTAGTTGTTGGAGATCAATCATTTCTGCTCCAGGAATCTCTGTAGGAGTTCCACACGGTAGTGACCTTTGCCCAATAATCATCAGCTGATTTATTATTGACCTTCCTTTGACCATAAGGTCCGGAGTGGGGGTGTTTGACAATTATCGCACAATGGTCAACATCATTCGCGATTCCTCAGATATTGACGCAGTCCATGTCCATGTCCATTTCCAGCAAGGCTTGGACAATATCCACGCTTGGGCTAACAAGTGGCAAGCAAAATTTGCATCACAGAACTGTTAGGCAATGACTCTCTCCAACAAGAGGCGATGTACCATTGCCTTCTGACTTTCAGTGCCATCACTAAATTCCATATCATCAACATCCTCTGGGTTTCTATTGACTAGGATTCAACTGGACCAGCCATATCCATGGTATGTCTACAAAGCAAGTTCAGAACTCTGCAATGAGTAACTCATCTCCTATCTCCCCAGTGCCTGTCCGTCAACAATAAGGTGTAAGTCAGGAGTGAGATGGGATACTCTCCACTTGTCTGGATGAGTATAGCTCCAACAACATTCAAAAAGCTTGAGACTGTCCAGACAAAGCAGTGTACTTGATTGGCACCATATCCACTACATTCAATATTCACCTCCTCCATCACTAGTACAGTGTGTACCATCCAAAAGGAGGGTCACAACCTGAAACGTCAGCTTTCCTGCTCCTCCGATGCTGCCTGGCCTACTGTGTTCCTCCAGCTCCACATTGTGTTATCTACAACTCACCAAAACTCTTTTGACAGCCATCTCCACCACTGTGAAGGAAAAGTGCTGCAGATACTTTGGAACACCGCTACGTACAAGTTCCTCTCAAAAGTACAGAACATACTGACATGGAACCATATCACCATTCCTTCAGTATCGCCAGGACGAAGAATTCCTATTCTCACAGCATTGTTGGTGTCTGTACACCCTATGGACTGCAACAGTTCTAAATAAGGATTAGGAATATTCTTAATAAGGATTAGGAATTGCAGGAGGCTTTGTGGAGCGAAGGGCCTGTTCCTGTGCTGTATTGTATTCTATTGGATTGTATCAACAAGGCAGCTTGGCACCACTATCTCAAGGGTGATTAGGTTTGAGTAATAAATGATAGCCAGCGATGTTCACTTCCCTTGAATGAATTCAAATAAAAGACATAGATACTGTGGAAAACGTGAAGAGAAAATTGAACAGATAGTTGAAGAACAAGGCAATTGAAGTACACTAGCTCATAGGACTGATCAAATGGTCGTTTCTCACTGTATAAGTATGATGGGTGCTGGGCACAATATAGGCAGCGTCACTGTGTAAAAGCAGCAGTGTGATAAGGCAGTGTTAACGCTCACTGTATGAATAAAATAGATTAATGTGCATTGTGCAACACATTGACATTTCTGATCATCACTGCATAACCACAACAGAGAGAAGTGACTCAGTAACATTTCTCACATTGTCACTGCATAAATGCAACAGGTAGTTTGGTACAATGTGACACAAACATTATCACTGTGTACGTGCATTGATAACGCTAACTTTGGTACTCCAAGGAAATATGTTAACACCAATATTGTTCAGTACAGACTCAAACAGAACAGGCTTATGGATAAGATATGGCACACCGACAATTCTCACATCTCAATGCAAAAGGACAATGTTTTGATGAACACAGTGTGACACACTGGCTTTTGTTAGGGTATAAATTAGGGTGAGTGAGCCAATGATAGATGCACATTAGGGGGAATGAGATCATAGGTTAGTTCTATGTGCTCATTGTAATCTGATAAACTTTAAGAATAATAAAACATTATATGTATATCTTCAGTAAGGATGAGAGTACATTAAAGTTGGGAACTGGTAAATGGCCATCATGGCACAAAGTAGGTAATGCACACCTCAGCAACCTAAGCTTCAAAACACTCCATCTTCTCTTCTACAGAATCATTATCATCGTGTCACTCACCATCAACATCATGGGAATTCACAATGCACCAAAAACATAGCTGAACAAGCCATATCCACACCATCGCTAAATAAATACTGAAAGAACTGTGGATGCTGTAAATCAGGAACAAAAACAGAAGTTGCTGGAAAAGCTCAGCAGGTCTGGCAGCTCTGATTTTTTTTCTTCACAGATGCTGCCAGACCTGCTGAGCTTTTCCAGCAACTTCTGTTATTGTTCCACACCATCGCTGCAAGGTTTCAAATGTTGATGACTCTATAATGAGTGGCTTTACCTCCCTGGAAAAAAAAATCTATCTGCAACTACAACGCTAAAGGTCAGAAGTACAGTGAAATGCTCTGCACGCACCTGGTGGATGCAGCACAACAGCATTCAAGAAGCTTAACCCCACCCAGCAAAAGCATGCTTGGTTGGTATCCTTGCCCTGAATTTAATACTCACTCCTTCCACTACTAGCAGACTGGGGCTGCAATGTTTACAGTGTACAAGGTGCACCATTGTAACATCTCCAACTATTTGTTAAAAAAAAGATTTGTGCTTTCTAATTGACTTTCTTTAAGTTTCTATGATTCTGTTGCTTGGAAGGGATATAGGAGAGTGGAAGGGCTATGGAAGAGACATGGGGTGATGGGGACAAGGAGGGGATGAGAAGGACGTGAAGATAAAGAGAGGTCATGGAGAAGGCAAAAGCGAACATGAGGAGGCATTTGGAAACTCTTGTATACATAACTTCCAAAGGATTCCCAACTCCTCGCGATGCATCCCACAAGGTTCATGAAATAACGTAGCTGAAGGGGCTCCCATGTGTTTCCAAGTGTCTCATGTCACACTGAAAGTAACATGGGAGACGAAATTTACATTTATAAGTCTGAGCAAGGCATTCCGATTGATGATTTCTCCAAATCACGCTCTGATAACACAGGGTGAAATCCTGTCGGGTTTAATATTCATCTTAACAAACAAGAACACAAGCCAGATGTTCAGAATCCTGTCAGGAATTCTGACAGAAGGTTTCACCTAGAAGTCAGAGCGGATGCCCGGCTGCAAGAAGCCTTCATGTTGTTTAGGACAAGCAACATCTCAGGGCACCATTCATGGGCACCAACCACCATCATCTGTCATTTGCCAAACCCACATCGTGGCACCCTCTGCTCCACTTACAGGCCACTTAGGAATGGATAGGACCCTGTATTGCAGGGTGCAGCTGCAACCAGCATTGAAATGCTGCTGCAAGGACACTTTGCGGACAGAGGGATGCACCCAGCTCACAGAGCGGACCAGGCTGTATCTCTGGGCTGCTCACTTACTTTCTTAGCGCTCTCTCACTTAATACCTACCTGACTGTTTGCAGCATCCATGCCATGCTGGTTAGCACAGTGACACAACCAGGAGGTTTTCCTTGCTGGATAACAGTCCTCAGTCAATGGAGGGGTTGGGGGGTGGGGGGGTGCTGGAGGGGGGCACACCTTGTTGTACAGCTGTGTGCCACTTGTCAATCTCATTTATGTTCTGTGTGCCAGCAGCTTACGAACACACGTGGCAGGTGCAGCAAGCAGGCAGCTGCGTCTCAAAGTCTTAGGGAGGTTGTCCTAGCTGAAGTTCATGGAGGACTTCAAAACAGGTGGTCCTGACACTGTGAGTCAAAGACAGCCTCTGAACCCAGCCCAGGGGATTGACTAAGTTCAGGAGTCCAGTCACAACGTTCTCAATCAGGAGTGGGGTTGGGGTGCAGGGGGGCTGGGGTTTGGGTTACACTCAGTCCCTGTGGCTTTATAGCTGCCAGACTGTGAGTTGTAGCTGCTCAAAGGGGTGAACCACATTCAGTCTGTAGGGTCGTCCCAGTGAAACTAAGGGGAAGGCAGGATAGAAAGTAATGGAACAAGGGGGAGCTGCTGCCACGGGTTGGAGATTTGGGAAGTTGTTTTTCAGGACTGAACCCTTGTACTGTCTTATTCCAGATCCTTGTACCTTCCAGATGCTGCAGCAGACTCTTAACAGAGACATCTATCCATGGTACATCCAGTGTGGACATGCTGTTAGACGTCATGTTGGCAAAGTTACATTCAGGGCCACACAGGCCATCAAAAAAACAGACATGGTGGCAAAACAAGGGCATTTATACAAAAGGGACAATTCACGTACAGAGTATTATCACACAAACCACCTGCATGCACTCAATAGGTTTTTATTTCCTTCTGTCTCTCCGTCTACCTCTCAGGGTAGTCTCTGATTTCGCAGCAGGGACGGAGGGAGCCAACTTGGCAGCAGAGACCAACGACCCCAGTCCCAGGTGCCTTATTACCAGAGGCAAGCGAATCCCCCTCACCTAGGCTTCCAAGTGTCGGAGGGAAGCAGACAATGTGGAAACAGAGGAGCCTGCCACCTCTGAGTGGCCTGAGAAGAGAGTTCTGGAAGGGATGTGGCTGGGTCCTCTTCTCCTGGCATCTTTCTTCTTCTGAGGGACGTTCACCTGCAAAGTTTCCAGTTCCTCCTGTTTGAGGACCGACAGAGAGTGGAACTTGCTTGGTGGGACACGGATGTCTCAGCATCAATGCAAGAGTGGTCCTGGTCTTCTCCTGCAGAGGACAGGATTCCTTTCCTGTAAGTGTCAAATGTCAAACACCCCTGCACCCTTCTGGGCACCTTCAGCCCTGTTGTGCACTGTTTTCTTCTTCTGAGAATAAAGAAGGAGGTTAAGGAAGGTGAAAGTGGACGGCATAGCTGTTATTGCTGGCATGGGTGTTCGAAAGGTGGTGAGGGGGCCCTGGTGATTGAGAAGGCTGTGGAGAGGAGCTAATGATGTGGGAGGTGCGGTGGGGAAAGAGATTGAGGGAGAAAAGATATCAGAGGCAACTTTGAGAGTGGCAGAGCATGACTTTTGGTGGAAAGTGGGCACAAAGACACAGTTAGAGTGAGGTGGCAGAGAGATAAATGTGGCTCTTGACCTTGGTGGAGCAAAGGAAGTCATTGCCTTGTGATTTTAGCGGCACCGCTGGATGTTCTTCCGCACGGTTGAAACTGCACTGACGTGGGCGGCAACCTCAGACGAGACTGCTAACGTCTCGGGGAAGTGGACACTCAATCAGGACTTCCAGTTCCCTGTTGGAGAACATGGGCCAATGTGAGCTACGATAGATTTAGTGCAGATGGGGGTTTTCAGTCAAAATCTGGAGTGGCACGACCATTCTGCGGAGAAGCTCAGTCGACTCTGTGAAATAATCATAAATTTGCAGTTATAAATATTGACCTGGTTGGTCAATGGGAAGTGATAACTGCTGACACCATGTAATACAAAAAACATTTCTTCGTGACTATCATCATGAGAGATCTCGTAATCAGTCATTTGCTTCAAAATGGCTTCCTCAATCCCTCTCCATGTGTACATAGAGTTAGTACATATCCTTATATCCTTTCCATCTGTTATAAAATTCCCACTGAACTCCATAGTGCCTGTTTCGACTCCTCAGGTGAGAAGATCAGTGTTCAATACCTTGACCCACTTTTCAATTTCTCATAGGCTGAGAGTTGTATGTAGGAAGACCTTTGTCTCTTTTCATTCATGTGTTGTGGCTATTGCTATCTAGGCCAGCAATTAAAGCCCATGCCTAATTGCCCAAAGAGCATATAAGAGTCAACCAGATAGCTGTGGGTCTGGAGTCACATGTACGCCAACTAGGGTAAGGACCACAAATTTCCTTTCCTCCAGGGCATTAGTGAAGCAGATGGAGTTTCTTTTGACAGTGGTGAGTCCAATTTCGCCGTCTGCTCTGGCGAGATTCAAACCCATGCCCATAAAACATTAACCTGACTTACTAGTCCAGTGATGTTACCACATTGCCACCACTTCCTCAGTTGCCCGATCCTGCAGTGACAGGAACAGTTCCTTCACAGGAATAATTACTTATGCTGGAAGATCTTTTTGACAGACTAGTGCTTTTGATACTTGGCCAGTTCTATTGGAGTAATGCTGTCAGGGCTTAGTCAGGTGACTTTAGAGTAATTGAAGTGGGGGCTTTATTTCAGGCTTAGATAGGACTGCGGAACCCAAACAGGCCAACATCATTATGTTCCTACTTGACAGCTGCCCTAACAGAATGGTCTGTCAAAAGTGTCTTTGACATGTCTCAAATATTACCTCATATCAGAAGTAAAACTGTACAGAAACTGATATTGAAACAGAAATAAAACCTGAGGGAAATAGATAAGGGAAAAATAGACATATAAGTACACAATGAAATTAGACCAGATCTCACTCAATCACTCTAACATATGAAGGTGTCATGTTTAGTTGTGCTTCTTCTTGACTCAAGTGGGACTTTGAGTTAAAAGTCATGTGAAACATGTGCCTCTAAATCTACAAAAAAATGTGAACATTTGTGCTTTTTGCAATTTCGCGCAAAGCCATTGAAGGTCTTTGTCTGCACCTGAGAGATACCATAGCTACTGATATTAGAACAGAAACGTATTTTCTCTTCACATAGATAAACAAAGAACTGGGGATGCTAGAGGTCTTCAACAAATTAAAAACAAAAATTGCTGGAGAAACTCAGCAGGTCTGGCAACATCTGTGGAGGGAAAGCAGAGCCAATGTCTCGAGTCCGGTGACTCTTCATCGGAGCAACATTTTCCATATACTTTCAGAACCCTCTGATGGGATTGGTGTACTGCAACTGTATCAAGAGATACCCACATCCCTACCCTCTGTCCGCATGTTACGTATCCATGTATATATGTATATAAGTATATTTATAGACACATATCATGAGAATCACCCCACTTGGATTAGTGTGCAGTATTATAATTGATTTAGACCATTATCTTCATTCTGTGTTGAGTAATTATACAGGGAATCTATCATTTTGTTACCAGGGAGAGAGGAGACTTTGATGGGCTTCTCGCCAGGACATGTTCATTCACTTCCCTCCCACCCAGAGGTCCTGTTTTGTATGGGCTACTCCCAGCAAAGCCAACTATTTTCAACCATTTAAATTTCTCATTAGTGCCCTATTCAGCAATCATTCATTTCTCGACTGACCATCAGAGATCCCTCTGTTTGTCTGTGGCATAAACAGAAATTGCTGGAGAAACTCCTCAAGTCTGGCAGCACCTATTGAGTTAACATTATGGGTGCAGTGATCCTTCTTCAGAACCTCTGTGTTTTTCTATCCCTTTGCCCTCTCTCTTTTAGAACCATCTCTGTGCACTCTATTCTCTCCCCCACCAACCCCGACGTCAGCATATACACTATTTTTCTCAGCTACTTTCAGTTCTGCTAAAAGGACACTGGTCTTGAAATGTTAACTCTGCTTTTCTGCCAGGCCTTCTGAGTTTCTTCCGCACCTCCTGTCTTTGGTTCAGACTTTCAGCATCCGCAGTTCTTTGCTTTTGTTTTAACCTTTAAGTGAATTGGTTTAGGGTTATGTTTCCAGCGCAGATCAGAGCAACTTCACATATCATATATGGGCCATTGGTCTGCAATTCACATTCGCTGCAATTATGTGGCATCAGGCCTGAGTGAGAGTCAAGAATCAGAATTGCATTTCCCATTTTGAATTAAACTTGAGAAGACGTCCATTTTGGTTGGGATGAATGGGCTGTTAGTAAGGTCCAAGGAATGGCGGCCAATCAGAATGTACCTGTGAAGAAAATCTATTCAATATTTCTCAAAGTGACCACTCAATGTACCTGGTAAAAACAATACATCAGGTTAGGCTTCAAAATCAGCAGCACAGTGATGCAGCTAGCCCCTAAGCTCGAACAAAGCTGCCCACAAAGATCCAATGATCTCCATGATGTGATTGGGCAGCAGAGTAACTCAGTGGTTAGCACTACCTCACAGCTCCGGGGACCTGGGTTCAATTCCAGCCTTGGGTCACTGTCTGTGTGCACTTTCTCCCTGTGTCCGCCTGGGCTTCTACTGGGTGCACCAGTTTCCTCCCACAGTCCAAAAATGTGCAAGTTAGATGGGTTGGCCATGCTAAATCACCCATAGTGTCAAGGAATGTGTAGGTTCGGTGGATTAGCCATGGGAAATGCAGGGTTACAAGGATAGGTTACAAGGTTTGGTTGCTGTTTGTGGGTAAGTGAGGACTTGATGGGCCAAATGGCCTGTTTCCACACTGTAGAGATTCAATGAATTTTCCCTTTCCCAGCGACAGAGTGATCCTACAGCCAAGTCAGGGGAGATCTCTTAACGACCAGCAGCAGTGATACCAACAAGCAGGGGAACAGTCAATAAGTTCAAAGCTTTCTCACCGAGAACAAGCGAGGGACTGGAACGCTTAGATCACTTCCCCGTTGATTTAACTTTTCAGAGATGGAAAAGTAAATGACTGGGTTTAGATAGAAGTAAGCACAAATAAAAGTAAGCACATTTTTACAATCATCATTCATTTTAAAGTGTGATTTTTATATATGTATTTCATATTTACAAATACGAGATTACTGTTCAGAGCCATTAAGGTTAGCACTTCACTAAAAACTGGGTCAGCTCATTCAATGAGGTGCAACCTTTACAAGGATATTGTAGTGAGACTAACAACATTATTGTGGAGGTTTCTCACAATTCAACAGCTGCATCAAGACTGAACTCTGAAGGGGGCCGAAACAGTGCGCACTCTTGACTTAATTTTTTCTTTATTCATTCACGGGATGAGGGCATCGCTGGCCAGGCAGCATTTATTGCCCATCCCTAATTGCCCAGAGGGCAGTACAGAGTCAACCACCTTGCTGTGGGCCTGGAGTCACAGGTAGGCCTGACCAGGTAAGGGCGGCAGTTTCCTTCCCTGAAGGACATTAGTGAACCAGGTGGGTTTTTAACCGACAATCGATTCATGGTATCATTAGATGCTTAATTCCAGAATTTTATTGAATTCAAATTCCACCATCTGCCATGGGTGGGATTTCAACCCAGGTCCCCAGAACATTATCTGGGTCTATGGATTAACAGTCCAGCGATAATACCACTAGACCATCGTCTCCCCTCAACTGTGGAATCAAAGGCAGCAACTCCTAGATTTCAGTATTTTTCTCCTAAAAACAACTCCTAAAGTTATTACCAGTTTCAGCGGAGTAATGACAGTGAATGCAGTACTTGTAACCTCATCATCTGTACCCATCAATTTCTCCAGGTGCCTGTGGAGCATTTAATTTTTAAGGAAAATGATGGAAGGGAACCAAGGATGTAAAGGGTTTTGTGTGTGCTATGCCTGATTGTAGAGAAATGCAAGCAAATGTTTGATAGGGGAGGCACCCCCCCCCCCCCCCCCCCCCCCCCCCCCCCCAGGGGATAGTGTTAAAAAAGTATGGCGGAGGATGAACGTAACATCAACTGCCTTCAGAATGTGTCCACAAGTCTGGGAGATATTGCACAACCTAAGGCATAAAAGTAAATCAGGAATATTTCATTGCAGTATCACTCCGGAACAGTTGGATGAAAAGCACCTCTTAAAGGTAACAGTACAGAAAGGTTCCACTTTAAGGTTCCACTTTAAGATTCATAATAAAATCTAAATTTAAATCATAAATTGATAGATAAATGTGGCAAGGAATTGGAAAAAGTAAGTAATGTTTGAACAATATATAACCTCTAATTATCTCCAAAATAGCTCAAACCATATGACTTGAGAAAAAATAATCCCTTTTGATCATGTTTCAGACAGAAAGAATGTATATGGCCCTCAAGGGCCAGCATTAAGATCACTTCCATGTTGACACATACTAATGGTCCGGGGATTTGAGAATATAGGACATAACCTCAAAATTTATAAGTGAAATAAAGATCATAAATGCAATAGACGCTGAGGTGGAGAGTAACAGAAGAGTAGCATGCAGATGCAAGGAAGTTTTGGTAATTTTTTTTTATGAAGCACCAGTTAGGTCTCCTTTGAAGCAATGTCATCAGTTAGGAACACCACACTTCAGAATGGATGGAAAGGATTTGAAGAGGGTGAAAAAGAGACTTGCTAGCATGATACCAGCGATGAGCACTTGAGAAATGTGGGGTCAGTGGAAAAATTGCTATTGTTCTCCTTACAATGAAGAAGGTTGAAAAGAGATTTGCTGAAAGGGCTGAATGATTTTGAGAGAAAGATTAGTTGGTGGTAGAATTGAACATGAAATCCTATATCAATATATAAATACTTGTGTGCAATTGGCAAAGGTGACGTGAGGACACTATCTCTTTACATAGCTTTATTGTGACCTGGAATGTATACCTGAAACAGTGGTGTAGGCAGATTCACCAGGAACATGTGGGAGAAAATTGATGAATTCTTGAAAGGAACAACACTGCAGAGCTTTGAGAAAAGAGCAAAGGAACAGGATTAATTGGGCAGTTCCACCAACCAGCACAAACACAATGATCTGAACGACCTCTTTCTGTGATATATTACTCTGTGATCCAGGGATTGTACATCTCTTTCTCCTTTCCTACTTTATTAACATGAATGAGCGCTGTGTTGGATCATACTCCATTTTGTTTGAAGATCCTTAGACAAGGCTTGAGGTTTGTAAGGTTCACTGAAACTATTAAGGAAAAGTGTGTCTTCTGTATGAAACTTGTAACTTATAGATTCAACTGCACAGTGTGTTAAAACAATGCTGAGAAATAATAGAACATTATTACCTTCAACTCTGCTCCATTAGGCACATATGGTTTAGAGAACAATACGGTTTTCTCTCTGGCATTGCATACAGTGTTCTGCCTTTAATTATACCCATTATATGTTTTTACTAGTGTATGAGACATGTTAGGTTGTATTCTGAGTGCAGTATACAGGAAGAATATTCCTTAGACTAAGCTTACAACAAAATTCCTTTGATAAGCTACATTGTGGATGTTGTTCTGCACATTAGAGAAAGACACTCCTTTTAAACATGTCAGGATGTATTCCTCATAGTTTGTGCCTCCTACATTTTTCCCTCGCGTGAGATTAACAATTTGCACCAGCAGAATGCATCCCAAACAACTTCACTGCGATACGATAGCTCAAACTCAATAATTAGCCATAATGATGATAATAACATTTTCACTGAGGAAAATGCAGATGGTTCATTATAGTTTTCCGTGCATTATTACCTCACCCTGATCTACATCTCTTCCTGGTTTTCAAATGTGGTGCACCCATCTTGTGCATTTAGAACTGTAAATACTTAAATTGTTCCAAGCCACAGACACGATTTCCTTTTTTTGTTTCAAAATATATTATCAGGATTTGACTTAGTGATCTGTAATTGACTGAGTTGTCCCTCGCGGACTTCATGCATATATTATAACTCAGCGGTTGCATTTATTTTCTTGGAATGTAATGTGCTGTTGCAGTGAGTAGTGTGTTGAGGATATTGTATTTTTCCCCTACACACAGACAGCATTAAATCATCTCTATTATCATCAATTGAATTACCTCATATTTGTAGAAGTACATCAGTGTTCATACATCAGATCGGTTGTGAGATAGCCCAAAGGCCTATTTGCTCAATTGTTTACAAATTACAATCAGGACTAATTGAGCTTTCATTTGCATGATAAAACGTCACTTCAATTATACTGCTTTCACTGCAAGACAATTATTGAGTTGTCTATCCAACTACTCATCAAGCTACATATCAGTGCCATTGACTTTCCGTGCCTCCCACTTTCATAATGACATCTCCATTACTGCACTTACATGATTTTCTGCCCAGACTTTTAGAGAATGCATGAACAATGAACAATGATTAGGAGCACAAAACAAAAGATCTGTGGTATGATTTTATTCTGCTAAGATGTTCTAAGACCTTAATAGGGAGTGGAATGAAGAACCTACTGTGATGTAGAAGAGACTAATGGCACATACAACCCAATGTGAGATCTTCCCACAATACATTACCATTGGTGTCAGATGGCTTTAAGAGACCAAATAAGCCTGGTTTGAAAATGTGTTGTATGCAAATAGGTTATTTTCAGGATTGTTGTGAAAGCATGATTGTTCATAAGTGTTCTGAATGGACATTCAGATTACAATGAATTGTCAACAAATTGTATCATCAGTCCAAGGAAGGCATTAAGCAGGCTATATATATAGACATTTTGTTCAATTAGTTTATTGTTGTGTTCATTCCAGTATGAAACTCTGTTGCAGGAAACATGCACAGTTGAATTTATGACGCGCCATATATTATAACTTACTGGAGTGCAGGGATGAATGGCATGTGGCATTCTGTATTTGCTATCAGCTGGAGGCAAATGGTGAATTAAATCACCTCTCGGTTAATGCAGATAGTGTGGGAAATTATGCTGGAAAATGAGGAACTCTCCTTTCGAATATCATGTCTATTAGAAACATAGAAAATAGGACCAGCAGTAGGCCATTCGGCCCTTGAAGCTTGCTATGCCATTCAATATGATCATGGCCGCTCACCCAACTCACGGCCTTGTACCTACTTTCTCTCAATACCCTTTGATCCCTTTAGCCCTAGGAACTATGTAGAACTCATTTTTGAAAACATTCAATGTTTTGACCTCAACCCCTTTTTGCAGCAGATAATTTCACAAATAATGGGTGCTTTCGTAACTGTTGTGTTATGTCTTGCAGCTGGTGCATAGCGAAACCTGGAAGACACATCTGCATGGTGACATCATCATTTAATACTTGTAACAGACACAGATTTTATCTTAACTGGGGCCAGTTGAAGTATGCGCTCTAATGGGAGTGTGTTACTGCATTGCTGAATAGTTTAGTATTAGCCCAGACACTGAAGTGCCTGTGACTCTAATATATAAATATCCCAGAATCCGTAATAAATGTCTCTTGAACCTTTCAGTACCATTTTACCCATCTTTAGTTCTTAACTTACAGTTGCTAACAAAGTATTGCCTCATCAGACACAAATACCTTGTAGGGGATAAAAGCCTACATAACAGTAACAGGTCAGTGTCAGTATATCTTGCTGTTCACAGTCAAGTTCCTGAAGTCTGGAGTTGGCTGGAAGTTCAATATTCAAGGAAAATTGACTTTCATGTATGTTATCTGACTGGCCCACACTCAGAACCTAATAGCACAATCCACCTTTTCTTAATTTGAGGCCTGAACCATGTCATCAGGCAAGACAATGACTTAGGTTTCAAATCTCATCAAAAGGATGAAACTGACTTTAGTTTCTGCCAGAAAGATACTCAGGTAGAGTACTGTTGGGGAGCTCTGGAATTATGAAAGGAAGGATGGTTAAAACTAAATGTCGATGTAATTTTGACTGAAAATAAAACATTCGCTTGGTACATTGCTCTCTGACGGCCTTCTTTCTGTGGGATGTATCCATCGATCACTGGTTCCCTTCGCTGTATTTGTAAATGTACGCAATACGTATCTGTAAAAATAGGATTGTCTAGTTTCTTAACTTAAGTGAAAAACAGACAAGATGCTTTTAATGAAGATTCATATTAGTGGAGACAACTCCAGTAAAAGAACCATCAGTCTGAATAGATTTGATTAATAAGAGGAAGTTCCCAGTTAATTTACATAGTGGAATATAGTTTCCAAGAAGGATATCCCCCTTTTACGCATCATTTTCTGAAGCTTCAATCTGATCATATTTCTCAATCATTTTTCTTCCGAGAAACTCCACTTTTTTTTAGCACTGCCCACTAGAAAATATTCTTCTTCGGCAACCGCCCTTAAATCTACTAAACATTTGATAAAAATGGCTAGTGACTCCCACTTATCTTCCTTTCAATTTAAATTTCAACAAGTATTGCCCAGTATGTGATAACTTAATTGCAGTGAACAGTGAGATCTCACATTTACTTTCAGGTCAGTGTCTCTGCTGTGTTAATAGGGGCCTGAATCTCACAAGTACAGTTTCTTGGGCATTCGACACCTTCGAGTGACTTTTATTCATGTGTCACCTGAAGATTATCCCAATCTATCTTCAGGTTTGCAGTACTATTCTATTAACGGCCAGTGGGAAAAATAGCACTGGACAAACACGGCTCCGGTAAATGTCTTGTTTAAAAATTGGCAGACTAGGATGGGGAGAATGAAGAATAACCGTGAGATTGAGTCTGGCTCAATGATGTTAATTTTAAACCAACAAGCAATAAACTGAATTAAATTGGATGATGGACGTTCAAGTACCAACACCCGTGAAGTAATAATTCTATTTAAAACATTCTGCTTGAGCTGTAAATGAGGAGAAGCTAACCCAACCTAAATATTAACAAATATCAACGCTTTAAAGGGGGAAGCACTGTATTGTAATGAAAGACATTTACTGATAGGTTGGCTTAGGTTGTCAAAGTCTATGAGTCAGTTATTGAGAAAGTGGGTTGGTTCAATTCTGCTTCCAGAGTGATTCTTTTAAGCCTCATTCCAAAATGAAGCTAGCACCAGCATATTATAGGGGTTGTGAAAGGACTTTTGCTAATCTACTCAAATTAATTTCAAAACAAAAATGTAACTAAGACAGGGTAATCAATGTCAAAATAATATGGGCAGCGCGGTGACTCAGTGGTTAGCACTGCTGCCTCACAGTTCTCAGGACCCAGGTTCGATTCCACCCTTGGGCGGCTGTCTGTGTGGAGTTTACGCATTCTCCCTGTGTCTGTGTGGGTTTCCTCCGGGTGCTCTGGTCCCCTCCCACAGTCCAAAGATGTGTAGGCTAGGTGGATTGGTCTTACTAAATTGCCCATAGTGTTCAGGTACGTGTAGATTAGGTGGATGGGTCTGGGTGGGATACGCTGAGGGTCAGTGCGGACTTGTTGGGCTGAAGGGCCTGTTTCCACACTGTAGGGATTCTATGATAAGTCCTGAAAGGTTGTGTGCATTGGTCTCAGCCCCATAGACTTGTGGGTTTTATTTCCCTGGGTGCCAATATACTGAGATAACCTACAGTTTCTGTTCTTGTCCTTGGCTGTGATTGGCCAACTCAGCAATGAGTCTGGGATTGTGGGACAATACAATGCCAGCTAGAGCACCTATCTACTGTTCTAATGTGGAGAATTTCACAGGTTAGCATCTCTGTGTTTGCATTATTTCAAGAGTCATTGTGTTAAGTGAAGGATTTAATCAATATCCATTTTGTAACCCTGCAATCAACTATCCATCTAACATTTATTTGCAGTACGTGCATTCCCAATGATGGTTGAAAATGGCACATATCTCATCTCTTACCCCAGTTGAAAGCTTCCTGACTGATATGCATCCTCCTATTTGGAGAACAAACTCTGTCAAGTACAACAAACTTTCCTTATAGTGTAAATAAGCAGTCTTATAATAAATATTGACCAAATTCCCAATCCGAACCCAGCAATTGATCGGACCCCAAGGAAAACGTAATGCAGTCACTGAATAAGTTGATAATTTGATATATTCAAACAAGTAATGAGCTGACTGACTTGGACAATTAAATTAATAATTGACTACCTCAATTAATTTATTCTGTAAACCTGATTAAGTCAATACGTAATGACAATTCTGTGAATAATTAATCCCATGTTGGAATAAGTGAATAAAATAGCAGTTATTTTCATGTATAATAAATTTCCATACAGAACTACCACTTGTTTTAATCTAAAAAAATTGTTGATTTAAATAAATTTCTGGATTTTGTATATATATATATATATATAAAACATATATTAAAATAAAGGTTGCATTCAAAATCACTTTTCACTTTAAGTTGCAAAAGCCACACACCCATGATTCTTAGTGCAAGATTGAAAAAATGAAACATGAAATTGTCATACTAACAAATGCTGATTAAGTGAGACTAAATTTGCATTTTACAAGCTTGAATATTAAATGAATGGTGAGTAAGGTAAGAAATTATGCAGCTTTGAGGTCTTAGGAAGGAACGAATCAGAATAAAAGGTAACGTGATGAGTGAGGAGGGAAAGTGTGTTACAGAATGTGTGAATAGCAGAGGAGCATCTTGATTGTTTCATGTTGTTGGTGCAATTAATAGTCAGGCTCACCAGCAAATTACCATCGTTGTTTCATGTAGCTCTTACAATGAAGCTGCTGAGATTGGTAACAAACTTAAAAGTAGAGCAAGGGTTTTCAGATGTAACGTCAGGAAGTATGCTTATTTCAATAAAGGAGGGAAGCAGAATGGAACTCTCTCCAAGCAGCAATTAGAGCTTCCAAAGGAGAGGTTATTTTTTTCAAGTAAGGTTATCAAGGGACATGGAGCCAAGGCAGGTAAATAAATTTGAGTTTCAGATCAGGCATGATCTACTTAAATTGCAGAACGAGTTAAAAGGACTGAATGATCTACTCATCATAATTCTAAGTCACTCACCTCTCAGCTGCAGAATGAAATAAACCAGCACTCTGTCACAGGGTAAGGCTGGAAATATTGGGAGCTACTTTTAACAATATGGTTTGTAGCAGGACTGTTATTATCTCTCCCACCCAACTTGCTTCCCTCTCAACATGTGGCTCATTCATTCTCCTGTCTTTCCCCCCATCCTTACAGTGTCTTCAGTTTGGTTCTGCTTGTTCTTTCTCGGACAGATCATCCCTCATTTACCCTTATTCACCCTCTTGATGCCAAATCTCAATTTTGTAAATTTACTCTGCTAAAGGTCTTTTCACTAGGGTAGAGTAGTTCAAAACTAGTGGACATAGGGTTAAGGTGAGAGGGAAAAGCTTTATAAAGGGCCTGAGGGGCAAGTTTTTCGCACAGAGGGTGGTGCGTATATGGAATGAGCTACCAGAGGAAGTGGTAGATCATAAGACCATAAGACGTAGGAGCGGAAGTAAGGCCATTTGGTCCATCGAGTCCACTCTGCCATTTAATCATGGCTGATGGGCACTTCAACTCCACTTACCTGCACTCTCCCCGTAGCCCTTGATTCCTTGCGAGACCAAGAATTTATCAATCTCTGCCTTGAAGGCATTCAATGTCCCGGCCTCCACTGCGCTCCGTGGCAATGAATTCCACAGGCCCACCACTCTCTGGCTGAAGAAATGTCTCCTCATTTCCGTTCTAAATTGAGCCCCTCTAATTCTAAGGCTGTGCCCACGGGTCCGAGTATCCCCACCCAAAGGAAACAACTTCCCAGCGTCCACCCTTTCTAAGCCATGCATTATCTTGTAAGTTTCTATTAGATCTCCCCTCAACCTTCTAAACTCTAATGAATACAATCCCAGGATCAGGTACAGATGCAGGTACAGCTACAACATTTAAAAGACTTTTGTTTCGGTGCAGGAATAGGAAAGGTTTAGAGGGATGTGGGCCAAATGCAGGCAAATATGACTAATACAGTTTAGGAAATCTGGTCAACATGGGCAAATTGGATCGAAGGATCTGTTTCCATGCAGCATGACTCTATGGTCAGCCTATCCCAAACTGTTCTTCTGCAAGCTGATTCCTTTAATTGTTCCCAGACTGATCCAGCTTATCATGTGCAAATCTCAGCAGCTCTTTTGTTATGACTGACCTAGTATAATGATTGTCCATGGATATCTTCACAAAGGAAGGCTTTATTTTAATTTGTCCCTCCAGTTATCTGGTATAATTATCAAAAATTAATACAAACTCCAACTGGGATAATTCCATTTAACATCTTTCAGTGGGACATTACTCCAGAACATCATGTACCTCATTTCTCTTTGATCAACAAAATTTGGTGTTTTATTTTCTGTTTGACATAAATTTATTCCTGTTGTTCCTTTCTTTTACTGAAGATAGTGATTGCGGGTATTGCAAGACACTGGTGTCATTGGGACGTGGGGCAATTCAACGCTGGGGAGATTGGAGCCAGCACGTAGGGATGCAAAGGAACAAGGACAGTGAGGGAACAAAATTCAATGTCAGGAGGACTGTAGATGGTAGTGCATGGAAGGACAGTCGATGCTGTGGGAGTGGGATTTATCAGCTGTCACCATGACTATATCCACAAGGGAGTGCAGGGAAGGAGTGTGCATCATGATAGTGGGCAGGACTTAAGTGTATGGACGCAACATAAAAAGTTAAGGGTAAGCAGTGTAGTTGTGATACCAGGTGGTTGGGAACACTTGGAGAATCAGTCGTGATGGGCAGTTTAAGGAGTGCCAAGGGGAAATGGACATGGAGATTGGGGGGTCATTCTAATAACTAGTTGGACTCACGGTGCTATCTGTGACCCCCTGCATTGCCTTTTGCTTTCCCTCAACTGCTAACTGCAAACAACAAAGGGAAAATGGCTGTGACCTCAACCAGGGTGGGTGAAGTCAGTGTTTGCTTTCTGTCCCTGCACACGGGCTTCACTTCAGATGGACAAGAGACCTTTCAAGGGGCAATCATGCATTTTCAGAGTACAGGATTGAAATCACTTGCAATCACATCATTTTGCGCGTGAAATGCGTGCAGTTTCCAATTTTATAGGCTGCAAATGCTGACCACAAGCAACCCCAGCTAAATCATTGTTCATTGCAGATTGAAGATAGTCATCTCTGTGAAGCAGAGTAATCACATGCGGCCTTCAACATGGCTCCTGCAGGCCACAAAGCATAAAAAGGTGATGCAAGTTCTCATAGATTGCAAAGAGCGCGGAACTGACTCCCTCTCAACTTGAACAGGACGTATAATGCATCTTCTATGAAATTATGCCTAGGCTAATGTGCAGCTGGGAGGACACGGTCTCAGTATTCATACAGAACATACAATCACCTTCTGTCTCTTTGTGCCATGACAGTTGATACATTCAGTGGAATAGGATGTAATGTCCAAGTTCCCATGCACAGGCATTCTATAGATCTCCTTGTTGGAGCCTCCGATGTCCCACTGTTTGGAGGAGTATGGTAATGCTGACTGTGCACATTACGAAGGACTAATTCTGTTTTGTATGCTCTCCACATAGGTTCACTGCAAACATATAAAAACAAAAAAAAGCAGCACAGCGACATTGTGGTTAGCACTACTGCTTCACCGCACCAGTGACCTGAGTTCGATTCCAATGTCGGGCAACTATGTGGAGGTTTGCATACACTACCTGTTTCTGTGTGGGCTTCCTCTGGATGCTCCGGTTTCCTCCCACAGTCCAAAGATGTGCAGGTTAGGTGGATTGGCCGTGCTATAGTGCCCAGGGATGTGCAGCTGAGGTGGATTAGCCATGGGAAGTGCGCAGATAAGGTGGATCTGGGTGGGATAGTCTTCAGAGGGTGAGTACAGACTCGATGGGCCAGATGGCCTCTTTCTGAACTGCAGGGATTCTATTCTATAACTGTGTATGCTGCAGATCTGAAACAAGATCAGAAATTGCTGGTGAAACTCAGTAGGGCTGGCAGCATCTGCGAGAAGAAAGCAGAGTTAACTATTTGATTCTGGTGACTCTTCATCAGAAATGACAGCAGCTGGGAAAGACTGGTATTTTGGCTGATGATGAGGTTGGGGTGAGAGATAGATGGGAAAGGAAGTGCACAGATGGAGATGGAGCCTAGAGAGAGAGAAAGATAGGAAAGATGTAGGTCAATGAGGGGATTATGGATGGCAGTACAGGACAGTAGAGATGCTGAATGAGTGATAATGAGAGTTGAAGATAGCAAGAAATGACTAGTCTTTGCTAAAGGTAGACCATGTAGTGTGATAATAGGCCTGACAGTGGGTGAAAATAGGTTGGCTATGCTAAAAGTCACAACAGAGTTGTGTGTGGGTTGGGAAAAAAAACACAGAAGGATGGAATCAAACCCTAAAGTTACTAAACTTGATTTTGAGTCCCAGCAGCTACAAGTGGAAAACGAGATGTTGTTCTTCAAACTTGCACTGAAGGTAGCCGGAACACTGCAGCTGACCTGCTACAGAAAGTTTGGCGTGAGGAACATAGTGGTGTGTTAACCTGGCAGGCAATTGGAAGCTCAGGCTCATTTTTGCAGACAGAGCATAAGTGTTCTGCAAAGCAGTCATCCGGCCTGTGTTTCATCTCCCAAAGGTACAGGCGACCACATTGTGAGCAGCAGATAGGGTAAACTTGATTGAATGAGCTACAGGTAGATCGCGCGAGGTGAAGCTGAGGAAATGACAGAGGATGATTCTTCGAAAGCAGCGGCTAGAGGGTTGGAAAGTGAGGATAAAGATAGCACTATCGTTGTTCTGGGAGGGAGGGGAAGGGATGAAGGCAAAAGTTCAGGAGATAGGTTGGACATGGCTGAAGGCCCAGCCAATCACTGAAGTGAGGGGCGAGAAGAGGGATTGGGGGGGATTCACTAGTGAAAAAAATGAGGACATTTCAGAAACAACCCAATGGAGGGCAATATATTTGGAATAGATGCAACAGAGAAGGAGAAAAAAGTAATGGATTGTGCCCCCCTAAAAGGGAAGTTCCACATAACCCACAAAGAGACAGGTATAGCTGGAACCCATGTGGGTACCCACAGCCACACTTTTGACTTGGAGAAAGTGAGAGGTGTTAAAGTAGAAGTTGTTCAAAGTGAGAAAAGAACTCAGCCAGGCAAAGGAGTAGACTCCAGACACGGGGTGCCACATAATCCGAGTGCGCTGTGGCCCACACAGCTGGAATGGACACAAAGGGTTCGTGATGGAGGCCGAAGAGCTGGAAGAGCAGCAGCAGCAGTGGCGACAGTTTTCTGATGAGGAAGCTGAGGACTTTGATTAGGAGGAACATCACTTTCTGATGAGGAAGCTGATGACTTTGAGTAGGAGGAACATCACCTTCTGATGAGGAAGCTGAGGACTTTGAGTAGGAGGAACATCACCTTCTGATGAGGAAGCTGAGGACTTTGAGCAGGAGGAACATCACCTTCTGAGTGACAGACTGCAGCAGCGTCGGACACTACAAGCTGAACAGTACTTAATTGACACCCGAGTTCCAGTTGATAAGAACTAGACACAGGGGTCATTTATTGACTGGGAATTTGTTGTTGCTCAAAAGCCAGATAGTCCATTTTGTTCTGAGATGCAAAGACACTTCTGTCCATTTGTTTTTGGTTATTTTTGCTGCTGTTGAAAGAAGCAACTAGCGAAGCATTTGAAGGTTCCCCTGTGCGTGATGGCCCCACGTCAAATAATAATAAAATTCTGGCCGACGCTAGACTTTGGGGAATGAGAAACGATTCAGTGAGAGATGTACAATGAGATGCCGGTAAGGACAGGCAAGCTGTATGCTTGGTGCTTAAACAGTGAGAGCTGTAAGAATGTTCACTTTTGTGTGCAAAGAAGTATCAGCTGTTCCACCTATGTGCCCCCGAGAAGCAGAGACTATCCCAGTACATGCACAATGAAGGGCAACTCTGGACTGCCAACACTTGACTGGGTGCATGGCTGGGGTTCAAATATGGCACTGGCAGCAGTGCGTGTTTCCACCTATAGTGATTGGGTGAATTGGGCTAGCATCAATGACCAGTGCACCACAGAAGATTAGTACCTACTTAACAATAATAGCATGAGAAAATATGCTTGGCCTCACAGAAAGAAATCCTCAACAAAAATAACACACAGTTGATGTCTGTTAAGATTCAGCCTATTAGACGCTTTGAAATGGAACCCTAAATTCCAATGTATGATCTTGCAAGGGATTGTGTGCTTGAATTAAATATTTGTTATTTCAGGACTTATCATAGAATCCCTACAGTGTGGAAACAGGCCCTTTGGCCCAACAAGTCCACACCGACCCTCAGAGCATCCCACGCAGACCCAGTCCCCTATAACCCACCGAATCTACACATCCCTGAAAGCTACAGGCAATTTAGCATGGCCAACCCACCTCACCTGCACATCTTTGGACCGTGGGAGGAAACCGGAGCAAACCCACGTCAACAAGGGGAGAACATGCAAGCTCCGCACAGACAGCTGCCAGAAGGCAGAATTGAACCCAGGTCCTGAGAGCTGTGAGGCAGCAGTGCTAACCACTGAGCCGCCATGCCGACTTATGTAGTTGAAGTGCAGTAAATATAGTAAATACTTCTATGAATGCAATCTATTTTTTTCAACATAGTGAAGCTTACAACAGACACTTTATCTTATCTCAGCATGGATCCTGAGCTTACCCATGTTGGATACTGGATGATTTTGCTTAATAGATGTAAGGCCATTGGGTGGTGGGCTGGGAGCTTGGATTGATATTGGTAGCCACTAGGTCAGTATGGGGGCTGTAAAGGACCATGGGTTAGATGCAGGGACGTAGGTTTGAATAGGGGCTGTAATAAAGGGTCCCTATATAATAGAATGTGGGTAGAAAAGCATAGATTTAAGCATGTAAGTATAGAATATTTAAGAACAATACTGTACTGTTTGGAACAACTGCACAGTTCAAAGCAGTGTAGAACAACTATCATATAATAACCTCCTCAATAACGTAACATGGCCCTACAAAGTACAGCCCAACACTGTGCTGAATTTTCTAGAGCACTGAGGTTTTCAGTAAAGCATTAGATAGCATACAGAAGGTTAATACATAACTTTGCAACAGCTTGCCTTTATACATAGAAAATGTTCCAATCCAAAAAATGATCTGAAAGAAACAAGTAAAAATAGAGAGCATTCAATGAGTTATGGTAAGCCAGCCAGGAGAGGTCATTGACCTCCTGCAGCCTATTACAATGGTGCAGTAAACCTCAGCATTAAATGACTGAAAACAGCATGCTCTTGCCTAGTGTGGATAGACTGCAGCCGAATTGATGTGTTCAGAAACTCTCGCAGTCATTAGACACACAGCACAAGGGTCTAATAGGCAAAGCTCTGCGAACAAAGGAAAGTGTTGGAAAATCCTCTGGGCAGAGATGTAAAACCAATTATATCACATTAGCTGTGTTTTATACACATACTGCTTAACATTGCAGTCAATGGTAATGAATATTAGCCCCTGTATTTAGACATGGATTGAATCTGTCACCATCCTGTTTTGTGCTGCTATTTGAGATTATTTTCTACCCCAACATGTTTTAGAGATGCTGTTTCTACAGAACACTTTTGCACTTGATTGGGACTGACTGGAAGAAGAAATTGTCGCCCTATACCTTCCCTCTCCACGCTAGCTTCCATTGAAGACTGAAACTGTCCTTTATAAACTACTACCCAAGAATAACAAGATTTTCTATACTGATTGCCAGCAAGTGCAATCAAGAAATGAATAATACCAGTTACTATGGTCACAGCAAAGACTGCTTGTAACCACCGACAGATTACCACGCAGTGTCTGTTCCAAATACAGTCCGTCCGTGGCAATTAATCAAGTTGCAATCGATTAAGTCATTAAGCATGTTAATGGGCTGATAATGATGTGATCTACTAATGATCTTGCTGTCAAACCAGCTGGCATTGACGTGTTGATATTGTGAAGAGATTTAATTCTGCCTGCTCTAAACATGGCTTACATATAAGTAAGATGGATCTATTCTTTACCCTTAACTATGTTACCTAAATGATGTGTAATCAGGAAATATGTACTGTGAAATGTGGAGCATCACAGGTATTGCTCCTCACATTCACATCCACTCACTGCCATATAACACCACATATCTAATCATTAAGTGATTCAATTACAGAAATAATTGGTTGGCATATTTTCATTACTGTTTCATGTGGGCATTAATGTTGAAAGAGTCATGAAGATGAGCCTCATTATTACAGTTGACTACATGCAGAGCTAATGAATTTGTTATTGTTTTTCATCTCTGAGCCCATGGGAAGGCTTCCGTCTCTCTCACACACTGTCCCTCTCCCTCTGGTAGCGTATCACAATTGTTGTTCATGATCCAACACGATGGGTCAACCACGCTTTGCTGAGGCCATACAGAAAGCAGAGCTAATACTCGAAAAAAAGAAAAATACCATGAAGGCCAGCAATCCAAAGAAGGGTCATCTTAAACTCCAAACATTAACCCTCTCCAAAGATGCTGCCTGACCCCAGCTGAGTTTCCCCAGCCTTTCTTGTTTTTAGTACATTATCTTGCATCAATATCAGAGTTCATTTATAAAAGAATTGAACACAAAAGCTTCATATTAAATTTATACAGGACCTCTTGGGTGGACTATAGTCAGAAAACTATGAAGACGTCTGGTCTTCATGCTGCAGAAAGGGTATTGAGACATTGGGAAAAACTGCAAAACAAAAGTGCATTATTGGAATTAAGAGGATACGGCTATGAGGAAAAATTGCACTGACTGGGCCTCGTTTTCTCAGTAAGACGAGACTTGATACATATCACTAACATAATAAGAAGTATTGATACCATCATCATTGACTTCTCTCACTTAACTACAAGCTCTGCTGAAGGTTGCTAGCTGAAATGTGAAACAAATGTTCTCCTTACTTGCTGACTGGCCTGCTGTGCTATTTACACTTTCCATTTTTCTTCTGCCCTGTTGGCTTTGCATAGCAGAGAACAGTCAAGGGGAATTGCTGAGCATTTGAAGGAGTTCTGTTACTGCGGAATAAATATGTACCTGTGCTAGGCTTACACTCAACTCCCCTATCAACAGCAGCTCCTCTTCGATACCTGAGCCTTTTGGCTGCCTTGTGGAGGGACAATTTAATTGTTTCATCCAAAGGTCACAAAGGAACCATTTTAGAGTGTATTTTGTGAGAAGCAGATGGAGAGGGTGTTAGAAATCAGACCAGCTCTTTCTATTTGAAGGTCACAAGTCGGCTGCTGTTAGGTCAGCAAGTAAATTGGAGTAATTCCTTGGGGAGCCTTGTTCCATCTGTTCAATTGTGACTTGGAATCTGTAATGCTTTGGAAATACCCGCCAGATCTGGGTGTCTGAGGAATGGTTACTACAAAAAGGCTATTTGCTGCTGTCCTACACATTCATGTACTAAGCAAACATGCTGTCATCCCTGGAGACACCCTGGAAGTTATACCGTTCGAGTACAGCCCAGAGTATTGTAGAGATTGGGATACAATCTGGAAGATATAATTTTGACTCTCTGAGATCCTTTCTCAAATAAGGGAATTCAAGCCAATTTTTAAAGAGCTGGTGTGGAACATAAAGATAATTGTCCTTACCATCGATTAAAGTGAAAGATGCACTGTGGGCAGGCTGCATAAAATATTGGCAACCATTTCATCATACGAGTTTCCATGGAATCTGTTAATCTGTGAAAATGGTAACACTATTTTACTTTTCATTTAAATAATAAGATAAAACTTCAGCCAGATCATTGAACAGAAGCCTTGCTCATTAACCAGAAGTGCCTTTAGCAAGTGTGATGCAGGGAACTGACTCGTGTCATGATCACAACATTAGCTTTAAACAAGCAACTGCTCTTTATCCAAAACACTTAGGGGTTAGTGCGCATTGAATTAGGACTGAATATAAAAGGACAATGAGCCAGGTCTATCATTTCTGCTTTATTTTTCTCCTGTGCATTCCTGGACTGTGCCTTATACACTGTCAGCTTTATTGCTATGCAATGCTGGGTGAGGGTCACCTGAGATGATAAATGGCCAGTCTGATCATTTGGTTCAAAAGCCTACTCTTGTTCTAGGGCTCTGCTTTGATGGCACACATCCCAAGTTTATTTGAAGATAAATGGACACTAGAAGGATGATTCTTGGAACATCAAGGTGACCCCTCTTTAAGCCCTGTGACAGGCGCTAACAGTAGCAGGTGTAGATATAATAATGCTCTTCTGTCTGACATAACCATTATTGATCATATCAATGCTGGTCTGTTGCAGCAGTGCTTCATATGTCTGAATAGATGGGTGGACATATTCTAGTGTGGATCTTACAGGGATATCACCATTCACTTTTCCACCAGGGAGCCTGAACAGAGGAAATGCAGAATCCAGAAACTATGTCAGCATGGAAGGGAAACTCTGCAAATGTGTTAATAACTCTTGAAACAGTGCAAATAGGAAACACTGGTGTGCCAGGCATTAATCAAAAGCAGGCCACTGCCAACCCAATGTCAGCAAACTGGCTCAGGATGCTCAATTGACACTTTGTAAAGTTTGGTCATCATAATAGACCAGGATACAGAAAGGGAGTTCTTGTGGTGCAGAGGTAGTTTCCCTAAATCTGGTCCAGGAGGCTTAGGTCCCAGCTGCTCCAGGGGTGTGTCATAACATCTCTGAAGTGGTTAAGTAGAAAATATTGAGATGAGGAACAAAGTCAGCTCGCTCTATTTGTTAGTTGTTGAGGGTTAAAATCTACACTATGTCTTTGAAGAGGTAAAAGGAACTAGATTTTCATTCTCCCTCATTAGGTTTGGGCAGAAAACACTATGATTCAATCATGTGCCTTTCAAGAAAGTTGGAGTTATCTAAAACTTTAAAAGTTTACACCACAGAATCAGGTCATTTGGCCTAAGTAGCCCTTATTGTTGAATATACACTACATGAGCCATTTTACGATGCTGTTAATCTAACCTCATCAACATATCCTTTAGTACTTTCTACTTCTCCTTACCTGTCTAACTTTGACCTCTACACATCAGTACTGTTTGTTGCAGCTATTCAGTTGTAAGTTCTACATTCTCACTACTGTTCAGTTAAAGAAGTTTCTCCTGCACTGTTTGCTGAATTAACTGCTGGCAATCTTATGCTTAAAAGCCCAAGTTTTGCTTCTCCTTCATGAGTTGAAGCTTCATCCCTACATCTTCTTTCTTAAGCTGGTTCATACATTTGGAGACTGCTGTGAGGCGTACTTTCAGACTTTCCATTTCTTGAAATAAAAAGCTGTTTACTGCTTGTTGATCATTATACACTCTCCACTCTGCAATCATCCTATTTTGCAGTTTCCTAAGTAACTCCAAATACTTTTTTTTTTGAAGGTCCAACATTTTTTGCAGCACTCTAAGTGTGGTATTACTGTTGGTTTCTAAAAGTTTAATATGATATAGAAAGTCTGAAGTTTGTGCAATCATTTGAAAGTTTTACATAAAAAGTGGTGAGAATAAAGAGGGTTAGATGATGACTAAAATTGTTTACCGATATGTAGAATGAACAGACGGTTAGAGAGTCATGTCAATCTTGAATTCATGAATTAGGAATCAGAAGATGAGCTATCAACTAAGCATGTGTGAAATTGGACATGCAAACTCACAGTTCTGGTGAACAGTCAAGGATTGAAAATTCCTTCAAATGCATAATGTTAGATCTTATAAAAGAATATGGGGATGTTCAGGGTAAAGTCTGATTTAAGAAAATAAAACAAAATAAAATTGAGATTTAAGAAAATACCGACAAGATGCACAGCATAGATAATAATATCAGCAGTGACACATTAACAATAGAAAACAAACCACACTCCTGAACGAAACCAGACTTTCAAAATGATGCGTGATTCAGAAGCCAAAGGCAAACAACACAGAAGTAGAATGGCAACAGAGCAAGAGTAAATATTCATCAAGGTTACAAGTGTTGCACATCTCAAAATCAGTTTGTGGTTAGGAGGGAGATATCACCGCTGATGCAAAAAGCTTACCAATTAAATTTTTCCATTGCTGCCTCCCCCACATTTCTGTCTGCTGGTGTTTCTCCACTCGCAGACTGACCATCTCAGTCTTGTTCACACATCCGGGTTGAAATTGTTTCTGGTCACTGAATTCATGAATTCATAGTCTGTTCTACTCTTTGCCAAACTTGTATCTTCCTTATATTTTTCCAGTAGGAACCCAATCACTGACAAAGGATACCAATTCTAGCCCTTTAGGAAATAAAACTAAATATAACCTTCGCCAGACTCCCCACAGAAAACAATACAACATTAATTGTTTCAGAGATAGTAGGGACTGCAGATGCTGGAAAATCTGAGATAACAAGGTGCAGAGCTGGATGAACACAGCAGGTCAAGCAGCATCAGAGGAGCAGGAAAGCTGACATTTCAGGCCGAGACCCTTCTTCAGAAAAGGGTCTCGGCTCGAAACGTCAGCATTCCTGCTCCTCTGATGCTGCTTGGCCTGCTGTGTTCATCCAGCTCTACACCGTGTTATCCAACATTAATTGTTATTTGATTCTTGATTGTAATCATTTTAATTTTTTTTTCCCCACCGAGAGAAATTTCCAAACTTTTCACCAGTAGCCCTTGTATTGCAATGACAGTACCCTGACAGGTCTCTAGATTCATTCTTGCTGGAGTCATGTCAGATCATCAATTGCAGCTCGTTAATATTTCTGCAGCTGCCAACACGTTGTCTAACCTTCTGAATCAGCCATGATCAAAAAAGGCAGCATAATTCAACTTTCTTACCAGGCAGTGAGGACTAAAGATTTGTGCCACCTTCTGTGACCTAAATCATCAAAAAGGAGCCTTTCCTTGAAGCACAAAGATCAGTGCTCATTGTCAAATCAAGAATAAAGTCTCCAGAAACTGTGGGACTAATTTTAACCCAAAGATCTGATGTGATGTTAAAGTGTAAAAAAAATCTGAAGCTGGTTCACTTTGAACTCATGCATTTAAAACTTTGTGGAGACAGGACAAAAGGTGGGTCACTCATTAAATATTTTGGTATGGTTGAGTGCATCAGATGTTATATTTCTTCAACTTTAATGCTGTCTGTCATGTTAATAATAAGGGTTTGATAACCAATGGCTTATCAGGGATTGATTGAGTCCATGGTTATTTTATTTATAGCTTAAAACACACTGCAAGTTTTGAAACAGATGTTAAACTAAAAGAAAATGGATATGTGTGTGTGTGTCTGTGCGTACGTGCGTGTGTGCGTGTGTGTGTGTGTGCGTGTGTGTGTGTGTGTGGCTCGCAAACCCACAGCCAAATAAAGTGCCAGGCAGAGTTGCAAATTTGCAAGAGCAGTTGTCGAAAGTGAACTCTCTTAAAGGCAACATTGTCGACATATCTTGAGAATCCCACAATGAAAGCAAGTTGCTTGTGCGCCATTGGAGTGGTTGTGCCTTTTCTAAGGTCCCCAAAACAAAAATTCTTCTCATCTACACAATACTTGGGCTGTGAAATGTGATTTCTTTTCATTATGACTGAAGTGTTGGTTGGAAAGAGAAGGATGGAAAGGTAAGGGACTGTTGATGAATGGGAAATTGGGGCTGTGTCCACTGTTACGCAGTTGGATGAGTCAATGACAGTCAGTTCGACCAGAAAGAGGCAACAGCAGTGCTCCTGCATCTCACCTCCAACTCCTTTTCTTTATAACTGGTGAAAAGGGCTCATGATCTTGAGCATCTTGATTTCTCCAGGTACAGCAGGTCTCTTCTATTGCAGAATGGACACAACAACATTGTTGGTGTTCATTTCCATTGGAATTCCATTGATGCTCATTCACATTTCATGTGGCACCATTACTTTTGTTCTATGCATGCTAATTGCAATCTGTTAATCGTAATCTAATAACTTAATGATAAGCACAGACCCTCACGTGCTTGTGAATATAAGTGTTTGTTCACGTTAGTTAACTGCAAAAAATGCCTATAATGTTCTTCAATAGAACAGAGGGACCGAGGGGCTCAGGGACATAATTCTTTGACACTTGCATCACGTATAGGCAGGATGGTTTAAAAGGCATATAGCACGCTTACCTACATCACTCAGCTCTTTGAGTCGGGAATAATGTAGAGATTGTACAGGGCGTTGGTGAAGTCTCTTCTGGAGTACTGTGTCCAGTTCTAGTCTCCCTGTTATAGGAACGATATTATTAAACTGGAGAGGGTTCCGAGTAGATTTACCAGGATGTTGCTAGGTATGGAACGTTTGAGTTAGAAAGAAAAGCTGAATAGGATGGGACTTTTTCCACTAGAGAGTAGGAGGTTGAGAGTTGATCTTATCGAAGTTTATAAAAATGCGAGGGGCACAGATAAGGTTAATGGTGGGTACGTTTTTCCCTAGGATGGGGGATTTCAAGACCAGGGGTCACACTTTTCAGGTGGGAGGGGAAGGATTTTAAAAAGACATGAGGGACAATTTTTTTACACAGAGGGTGGTTCACATTTCGAATGAATTTCCTGAGGAAGTGGTGGATGTGGGCACAATCAGAACATTTAAAAGACATTTAAATAAGGACATGAATAGGAGAAATTTGGAGGGATAAGGGCCAGGAGCAGCCAGGTAGGAGTAGTTTAGTTTAGGATTAGGTTTGGCATAGACTGGACGGCCTGAGGGGTCTGGTTCTGTGCTGTATGTCTCTATGACTCTATGGCCACAGCTCAGATTATGATGTTTTGAGGGATATTTGTATTGCTACATCCAGTAAAAACACTGTGCTGGAGGCAAAAGCAGAACACCCTCACATTGTGGTAATAATGTCTAATGAAATCATAGAATCCCTACAGTGTGGAAACAGGCCCTTTGGCCCAACAAGTCCACACTGACCCTTGGAGCATCCCACCCAGACCAATCCCCCTATAACCACACACCCCTGAACACTACAGGCAATTTAGCATGGCCAATCCACCTAGCCTGCACATCTTTGGACTGTGGGAGGAAACCAGAGCACCCAGAGGAAACTCATGCAGACACAGGGAGAATGTGCAAACTCTGCACAGACAGTCACCCAAGGCTGGAATTGAACCTGGGTCCCTGGTGCTGTGAGGCTGCAGTGCTAGCCACTGGGCCACTGTGAAACTGCTGCCCATCTCTAAATGTCCTTGAGAAGGTGGTGGCGATCTGCCTCCTTGAACCATTGCTGTCCATTTGGTGTAGGTATACCAGTAGTGCTGCTAGGGATGGTGTTCCAGGATTTTGACCCAGCAAACACGCAGCAAGCCATCTTGTGATCTAAAAATGGTGCCTTTTCTGTAGATAATCAATGGCGGTGTATCCGCTGGCACGACTCATGAAACAGGCTCGAGAAAATGCAAAGACAAAGGAAGATTGATAGGAGCAAACTACCTCAAGCAAGGGTCACCCAGCCCCACATACTGATAGAGGTGGCAAAAGCTACAAGTACTAGGAGTTGTCATCTGGGAAAGTAGCACATAGGTAATAATCTTTAATTTACACAGCTATTTCTACAGCCATTAACAATGCTGTCCTTCCCCAGCTCGGAGGTTATAGTTGTGGCAGCAGTGGGTGGCAGGTTTCAACCCACCTTGCACTATGGATTTTAGGCTGAGTTGGACTGTAAAGGGTGACCTGATCCTGTGTATGCTGACAATAGTAAAGGTTCAGTGATTCTACCGGCTTGTCCTCTGAACAAGAGACCAGTGGGCACACTGCCCCATTAAGGGTGCCAGGCAAGCAGACCCTACCTCAAATTGAAAATCAGCAGATTTGAAGCTTTGGAAGCCTGAATGACAGAGGGACATGCAGCTTAGGCAGTTTGGCAGTCTCAAAACGGGAGGACCACCATTGAGGTAAGTGCTAAATAAAATTCGGAACAACCAAAGGGCAAGATCTGTCAATTGCAAGGTTGCTAGGGCTGCCTTTCCTCTCCAAAGCACCCTTTAAGGGAGATGGAGCCGCACGCTCTGATGATCCCCTGGTCTTCTGCAGAGAGGCTGCTTCCATGACGCTGGTGGCATCTCCATGTGGCACCTTTTGGAGGTGAGAGGTTATGTTGCAATCCCCTAACATGGCCAGAGTAGGACTTTCCTGCCCTTGTGGAGTCGACAGGTGATTTCCCTTATAGTAGGTTGCTGGAAATCTTCTCCAGTTTTTTAAAAATTTTATTCTTACTTCCACCAGTGATGGCAAGGAATCCCTGCGCAGACTCAAGTGAGCCCAGCACAGAACTTGCAGCAGCGACAAGTGGGCCCCTGCTTTCTTTTCCAGGGTGAGCACGGGACCTGGCATCGGAATAGGCGGCTGCTACGGCAGTGGAGGCGAAGTTGGCGAGGTAGGCCAGGTGTTGAAAGATGGTGCCAGAGGATTGGTGATTTCTTCATTGGTCGTGTCTGGCACTGGCAGCAACGAAGCAGTGGTGGGCCCAACGGCAAGAGATGTGACTCTGACTTTAATGGGCCCAGTGTAGCTGGCAGTGAGCTGGTGGTGGAGAAGAATCAGCCCAGTGGCGAAAGATGGTGCCTGAAAAGTGGCGACTTCAACACTGGCTGGGTCCAGAAATTGTGGAGTAGGGATAGCTGTGCAAGAGTCGTTGATGATGAGCTGGCTTCGGACTGATGGACTTTCTTTAAGCTATATCTTTCTTTTTTTTTCTTATTCTTCAAACTATCCAAACTGGTGCCAGATCATGGTAACAGTGGAAAAGCGTATCTTTTCACCGTAATATGCATATGAAAATAAAAGTCATTCACATTCAGCCATTCAGATTCAGATTTGTGATTGCATCAGGGAGCTGTCTTCCCGCAGCACCATCTCCCCCCTCTCTTTCTTGCTAAAGTGCAGACAGGAGAGTTGCTCCCAAGCACTCTGGTGAATACAACCTCCTGCGGAGGGCCCTTTTCTCTCACCTCCTGCTCATCATTCTAATCTGTGCCACCTTGTTCTTCTGCATTCTGATAGTATATCCAACAACGATCCAATCTACTACACCTTTGTCTGGGAGGAAGTGGTTTGCACAGAATCCATTAAGATAGGAATGCAGGAGTAGGTGTAAGACATTCAGTCCCTCAAGTCTGCTTTGCCATTTTAGTTTGTTGCTGATTATCTACATGGATACCATTTTCCCACACTGTTCCCATTTCTCTTGAAGATCATAGTATCTAGAAATGTATCAATGTCTATCTTGAACAGACTGAATAACTGAGCATTCACTACACTCTAGGGTGATGAATTCCAATGATTTGCCACTCTTTGAGCGAAGAAATTACTCCATCCTAAGAAGAAATTTCCATCCTAAATGGTTCGCTCCTTATCCTGTGACTGCATCCCTTGTTTTAAAGAGAGTGCCAATATGTTGGATAATATCCTTGCTGGATTGCTTCCGAAGTATAATTGGAAACAAGATAAATGAACTATATATTTAATTTGACATTTTAACTTGCCAATCAATCCATTACCTGCTACTTTTAACATTCCTCGGGTCCTTCAGAATTTCTTTTAATGCTATTAGGGGGTGGCATTAGTAAGGTCTAAGACCAAAAGCAAAACAGTGATAGCTTTACCATAACTAAAAGATCCGAAACATCTGGTAGCAACTTACTCCTTTTTACTTCATCACAGCACCACAAATCAAATGTTAAACCCAATCCTTTGTCTTTTCTAGTGAAGCAGAATCTTAACCTTTTGCGACAGTTTTGCTGTTATGTTATTTATGTTATGCAATCTATTTTGTAAAAAAGTAAACAAGGCGTATCACATAATGTCATTAAGGTTTTGAATTACTGCCCAGATATTTGCTTCCTTCTGCTTGAATTTACTACACAAACAAGTCCTTTCACCTTTTGCACAAACTTTGATTCCCTTTAATAACGCAAGTTTTCTAAAAGCTTCAGAGATAAAAGGTACTGCAGATGCTGGAGAATCTGAGATAACAAGCATGGGGCTGGATGAACACAGCAGGTCAAGCAGCATCATAGGAGCAGGAAAACTTGACGCTTCGGGCCTAAACCCTTCATCAGAAATGGGGGCGGGGAAGAGGGTTCTGAAATAAATAGGGAGAGAGGGGGAGGCGGATAGAGGATGGATAGAGGAGAAGATAGGTGGAGAGGAGGCAGACAAGTCGAAGAGGCGGGGATGGAGCCAGTAAAGGTGAGTGTAGGTGGGGGTGTAGGGAGGAGATAGGTCAGTCCAGGGAGGACGGACAGGTCAAGGGGGCGGGATGATGTTAGTAGATGCATCCCAAAACCAGCCCAGCTCATCTCCACCTCCCTAACCTGTTTTTCCCCTCACCTCAAGCCACACCCCCATCTCCTATCTACTAACATCATCCCG
>JAHRHZ010000100.1:2549524-2583099 GCA_024137785.1 Ginglymostoma cirratum
CTCCCTATTTATTTCAGAACCCTCTTCCCCTCCCCCATTTCTGATGAAGGGTTTAGGCCCGAAGCGTCAAGTTTTCCTGCTCCTATGATGCTGCTTGACCTGCTGTGTTCATCCAGCCCCATGCTTGTTATCTCGTTTTCTAAAAGCTTGGAGTGTTTTTAGATTAATAACCTTGAATTCAAATAAAAGATTTGACAAAGTCACTTGACCATCATCTTCACATTAGCACTTTTTAAAATAATGTTCAATATTACGGATTGCCTTGCTCTCGACCTTGCTGTCTTGCAACATCTATTGACATGATTTCTTCCTATTTTCTGTTTGCCTGCAAAGTACATTTTTGGTCTATTTGCAAAATGTTCCACTTATTTCCCAGTCACAGTGCAGAGAGCCATGACACATAAATCTTAGCCTTACAAACTCATCTTCTGCACAAGCGCTTTGTAGCAAGAGTATCTGGTACATTCCATCCTCTGGTAAAAAGAATTTTCAGTGATATTATCATATTGGATAAATCCAACATTTTCTTTTCTTTTTCTTGTTACAAATTACTGCACTTTTACCTTCTGTCCGAACAATCCTCCTGGCATATTCAGTATTGTTATGTTCCCAACATGCTGAATGTTTAACAAGAAAAATGCTCCTTTCTTGTCAAAGAAATCTTAACTTTGATTGATGATGAGGCCTCCTATTTGCACTGATGGAGAAAATTAGCAGTCAAAATGGATATTCTTCGCAGCGTGAGCTACCTGTTTTGCATGCTCCTACACTGCCCTGCAGGATCTGTCTCAGCTACCTTTGAAAGCTTTTTAAAGCTTGATTTATTCATTCAAAGCGCCCTTTTTCTTCGCATGCATTTTTCAAGTAAACAAACCTCAGCTTTAGTGGAGGTTGTCCAGTAATCAAGCAGTTAGAAAGTTGGCTTCCCACCAGACGGACACAGCTTTGATTCCCTGGGCCACTTTGTCATTGCACTCCACCTGGCTCAGCAAGTCTGCCTCATGATCACTTGGATAAAATTGTTAAGAATCATAGCAGAAGACATTGTCGTGAACTCCTTCACAGGTATGAAGTCTACATGCTGCTCTATTCACTAACTACACCAAGTCATTCTTTTGTACTTGGAGACTCAAACAGTGCATTGTAAAGCAGCACAAGTAGGGCAGCTGTAGGATTAGTACTCCAAAAGATGTGGGTGCAAAGAATATTGCTTACTTCCAGTGATGTCCAATCTATTAGCAAAAGTCTTGTGGCAGTGTTGTAGTGTGATAGGTATTATGTCCCCTGAGTAAGTTGAAGTTAAAAGACCTCCTGTCTCTCCTATGTTATAGTCAGGCAGTATCGGCTTTAGCCCTAGGAGAGGTGGAGATTTAAAACAGAATTTTATTGGTCATCTAGTAAACACATTCACGGTTCAGATCCCATGCTAATTTTTTGCTCCATTGTGTCTGCTGTGAGGTTATCTTTTGCACTTTGTGAACACAGGTTTGAGGTCAAGGCCTGGTCATCAGTCTAACCTAACAACTATAATTGAGGTAGAAGCATAGAAACATAGAACATTGGAGCCATTTGGTCCTGTGAGTCTGCCCTGCAAACCTGCCCTGCCATTCATCAACTCAGTAGTGACCTGAGTACCTGCTTCCTCCCCATAAACTTTGAAAATGACAGCTGTATCCCCAGTGTTTCTTCCTGAGCCACTGTTGGAAAGTTAGGAGAACTCCTTGGCAATTTTTATTCAACCAGATCAGACACAGTATGATATACCTCCAGGTATGGTGGAACTTGAGACTTTCTAGCCCAAGAGCAGGAAAATTAGAACTGCGCTGTGAGAACCCCAGCCCTGCGAGGTGTGAGCAGTACATTGAACCTATCCACTAGGAATTTCCTCAGGACAGTCCTCACTCAGCTGGTGTAAGCCCTGTGGGAGACTGGAGGAATCCGCAGGTGCACCCAGTAAAAGGGATCATTTTCTGATCTCCCGCTGAAATCACAGAGACTGAGAGGACTAGATCTCAGCTTGGGCAGCATCTTACAACTGGATAGGTTATGGATCATCGCCAAGTGACACTGGGAAGGAGTACGTCTGAGGAGAGTTGGCAGGTCATATTGAGACTTGAAGATCCCACGAAAGAAATTCCTGTCAACTTTCATTCTCCTCCTTCATCTCCTTAAGTAGATATCAGCAATAGCCACCTCTCTTTGCAGTTATTTGGCATTTGCTTTCAGGTATTCAAATGGAATAGTACTGTTAGTGATTAAATACGCAGAAAAATATGACTTATGGTCAGTCCATATTATGATTTCACTTTCATAGATTGGTGTCTCAAAATGTTTCCAATCATCTATTGTATATTATCCCTACGTTATAGAGCTGTTATCTCTATGTTATAGAGCTGTTCACAATAAAGTCTTCCCATTGGAATGAGTCTGTTTGAAGAACATATTGCTGACTACACTTTTGACAACAATTTGCTCCACAGTGTGATTTCAATATAATCATCGCTGAAATGCTCTGGCTTTAGATTCTTACTGCTTGATCTTCATTCCCTAATGTGCACCATTTCAAACATTTATAGAATCATTGAATCATAGATTCATGCATGGAAACATACCCGTTGGTCCAATCAGTTCATACCGACCATAAACTCAAACTAAACTAGTCCCACCTATCTGTGCTTGGCCCATACACCTTCAAACATTTTTTATTCACGTACTTATCCAAATGTCTTTTAAATGTAACTGTACCCGATTTCTTTATCTTCTCGGGACCTCTGTTGTTGAGTTATAGTTCATAAGTATGGCAAAAGACTTGAAAATCGAAGCAACCATACCTCTATAGTAACTGGCTGAGAAGATGTTATTTGGTTTTAACTGAGTTGAGGAAAACTCAATTTATTTTGGGGACAACTGGATCTGTTTTTCACTTCTCAACAGTCAAGCAGTGGCTGATATATGGCATTTCTCAAAGATCAAACATCTTTTCCTCAAGCATCAGATTTTTCTTGCATACAGTCTCTAAGACAGGAGCTCTGTGGAATTTCTGGTCATTGTCCATTATGGCAATCAAGATCATTGACGCTCCATTAACTAAAATGTTATCTGTAGCATCACCACTCACTAGAATACCATTGAGAGACTCATGTGTTTACCTATGATGAGATTTCAAGTTAATGACATCTACCAATCAATCTATTGGACGCCATCAATGACCCTGTTGTGAATGAGAAAGAATCAAATAAATTGAATAGAATGATTTTTAATCAGTGAGGAAATCAAGCATTGTGAGGAAAAGACTGGAAAGTGGAGTTGAGGATTATCAGATCAACAGTGTTTTCATTCAGTGTTTGAATAGACTTGATGGGCTGAATGGCCTACTTCTGCTCCTACATCTTCTAATCTTAAATTCTGGTTTGGTCGAGCTTTGTTTTTTGAAATGATTGACAGTGAAACCTCTTAATTTTTCGATTCAATTACATGGACTCAATTTGTTGGCTCTAAAAATGCACCATATTGGGAACCCATTCTGTGAATCGATGCACTATAGTAAGTGGCTCTGCATCAGGAAATTCATAAGTTTCTTTCTTCAGCAGTTGTTTTAGCATGTCCAGAAATTATGACTGACTTTGTGCGTTGCTCCCGTCAGATTATTACAATGTGGCCCAATCACTATAAACCGAACCCAATATGTCAACAAGCACATTCAAATAACTCGCTCGCCACGATTTTGTTAAAGGTCACGGTTTCACTCCTGTCCGTGAACCATTTCTAATGACAGATCAATTCTGCGTGATGGACAGATTGGCTATGGCTCGGCACTTGAAATTATTCAGAGCAAATGCTTGATTTGAATCCTGCCGTTGCAGAGATTTGCCAAGTGAAGTTCAGCTATTGTAGGTTGCCAAGTGAAGCTCAAGCATCAGGATGAGAATGAGTAAAATGAAAGTTCCAGCAAATGCTGTTATGTGAATAGACTTCTTTCACTTCCTGATCAGAAACTGAGCCAGCACTTCCTTTTCGCAGCATTTTCTTTCAAATTTGCTGGAAAGCAGATAGAGGAGAGAGCTGAATCCCAGTGCGGTCAACATTTCACTGCTAGTCAGGCCATGAATGAAAGCCAAATGGCAACTAGTGTATCACGTCTACTAAGTTACATGGATGAAGAAAAGATAGGTCATGTTAGGAGTATAGATAATTGGACGCCATGAAAATACTACATAATGAATAATGGAGTGAATTTCATGGTTCAAGCAGGCAAAACAAAATTTGACAATAGATGCCTCTTTTAGTACCAAAATTTAGGTGCAGCTTGGTTACACAGTACCACAAGCGGTACTCTTGTGTCTAAAATATTTCATGTCCTTTTCTTCCTTCAATGCAGTGGAAACAAAAGTATTGATGCTTTCTGAAAGCTGTGAGAAGGCAATTCCACTGTCTGGTTTTAATAAGTGCTGCATTTCGTGTAATAGGATGTGACAGATATTTCATTAGGCAACAAAATAAAGATGTAAGAAGCACTTTGAGGAATGGCCGAGCGCAAATAAAGGGAAAACAGTTATTGATTATTTGTTTCCATTTCCTTATAATTTCTTTTTTGAGTTGTGTTGTGGAATCTCGGTGACACCAGGTCTTTTGTTTCTTTTTCTCTGCATTATTTTGACACTTTGATTTCAGCATGAGCCAGATTTTGTCTCAGCTGCAGGTCAACTCAAGGTGCAGGGATGCTCCTTCCACCTCTGAACCATTATTGGCCCTAATCAGCTCCCTCCCATTCATGCCCATCTCGTTTGTCTCTTCTTCGTCTATCGTGATTGCAAAAGAAATCACTGATTGGTCACACCAACTTTGCCCTGCATCAATTAGTTCATAAGTGAATTACATGCAGCATGGCCAGATCATTGGTTCTGTGGGAAAATATTGACATTTGAGGTGGGTCTTTACAATTTTTCACTTGTGCATTTTTGAGATTATTGTCTCGCACATTGTCTTTGAGAAGTCATTGCGTCAGTAAATAGAGGCAATCATATTCACTCCATAATTGCATTCTATCGCCTTAGCCCCTTAAAAATAAGGCACATCATGAATGAGGTGGGGTTATGTATTGAGGAACCTAGAAGGTTATAGGAACAGAGGGAGGCCATTCTGTTCTGCAATCTAGTACTGTCCATTCTTCAAATTCTAAAGCAGTCCAAGGAAGCCAGACTTCCTTCCAAAAATGGGGAAGAGAACTGGGGAGAAATGATGAGCCACTGAGATGGTGGAGATAGTCAAGTCTGATAGCCAGGGCGAAGAGCAGGGGGAAACCCTTCTCCAGCTGGAGCTGGTGGGCACCTTGAGTGCAATTTTGATGGCAGCAACCAATTCGCAGACAGGGTTGGGACTGCCATCGAATTAAGGACAGCCAACATCATTCCACTTCCCCCCTCCACATTCACAGTCAAATCAGACAGCCAGCAGCTCAAGCCTTTGCAGCCAGTAATGGGGTTCCATCAGAAAGAGAACAGTGCCTCAATGCCAGGATACATACAAAGTCCGCTGAGTTTCTCTGGGGTACCCAGGGACACAAAGACAGCCCTTTGATGAGTCAGTTGCAGAGGAGGGTTCTTCGTACTCCATGGTGCACCCCCATCCAAGGGGATTTCTCTGTGGCCACCTGCCAGGGTTTACCTGGCAATCTCCGCACATGGCAGTGGGTCCTCCCTACGTTAGCAAAGCGTCCATGGGCTTGAGAAAGGGCCTGCAAATTGGACCTTTAAGTGACTTAATTGGCTGTGCTGTGGGCGGTAATGCTGCTGAGGTATCTGCCCCTGGCAAATACCACAGTGGCAGGAGGATTTTGAGCTCCCTTCCCGATGCCTTTTCCTGCCATATGGCCAAACCTGCTTCTACCCAGGCCATTTCTCATGAAGCGGGCAAGTTCAGCCCTGTCATCCTTTCTTTCTGCCTTTTTGGATTTTGGTTTGATGCGCTGCTAGCAGAACACTTACTATATCAGTAGATAGATTATTCAATAACGGCTTTAGTGGTCCCAGTGGAGCTATTTCATATTTATGATCAAAGCTGGATTGGAAAACTGTAAAATTTTAATAATAGAGTATCTCAGATGGTGCGTACATCACCTTTTTATCCTGAATATAAATGAGTTGTATCACACAGTTTGCTTCAATTAGCATTATGTTCAGCTTTTCTTCTTCTGTAGCCATGTGCTGAATTAATGATTATAGAAGAAAAGCCTGCATACCTTTATATACATAATGCGAACCCGCAAAGGCTCAAATAGGGGAGAAAGCAAAAGAACAAACAGTCTTCTGTGTTCATCACATTAGAAGTTATAAATAAGACAATACCATGAATCATTAAAAACTTTGCTTGGCAAATTGGATAGATAAAAGACAATGTTAACATTTCTTTTATGATAAAAATTAACTGGGTTAACTTTGTTCAACAATTCTTTTACACTATGATTGATTTGACTTGTCATTTTAAAAACTTGCATCCAGCAACATGCTTATCATTTTCACCCTGACTTAGTGATGAGTATAGGCCAGAGGAGATTGAAAGTGATTGGGGCTAGGTGGTGCGTTGCACGAGAGGGGATTTTTCAAGTACTATACAATCAACTGGGTTTGCGTACTATTTGATCACAATAAAATATCATCTCTAGGCAATTTGCTCAATGTTAGTAAGGCTTGGGAGCTCGGGCAATGAGAGTGACTTGGGGTGGATGTTTGCAGGTAAAGGGATAGCTAAAAAATGGGAAGCCTTCAAAAATGAGATAACAAGAGTCCAGAGACAGGATGTTCAAGGCTAGTAGGTGTAAGGAATGCTGGATGACTAGAAAAATTGAGTCAAGAAAAAGAAGGAAGCATATGTCAAGTACGGACAACAGAGATCAAGTGAATCCCTAGAAAAGTATACTTAAGATAGAAATCAGGGGCACATGCGACAGCTTTAGCAAAAAGGGTTAAGGAGCATCCAAAGGGATTCAATAAATACTTTAAGGACAAAAAAGTAAGTAGGAAGAGAATAGGCCCCTTAATGATCAGCAAGGCCACCTATGTGTGGAGCCATAGGAGATTGGGGAGATACTAAACGATTATTTTGAATCAGTGTTTACTGTGGAGAGGGTAATGGATGGTATAGAAAATGGGGAAATAAATAGCAACATCTTGAAAAATGTTCAGGTCACAGAGGAGGAGGTGCTGGACGACCAAAAACACATGAAGGTGGATAAATCACCAGGACCTGATAGGGTCTATGGATATGGCCTTTTCTCCAGGGTGGGAGAGTCCAAAACTAGAAGGCATTGGTTTAAGGTGAGAGGGATAAGATTTTAAAGGGACCTAAGGAGCAACAGAGGGTGGTGTATGGATAGAATGAGCTGCCAGAGGAAGTGGTGGAGGCTGGTACAATTACAACATTTAAAAGGCATCTGGATGGGTACATGAATAGGAAGGGTTTAGAGGGATATGGGCCAAATGCTGGCAAATGGGGTTAGATTTATTTAGGATATCTGGTCAGCCTGGGCGAGTTGGACCAGAAGATCTGTTTCTGCACTGTATATCTCTACGATTCTAAATCATCATAAACTCTCCGACAAATAAATGCCAATGGTAGATCCAAAGGAAAAGGTCACTGCTAAGATTTAGCTCATTTAAAGAGCAGGGCTACCCTGAATTTTTGATTAAAAAAGACAGCAAGTGAACACATCCCTGATCTGTGTAAGTGGGGAAATATCATTCCTGTGGACTACCAATGTGCTTGATCAGTAAATATTATTCCGACAATTTTCCGATGAAAAAAAGTTATTTCTCAGTATCCTATTTTTTTGTCATGATGAGTAATAGAGAGGCCTTTGTATGTCAACTGTTTGCTAAATTTTAAAAGCTGAGTCTTTTTTTCCCCTTTATCTATTAGGAGTACTGTTTTTAAACTAGAAATCATAGAATCATAGAATCCCTGCTGTGTGGAAGCAGGCCATTCAGCCCATCAAGCCCACAATGACCACCCGAAAAGCATCCTACCCAGAGCTATCCCCCAACTTTATCCTTGTAACCCTGCATTCCCCATGGCTAACCCACCTAACTTGCATATCCCTAGGCAGAATGCATAATCTTAGCATGGCCAATCCACCTAACCTGCACATCTTTAGACTGATTAAGGATTCCTTAAGCACTGCAGATATTTGTTTGAGGATGGTAATGGTTACGATTGATGACCAAGGCCGTAAAGCTGGATTGATACGCCAAAGATTTCCTCAATTTTCCTTTGAAGATCGATAGAAGAATTTCAGAATTTAATCTAGATAGTCCTTTATCTGAGTTAATTATCTTTCTTTGCAAGGCTAATGTTGGAGAAACCGTTAGTGGTTAGTTCGTCATTGCAAGAAGAAGTTCCTGCAAATTATGTATTCAAGGCTTTTAATTTGACCCCGCATTGGTGACAGTTTTGGTTTTGTTTTAGCATAATGCTTTACAGTATTTGTCCAGCAGTTTGCAAAATATTATTACATCTATTCCTGGTAAAACTACCTTTACTGCCCTGTAAGTTGCAGTAATGGCCCCTTCCTCAGTCTTTCTATTTTCATCCATATTATAGAAACGTGGAAAATAGGTGTTGGAGTGGGCCATTTGGCCCTTCGAGACACCAGACAAAGTTGACCATGCAATCTCAGTATCCCACTCCCGCTTTCTCTCCATAGCCCTTGATCCCTTTAGCTGGAAGGGCCCTGTCCAGCTCCCTGTTGAATATATCTGGCGAATTGGCCCAACAGCTTTCTGTGGGAGAGCATTCTACAGGTTCACAACTCTCTGAGTGAAGAACTCCTTCCTCATCTCAGTCCTGAATGGCTTTCCCCTTATTCATGGACAGTGAACCCCTAGTTCCTGACTTCCCCAACATTGGGAACATTCTTCCTGTATTTGGCCTGGCCAGTCCCATCAGGATTTTATATGTTTCTATGAGATCCCTCCCTTCTTCTAAATTCCAGTGAGCTTGAAGCCCAGTCAATCCAGTCTCTCCTCATACGTCACTCCTGCCACCCTGGGAATCAGTCTGATGAACCTTCGCTGGACTCTCTCAACAGCAAGAGTGTCCTTTCTCAGACTAGGAGACCAAAACTGCACACAATTCTCAAGGTGTGGCCTCACCAAGGTCCTGTATAACTTAGCTACACATCCTTACTCCAATACTCAAATCTTCTCGCCAGCATGCCATTAGCTTTCCTCACTGCCTGCTGTACCTGCATGCAACTGTCCCACCATGATAGTAGGAACTGCAGATGCTGGAGAATCTGAGCTAACAAAGTGTAGAGCTGGATGAACACAGCAGGCCAAGCAGCATCATAGGAGCAGGAAATCTGATGTTTCGGGCCTAGACCTCTGAAGTAGGGTCTAGGCCTGAAACGTCAGCTTTCCTGTTCCTCTGATGCTGCTTGACCTGCTGTGTTCATCCAGCCCTACACCTTGTTGTCCCACCATGATACCCAGATCTTGTTGCACCTCATCTTTTGCTAAACTGCCATCATTCAGGTAATAATCTGCCTTCCTGTTTTTGCCATCACATCTTTCCGCATTATGTTGCTCACCAGATCCTGACCCTTCTGCTCTGAGAATGAGAAATACCCCCCCAGAATAAATCCCCCAAAAAAATCAGAACCCTCTCAGAAAAATCCATCCCATCACATATCACCCATAACCCTTTCTACCAATAAAAAAGGGCCAGAAAGTTCTTCATCTTCGTCCAAGTCTTGGACCTCCCTTACCTATTGACCAGAGACTTTCTGTGCTGAATCTTCCATTTCTGTACTGTGTCTATGGACGCAAACACTACTAGCTATTGTCAGGGTGAGCTGCCGACAGCAATCCTCTTTGTGAAACTGTGTCTTAGGTTCTATTTGTTAAACAGTGATACAAGATGAACTACTTGTGAGACTTGACAAGAAGGGTCACCTGTCTTAACAACAAGATGTAGTTTATTGCATGACATCAATATATACAAATTACTTTGGCACGTGAGACATAACTATTTAGGCTACCCTGTCGGACTCCATCAGAATCTCAAGATAGACTTCTTGATTCTCCACCTAGCAGTGTAAATATCAATAAATTGGGTAGAACGCAATGCAATGTCCAGTATTACACCTTTCAAAACTTTTACAACACTTTAATGGCAATGACACAATCCAAGACCTCAAATTTTGATGACAGTTACATTTGGCAAGAATTAAACCACCCCAGTTTTCTTCTTTGATTTCAGCTTTCTGCAAAGGACATACCACTTTGGATTTTCTGCTGATTGCAGAGTAGGGTTGCATTGCAAATAGCCATGTTCCAGCAAAGCGTGATTGAATTCAAAGAAGAAAACTGGGATTGTTTACTTCTTGCCGAGTCTAATCACCTAAACTGCCCTAAAAATTCCACATTTCAAAAATAATCTTGAAGGTCTTTCATCCATTCTGTGCTTAATACCTTGTTTTCTCCTTTCTGCACTATTCTTTTTAAGGTTCAAATGTTTGTTGAGATAAGTCAGTTCAAATAGGCTATTCTCCCAGAGAGGAAAACATCATAGCCAAGATAGAATGATGCTCACAGTCATTTCAGATTTCAAGTAAGACTCTGCGTCAGGACTTAATAATTAGGGACAACTCCCCTACCTTTCCATCCCTCCCTAAATCTGCTGAGGCTAATGGGAATGTCTGACATGATACCTTGACGTAAATCAGGAAAACATGCTCAAGTTTGGATTGAAGAGACCTTTAGATTTGTATGGTACATTATGCCAATGTGCCGTGCAAATATCCATCAGGGTGCCAGCTTTTTAAAAAATGTTCTGTCACCCATTGGAGTATACTGTGCAATGGTCAGTGAATGTCATTTAAGGTTCTTTTACTGAACGAACCAGCTTTCTTTTTATTCTCCTGATGTGGATCATCATATCCTCTGTTTTGTAAGTTAGCAGTGGGCTTGTGACATTGCATGACAACCTAACAGCTACACATCAATCAAAAGGCAGGAAACTGTGCTAAAAAGGCTCCTCTCCCCCAGATCATCCCTCCCACACTATTTATTGTATCACATTCCCAGGCTGTATCTGGCCGCTCCTAGTTCAACAAAAATTCTACAAAAGAAAATTAATCCCTCTATAGACTCCATGCACAGTAACAGTAATAAAAAAAGAGGAAGATTGGAGAAGGAATCTCCTGACTCATCAGTGCCTAAGGCCTTGATTTTACTTAGCTTTCATCAATTATTGAATCTTCTAATACCTCTGACTCCAAAACTTCACATTTCATCTGGTTTAAGCTTCCCTGTAGCTCTTAACCAGCCTTTTCTCAGACTGTATCAGTTTATCCTTGTCTCTGGATCTTTTCTTTAATTGAAGATATCAATATCTTCTCTTCTTGACTTCTGAACTGTCCTCCCAATAGAATTGAGTCAAAAGACCGATTGCCATTGATGCAGTGAGAGCAATATTGAAGAAAACACTGCATTTTGGTGTATCACAAGAAATCAGATAGACACCTGACTGGGTGACTGTAGCCTGAATACTGGATTGTTCTCATTTGCCAGTGATATTGTTCTGTGACAAAGACTGTGCCCCAGTGAGTGACAGCACATGGCCGTGAACTATGTCTCTATGACTGGGTAATGGCACATCCTTTTGAAGGTTGTTTTGTGGCTGACTGATTGCACTACTCCATAACTGACTGACAGCATATCCCCTCTGAATTGTTTCTTCATAACTGACTGAGTACATGCCCCTGAAATAAAACTCAAATGTCTGACTACTGGTGCATGCCTTTGCAGTTCATCTCAATGATGGACAGCCAGGATCTCTGAATTGCCTCTGTAAGATTGACTGATGCCTTGCGTCAGTCGAATGTGTCCTTGACGCACAACAGGTGGCCCAGTGATGCAGTTCTATGACTGACTGACTGATTGACACTTATGCCTATAGAATAAGGCACCATGAATGGTTGAAAAACTGTTGCATCCAAATGGCATTTCATGACTGATTAGTTTCTTAGAGTAACTCATTGTGACTGACCAGAGGTACCAGTCGAGTGGTCTACTGCTGATAATGTATTGAACAGAAGTCAAGTTTGTCTTCATGTCTTTGGAATGATATATATCCTTGGAGTACTGCTACATGGGTGACTGACAGAATAGATCCTAAGAGTATATTGGAATTTGTCATTGACTAACTGGCAGTATATATCCATGGCATCTGTCTCTGTGACTTACTGATAGTCCCATGTCGTTGGAAAGCAACTTCATGACTGACAGAAAGTAAGTGTCCTGAGGATGAATTGACTGACAGCTCAAGCCCCAAGGTTGCTTCTGAATTGCTTTAATTGAATGATATTTGTCTGAATTGAATGTAATTTGTCATTACACGCACACCCTTTTTACTGATCCTGAACTGAATGCAATTTGCTAGATGAGAATTGTTTGTGTAAGCTTTCGTAGGTTCAGTTCTGACTCTTATAGGCAGATGCAGTAGAGTCAGTCACAGAGGTAAGGATCAGTTTGAGTGCAGAAATGATGGACTTACCTTACCACAAGCTCAACTGAGCCAGATGATTTAATCTGGTTTTGGGTGTCGGGTTAAAAATGCCAAGTATCAATGTGTCAGAAAGCTGGGTTGTACTTGCCAACCTTTTGGTTTAAATGGAGCATGCAAGACTGTTTGCAGGCCTTGAGAGGAGCACATTCACTGCTAACATAAATTAATCCATCAATTAGAGAAATATTTCAAATCATCTTTAATTTTATTCGTAAATCCGTGGGTTTTATGAAATTCTCTAAAGTCTTCAGAGAAGGAAAGTTGAGAATACAACACAACTTTAAGGCCTGAGTCAAATCCAGGGAAATACTGCAATATGTGGGCTGACAAGTGGCAGATGTAGTTTAACCCTGAAAAGTGTGAGGTGATTCATTTTGGAAGGACAAACTTGAAAGCAGATTACAGGGTTAACGGAAAGATTCCTGGCAGTGTGGAGGAACAGAGGGATCTTGGGGTTCATGGTCACAGTTACCTGAAAGCTGCCACCCAGGTGGATAGAGTTGTTAAGAAGGCATACGGTGTGTTAGTTTTCATTAATAGAGGGATTGAGGTCAAGAGCCGTGAAGTTATGCTCCAGCTATACAAAAGCCTGGTTCGGCCACATCTGGAGTATTGTGTCCAGTTCTGGTCGCCTTATTACAGGAAAGGTGTGGAAGCGTTGGAAAAGGTGCAGAGGAGATTTACCAGGATGATACCTGGAATGGAGGGAAGGTCTTACGAGGAAAGGTTGAGAGAGCCACGGCTTTTCTCTTTAGAATGACGAAGGATGAGAGGGGACTTGATAGAGGTGTACAAAATAATCAGAGGTATAGATAGAGTAGGCAGCCAGAGAATTTTTCCTAGGGTGGAGGTTATTACAAGGGGGCATAGCTTTAAAGTGAAAGGAGGTAGATATAGGGGAGGCGTCAGAGGTAGGTTCTTTACTCAGAGAGTGGTTGGGGCGTGGAATGCATTGCCGGAGAGGGTAGTGGAGTCGGCCTCATTAGGGATATTTAGGCAGCTATTAGATAGACATATGGATGATAGTATAAGGTAGGGGTGGAGGTTAGGTAGACCTTAGGATTAGGGTAAAAGTTTGGCACAACATCATGGGCCAAAGGACGTGTACTCTGCTGCACTGTTCTATGTTCTATGTTCTAAGTACTCACTAGTCTCCGTTCTTATCTGATCATGGGAGATGATTGCTCAAAATGCTTTTGCGAAATAGTTATTGACCCACTTTGCACACTGTGTCAATCATATGACAGTGTTCGATGCGGGCTGACATGTTCGATTGTACCCAACATTCGGGCTGGGGATATGGTCACAACAAACGGTAACAGCAGCACAGATAGCTCACAAAGTCTCACTGCTGCACAGGGAGTTTTAGCTGGACAGAGAGACAAAGTAGCTGAGAGAGGCGAGCAGCTGACAGGATGTTAGACACTCCTGTTTTTATCTGTCAGCCGGGGCTCCCTGGGAAATGATATTCTGTGATGTCGAGCAGGTTGACCCTTCTTACAATCACTACAGAGGGGAGGTTCTTTTTTCATTGATTCATAGGACGTAGGCATCGTTGGCTGCGCTTCCCTAATTGCCCTTAAGCAGGTGGTGGTGAGCTACCTTCTTGAACCACGATAATCCATTTGCTGTAGTTTGAGCCGCAATGCCCTTAGGGAGGGCATTCCAGGATTTTGACCCTGCGACAGTGAAGGGCCAGCAAGTCAAAATAATCAGTGACTTGGAGGGGAACTTGCAGGAAGCGGTGTTCCCATGTATCAGCTGCCCTTGTCCTTCAAGGTAGAAGTGGTCGTGAGTTTGGAAGATGCTGTCTGAGGATCTTTGGTGAATGTCTATAGTGCATCTTGTAGATAGTACACACTGCTGCTTCTGAGCATCGGTGGTGGAGGAAGTGGATGTTTGAAGCTGTGGTGTCAATCAAGTGAGTTGCTTTGTCCTGGATGGTATCAAGCTTCATGAGTATTTTTGGAGTGGCACAGTTACAGAGAGAGAGGGAACAGTGGAGAGGAGGAGAGAAAGAAAAGTGGAGTGGCAGAAAGGAGACAGGTGGAAAGGTGAGGAACAACTGAGGGATGTATCCACAGGAGGGACAAGCCACAGTGTATTCTCATAGAAGCAGAGTTCCCTTGTCATGACTGAATAGCAGTGCCTCTGGTGGTTTTTTCTGGTATGGTAGCAGACACCTCAGCAGAATCAGACCTTGCCTCCTGAACTTGGATGCTATTCTGTCAAAAGATACCTAAGTCAGCCACCCATCAATGTGTATGACAAGCTTCTTTGCTCGAACCAGCAATTATATCAAATTAACTACAGGGAATGCCAATCACAGTAAAGATGGTGAGAGACAACAAAACTGCAGATGCTGGAATCCAAGGTAGAAAAACAGGAGGCTGGAAGAACACAGCAGGCCAAGCAGTATCTGAAGGAAAGGAGCAGTCAACTGAATCCTGAAGAAGGGTAATATCCAGAACGTTGACTGCTCCTTTCCTCCAGATGCTGCCTGGTGTCTGCGTTCTTCCAGCCTCCTGTTTGTCGACAATAAAGGCAGATTTGAGTTTACTCAAATATCTGCTTTCCACTGGCACAGGGCATCATCAACTGTGCCACTGTGGCTTCTGGGAAGTCCTGGATTGACAAGGAATGTTCAGTATCCACAAGGGCTTTCAGTCTTCATTGCACAAAAGAAAGGTATGTCTTGATAATAATGCCTGAAATTGACTCAGAAATGCATTGGAATCAGAGGAGGGAATTGTGTTTTTGAAAAGTAATTACTCATATCGAAACATGCCAGGCACCGCATTAATAATTGTGTACCGATGGAGTTAAAGATGCACAGCTTTGTTGTTTCCTTCATAAGCCAAAGATTCTGCTTTGAACTCACAGTCTCGGTTATGCACCAATCCTCCTCCTCACTAAACCAGTCTCTACTGATGTATTTTTCTCACATTTTTTGACATACTTCCTCTGGCACACCTTCATACCATGATGTGTATGTGTAATTTTAAAGGAAGCATCCATTCATTTGCATGTTAATAATGTCATTATGACAACATTTGTGGCTTGTTTCCCATCAGCGAAGATAAAGCTACAAATTCATAAATGGAACAGGAGAAAAGAGCAACATTCCTCATTTTTCCAAAATACAGTTCAGCACACAGTTGTGCATGTCTATTGTTGCTTACGTATGTTTAGAGAAAAGCAGACCTAAATAAAGCAACAAGACCAGGGATGCACAACTCTGATGTTCTTCACAGTACAAGAAGCAACTGTATCCTCAACTGCCTAGTCCCAGCACTCTGCAATTTCATGCCTAAATCTCTCTGCTTTTTCATCTCTCTACAAAACATTCTTTCAAACATTTGTTACTGATATCTTCTCTTTATGGCTCTGTACCAAGTAATACCTGAAACTTCCATGAAGTGCCTTTGTTTTTTCCATAAGATTGTATGCAAATACAAGTTTTTGTTGAGTGTGCCAGCAGTATTTATCATTCATGATACATTAGGGTCTTCCAATGGTATGCTCCCTGAATTGCATTAACTAGGATGACAAGGTTTCGTATTACAGATGGGGAAATTGCTAAAGGAATTAGATTCATCTAATGTTTAAATATTTAGCTGTTATTTTTAAAACAATGTTTGATTTGTAGAAAGATTGAATTTCCCCACAATGATCAGATTTGCAACCTCAACTAACTGCAGATTTTTGTTCTTAAAATAAATTATATTCTCTCCCTCCAGACTTAGATTGAGGAATGAAAAGATTTTAATACTACAAAAGTTTCGGGCTGAGACTGAAACACAAATATGGGAGGGGAGGGAATACATTAGAAATTCAGATATAATTTGAATGCAACTCAACCTTAATATGAGCCTATTAATCCCGAGCCCACCCTTACCTCAGTCTGAAAGGATTTATAATTGTTTAGCTCCTTACAATTTGATCCCCATCCTGATCAACCAAATAAGTTTCTAGCCTCAATTTCTCACTCTGGTATGATCCTTATTGATCAACAAACTCCTAACTTCCCCCTCCTTGTTGAGTCTCAGGTTTCTCTCCTTTCCTGTTAAATAAGGTGCACTCATCTAAATATTGCTTGAATTATTCGAGTTTGGGTCTACCTTTTCAATCCCAGTCAGAAGATCTCCTTCCTGTTTCACTGCACTATGATCTCCTTGACTCATGGCATCATGATCTGACCATCCTTATTGCACACCATTACAAAGGCTTTCTTATTATTTCATTCCAACACCATGGTCTCCTCCCTACATTAACCCAATATTGATCCATTTTCCCTATTTGGACCTGATTTGTCCTTATCATCTGGTACATTTTTGATTTCGCGGCAGTCTCAACCATCCCCACCGTTCCAACGTTCTCTCAAACCCTCTGTGTCAGTGCTATTCCATGATATTTCAATGTTTGCCACACTTGAAACAGATCAGACTGTCACAGTCACCATATGAACCAAGCTTTATGTAAAAGGATGGAGTGAATCTTCTAGCAACTCGCAGAGATGAACTGGGACTGAGGGATGTGAACAATGGTGCCCTGCAGCTCTGTCAAAGACTATTTTTATTAGTACCAACTAATTGCTACTGTTGCGTTCTGGTAAATGAAATATTTCAAAATGCTTTCACTTCTTTCAAAGGAGGTCTTTTCTCACATATAATACCTTAATGAAACTAGGCCATGGCTTTTGTTTAATGTTAAGCGTTGCTTTTACTTTGGGTTTTTAAATTCACTTCTGACAAGAAGGCAGGATTAAAATCTCTCACCTGATGAAAAGCATCAATTCAACACAGACTTTTGCCAAATGCACCAAGCAATAAACATATTTGACAACATTGCTTTACCTTCAATTTTTTTTTCAAAGAAGGCGGGAAGTCACAACACTCAGTAGGGCTGCATGCACAGCGCACTTAACTTGTGAATTGTCTGAATGCTAAATATTGTCTAGTTTTCATGTCCAAAACATTCCTCTTCTCTCCATCATAATTCTCATTCTAATTTAGATCCTCACCTACTGGGAGCATAACACTAGGAAATGTTAACTGCTGTGCTACTCGCCCTCATTTTAGGGTCCTGGAGACTTGAGCAACCAGAAGATAGGAAGGAGCAACTGCACCTAAAACCTGGGAATGGAAAGGGATGAGAGCATTGGTTTGGAGGGGTGGGAGGGAGCAGAAAAACACAGTGGAAAGGCTGCCACCTCAATGCAGGAGACTGACAGCAAATTCTTACACTGATACACTGTCAAAAGCATTGTGTAGCTGAGAAAATGAATGAACAGAAAATAACTGTTTGGGGTCTGTAGTCCCAGCATGCGTAGAAAATGGTTTCTTTTTAATGTGGATCTTTTTAATGGCCCAGATTGTGAGGTTGTAATGCTGACAAAATTCTTAGTGTTTCCCCATCATGAATCTATGGTACTGACAGAAAATTCAGGCATCTGCACATGTACAGTTAAACACAGAAATTCAGATGTGGCTTTCAGGGACATTGCCTCTGCACAACATGTATTAATACAGTCTTTGCAGGTGCATTTGACACAGAAACTAGAGCTTTCAATGTGACTTGTTGATGAATTTTGAGTTCAGTTAGTTAAGTCCGGAACAAAAATCATATCTAAGTGGTGACCATGCAACCATTGTCAGTTGTCCCAAAAGCCTATCTAGTTCACTAATGTCCTTCAGGGAAGGAAATTTGCTGTCTTGACCTGATCTGTCTTATTCATAACTCCAGGCTCATGTCATATGTTTGATACATAACTGTCGTCTGAAATGGCCTAACAAAACCACTTCGTTGTATTAAACTGCTACAAAATCTCAGAAACAGAATGAAACTAAATGGATAATCCACTGTCTAGACACTGGAGTTGACAAAGGCAAATCCAGCTCTGTAGACCCAGCAAAATCTTCCTTAATAACTCGGGGGGAAATATGCCAAAATTGGGACATCTGCCTCACGGACAAGTCAAACACCAGTCTAACATTGTCATACCTGTGGAATAGAACATAGGACATAGATCATAGATCAGTTCAACACAGTACAGGCCCTTCGGCCCACAATGTTGTGCCAAACTTTTACCCTAAACCTAAGGTCTATCTAACCTCCATCCCTACCTTATACTATCATCCATGTGCCTATCTAATAGCCGCTTAAATGCCCCTAATGAGGCCAACTCCACTACCCTCTCTGGAAATGCATTCCACGCCCCGACCACTCTGTGAGTAAAGAACCTACCTCTGATGTCTCCCCTGTATCTACCTCCACTCACTTTAAAATCATGCCTTACAGACCAGTTCACAGACACCACCATCACCGACCCTTGGAATGTCCTGTCTCACCAGCAGGGCAGACCCACTATGGATAGTAACATGATGGTATATTGTAAGGTGGAAGTTGCCCCGGGAGTGCTCAACATTGACTCTGGATCCCACAAATCTCACTGTTCAACAATGGGCAAGGAATCCTCCTGCTGATTACCACGTACCTCCAGCGCCATTCTGCTCCCACCATGTCAGCTGATAAATCAGTGCTCCTGCACATTAAGCATCAATTGGAAGAAGCACTGAGCATTACAAGGCTCAAACTGTGCTTTGGGATGGGCAATTTAAGGTCTCTTGCCAAAGTGGCTTCGTCGTACCACTACTGACTGGCCTTGTTGAGCCCTAATGGATATAAGTGGTAGATTGGGTTTACCGAAGTTTATGAGGGTACCATCATGAGGGAAATACCTAACTGACTTCATCCTTACCAATCACAGATGCATCTGTCCATGACAGTGGAGGCCACAGTGATGGAGACAAAGTCGCATCTTCATGTTGAGGATTTCGCTAAATGGAATAGATTTCAATGAGATTTAGCAAATAAAGACTGAGTGTCCATGAGACACTGTAGGACCGACAGTCTATTCAACCATATTTAGCAACGTCATGGAATATCATATCCTGCATTCTGTCAAAATCATCAAGCAGGAGTGCAGAAGGGCATGCCAGGCGCAGCGCCAGATTTACCTACAAATGAGGTATTAACCAGTGAAGATACAGCAAAAGACTGCTTGCATGCCAAGCAATGGAAGCAGCAGGTGATAGACAGACCCAAGTGATACCATAACCAATGGATCAGATCTAAGTTCTGCAGCTCTACAACATCCATACTTGAATGGTCGTGGCTAATTAAGCAACTAGCTCCACAAATAGCCCCATCCTCAAGAACAGGGGTGTTTGGCACATCAGTGAAAAAGAGGAAGCTGAAGCACTTGCATCAATCTTTAGCCAGAAGTATAAAGTGGGTGATCCATTTTATCGTAACCTAGAGGTCTCCAGCACACTAGTGCCAGTCTTTAATCACTTCTATTCACCCCACCTTATGTGAAGAAATGGCTGAAGGCACTAAATATTGCAAAGGCCATGAGCTTTGACAATATTCTAGCAGCAGTAGACTTGTGCTGCAGAATTATCCAGCCCCTCAATAAGCTGTTTGTGCAACTATAACATTGGCATCTGTCTGACAAAATTCCTGACCACTAAAAACAGAACAAATCCAACCCGACCAATTACCACCCTATCAATCCGCACTTGACCATTAGCACTGTGATGGAAGACATGATGTGGAGGTGCTGGTGTTGGACTGGGGTGGACAAGGTCAAAAATCACACGACATCAGGTTTTAGTCTAACAGGTTGACTTGAAATCACAAGCTTTTGGAGCCTCAGTCCTTCTTCAGGTGTTAGTGAGAGAGATGGCATCAGACTCAGAATTTGGAAGGAAAAGATCAAAGGGTCACACCACTGATGAGGATGTATTAAACAAATCTAAGATGCCGTTAAATCTTTAATCGGTTAAAAGGTTTTAATTGGTTAATATGTATACATAAAGCCCTGAATTTCTTTCAAGTCACTGCCTTGAGAGAGCTAAAGGTTTTATCAGTGTAAAGAAGAGGTGACATTTTAGGTCAGATAATGCATGTTAGGTGTGGGGCCTTGGGTGTTTGTGCTGTGGTTTGAAGTTAGACTGTTTTACTTCTAAAGTAGGAATTTATAAAATTCCACATTGAACGACTGTCTATAAATTGTGTGTTTTTTTTGAAAAAAATAGAACACAACTGCCAGGGAAAGACCATCTGCAATTTGAGAAAATCTAATCCTCATCTTGTGATGGTCAATGGCATTAACATTGTTGGATTCCCCACCAATAATATCCAGGGGTTTACCATCGAGCAGAAAGTTAATTGGATGCAATTTGATATAAGAGTTTCTCAGACTCTGAGATTTTTGCGGTGAAAGACTCACCTCCTGACTCTCTGAGGCCTGCCCACCATCTACAGGTCACAAATCAGGAATGTGATAGATTAGTAAACTGCTACACCAGGCAAGATAGTAGAGGGTTAGGATAATGCAGGCTATTTCATCAATACCCATTCTGCCATCTTATGCATTCACTCCCTCCACCAACATGGTACGGTGGCCGCACAGCATACCATCTACAAGTTATAACATTGCTGCAGAAACCCACCAAGATTTCTTTAATAGCATGTTTGAAACCAATGATCTCTATCATCTGGAACAGCAATGCAACAGGCACATGGGGATATCACTATCTGCAAGTTTCCCTCCAAGCCATCCAACATCCTGACTTGGCATTAAACCAACGTTCCTTCACTGCTACAGGGTCAAAATTTGAAAGTCCATTCCTAATATCACCATGTGGGTGTACCCTACGTCAAATGGATTCAAAAAGACAGCTCACCACAGCTTTCTTGAAGGCATTTACAGATGAACAACAAATGCTGGACTTTGCTATTGATGCTCACAATATCATGTAAGAAAAAAAAATTAACTTCGCAAAGAAAAACACGAGGGAATAACTCTCCTGACCTTTTCATTTAAGCTTTTCCCAATGATCTTCAAATATTTATCCTCGCTGTTCCTCTTACGTGGAGCCCCCTGCAGGTTTGGCCTGACCGTTCCAGAATTGAAATTTTACTGTACAAGCAGGAAATCAGTAAGTTTTCGGAGGTGCAGCTTTAGTAGAAAATACCAGGATTGCTAGGCATTGTAATAATGGCCAAGAGGTCAAAGATGAATTGATTTCTGGTGAGAATCTATTATACTTGTCCACTAAAATTTCTGTAGTCCATTAATCACCTTCAAATGATCAATAGTCAGAAATGAATAGTTTAGCAATTGAATGAATTGCTAATGCTCTCCATAGTTAATCCATCACATATAGAAATGTTGCATGATTAATTTGCCAGTGCAAAAAATGATTACATACAAAATAACAAGTAAAGCAGCATGTTAGAATTATACTCATTGAATCAGATTAAATATACAGTGACTGGAAGGTGTTCCATATTAATGAAGCTTCTCACTGCTTTATAATAAGGCTGGAGGCTCAGAACTGACAGCTACTTTGCAATAGCTTCTTCTGGCTCTTGTTCATTATGTTAATGCTCCTGTTTCTTTTTTACCTTCAATATTTATTTGTGTAATTAATGTAACTCTTGTATTACAAGGCTTCAATTACAGATTTCTTTAAGGAAAGGGGAAAAAAAAGAACCGTTAGGTGCCCTGTCCATGAAGTGTATTGTGTATGTTTGTTGGAGATTACGCATAAACATCTCGGCAACTGATATGAAGCATGACATCTTTTTCACCGATACCAGTACACTTAACCAGCTCAAAGGTGGGGATTTTCCATTTGTCTTGACGGCTTAGTGGTGACTGCCATTCACTGTCTGTTATTCAGTCTGACCTGAAATTTCTACGACCATTCTGTGTCAAGTGGGCCACTTAGCCTGGGCTACTCTCAAAGGATTTGATGCTAAAAGTGTCCTCCAAACTATTGGAGAAGGAGAAAAAGAGTTCATCACTTCTGTTGCTGTCCACTCTTTTTACATGCAGATGTTAGGAAAGGACAGTGTCAAGTCTGGCTTCGAAGCTATACAATCTGAAATAGAGACATGTGGTGAATGGTCATGTGACCACAGTTTTGGCAAACATTTTGGCGTCCTCAAATACTTCACCAGTGAGGGTTAGCATATTTAATAGATATCAGAAACTTGAAAAATAAAGTCAAGATTCTCTGACTAGGATTGGAATTAGTTGATTTTAAACTTGGATTTAACATTTCCCGCTATTTAAAATTCAAAGTTTTGACACAAATTAATTGGAAGGAGCATGCGGATATGCATTGCAAAATGCATAAAATCCCAATGAGATCGCCAATTTTCCTGACTGACTCCTACTCTGGACAAAAGCACTTCATCCCAGGTTGCTTCCTTAGCAAAGAAACTAATCCTACTTTTTGTAATACACTTAACTTTAATAAGAGCAGTGAAAAAGAAAGGATTTCCAATTTATATAATTTAAACAGTATGCCTTCAAACCCCCAAACAGGCATACGCACACTCAATCAGAATTAAAATAGACACAAAGCAAACGACTCAACACATATACTGTGGTGGGGAAATAATAACAATAATACAAAGAAATTTTTGAAGACCACAATAAGGTGGAAACCTACTTTCCTCACAATTCTTTTGATTTTTGCAATGATGAGATGCTGTTGTCTGTAAGGTGACAGCCATCCTTCAATCTGATGGTTAACTGGGTGAACTTAGGTCCTCTTACATATAAAGCCTTTCTTCTAGGGTTTTGTGGGTTTTCTGTTTTTAATTTCCCAACAAGCGTAAGAGAGAGAGAGAGAGATGCTATCTGCAGCCTCTGCTTGCTATCCACTCTCTGCTCTGAACTCTTGGCACTTGTAGCTTCTATAACACTTCAGTCAATCAGAGGCCTGTTGCCAGACAGAACTCCTTAATGTTAAAGATTCTTGATGTCTTCCAGTCTTAAATTTTCCCTCTTACTGATTACAGAAATCAACATTGTGTTGCACAGCTCACCAATTGCAACAACTGATTTCCAAGTTGCAAAACATCTCAGGTATTCTCGTTATATCATTCCAACTTCCGTTTCAGCTTTTGGTTCCAAAAATTAAAAACAAAATGTGATCTCTTACAACTTACATTGCCCAAAAGAGAAAAAAAAAAGTTGAAATGACTTGGAGTGGTTGGTTTACGTAAGACTGAAAGGGAGAATCTATCACAGTACAGTAGATATGAGCTGCATCATGCCAGAGTGCCAGGCACAATGCCAATCTGTTAGTTGGACCATATGCCCAGACAGTAACATGAATGTGAACACAATGGCAAGTTTGTCAGGTTACCACATCTTCTTTTTATGAATGTGCTGCAGGGAATGCTGGAAAAGTTCCCAGACATGGGTGCTTAAATAAAGCTTTTGTTCTTGCCTCTGTGTCTTCAGACTCACTCTAAAGATCTTCACTGAACCTCCAGTCAGCAAAGCACTGAGGGAAGGACCATACGTTTGCATTTCCTTGGCAAAAATTTCAGAAAGGAAAGCTGAGAACCTGGGTGTGTCTCACTACGCTATTAACACTGGGACTGTCTGGGCACAAATATCTTAATCCCATGATGGAAAGATCACAAATTTCCACGTGTCTGCACCAAATGATGTAGCAGGACTTTGCAACTTTATTCCCTGCCTTGTACCTGCAGAATACAATTCTCTAAGTGTCGGACCAAAAAAAGAGACTTCGGCCATGACGTTTCCCACACGTTACTGTGCCAAAGGCCACACCGTTTTCTAAGTGATATTTTTGATTCATCAGGTTGAGTTTTAAGGCTCTCGAATCTATTTCGACTGAGTCCAAAGCCGCTGAGCATTTCGAACAATAGAGGCAATTTTCTTTTCACATTGGAAGAAGAAATGTAAAGGCATTAGCAATGATTGAACCAAGGTTAACTTTTCTCTTTTCAGTTCATTTCTAATGGTGCACTATATTATGAGGCATTCGTTATAACTCAGCCAGTAACTAATTAAAGTTCAGCACAACCAAGACAATTAATTTCTGGAATTTCAACTCGCTTTTTGTGTTTTTCCACTTTTCATTGTCACATCCAATCATGAATAACTACGTAATAATTAGCAGGAGGAAGAGATTCAATGAATATTTTTGTGTCCTCAGTGCTGGGGTCTCCTGAGCACAAAAGACCAGACTGAAGCTTCTGATACCACCTTCAGACAGGAGTGCTAAATGGATAGTCCAATTTGAGGCTCCCAGCATCACAAATACCAGTCATCAGTCAATTGGATTCACTCAATGTGACAGTGAGAAATAGCTGAGTGTGTAGTATAGGCTATGGGCCCTGACCTCATCCTGTCTGTGGTACTGAGAACATTCAGTGGCACTTCAGAGCTAAAGGCACAAGTCAAACCTCTGCCAGGACGACTACAACATTGTCATTTACCTGGAAATGTGGCAGAATTTTCCAGGTATATCCTATCCACAGGCAGTGGGACATAGCCAATCCTGTCAATTACTGCATCAGTCTACATTTTGTGTACAAAATGATCAGAGATACAGATAGAGTGGACAGCCAGAGACTTTTTCCTAGGGTGGAGGTAGCTATTATGAGGGGGCATAGTTTTAAAGTGAATGGAGGTAGATATAGGGGAGACATTGGAGGTAGGTTATTTACTCAGAAAGTGGTAGGAATGTGGAATGCATTGCCAGAGAGGGTAGTGGAGTCGGCCTCATTACGGGCATTTAAGCGGCAATTAGAAAGGCATATGGATGATAGTATAAGGTAGGGGTGGAGGTTAGATAGACCTTAGGATTAGGGTAAAAGTTTGGCACAACATCGTGGGCTGAAGGGCCTGTACTGTGCTGTACTGTCCTATGTTCTATGCTCTACTCCACATCTTCAGCAAAGTAATGGCAGGTATTATCCACAATGCTGTCAATTGGCATTTACTGATCAACGGTTTGTTCACAGCTATGCATTTTGGGTGATCTGCAACGAGTAATCTCCAAACCTCATGACATCTTTGGTTCAAATATGGACATAAAAAGCTGATTTCAGGAAGTGAGGTGCAAGTGACTGCTCTGGAAATCAGGGTAATGGGGCATGAGACAACAACTAGAATGAACCCAGAAGGAATTAGGGAGAGAGCTGCTCACACGGAAAAATGGTTATGGTTGTTTGAGGCTTATCATCTTAGCCAGCGGACTTTGCTTCAGCTGTTTGTCCGAAACGATATTTCCTAATCAAGCAGTTCAGAGATGTTATTACATGCTTCTGAAGCGAGTGGAGCTTGCACCCAGACCTCCCGGCCCAGAAGTAAGGACACTGCCACTGCACCACAAGAGACACTCATATTTGTCAAAACAGTATGTTAAATGTAACCATCTTCATCTGCTTTGTCTGTTACTACAATAATAACTCCAGGAGTAGGAATTCTGGGAAATTTTCATCTTGAGTGTAGCAAGTGGCAAGTAAAATTAGTGCCAAACAAGTGCTAGGCAATAACTATCTCCAACAATAGACAACCTTGACATTTAATGATAAAACTATCAATGAGTACCCCACCATGAACATCTTAGAGATTGCCATCCACCAGAACCTGGAACAGCTGCAAAACCTGTTCCTCCAAAGAGCAGATCAGGGTTTGGTCATTTTGTCATGATTATCTCACCCCTGATTCCTCAGACGCTTTCTACTCTTTACAAGGCACAGGTTAGGGTCATGACTGAGTATTCTCCATTGACCTGGACAAGTGCAACTCTGACAACATTGAAGAAACCTCTCGCCTCTTAAGATAAAATAGTTTGCTTGATTGGCAACCCTTCCAACACCTTTAATATTTAGGGTCTCTTCCATTACTGCAGTGTGTACCATCTACAATATGCAGTGCAGCAATTCACCGAGGATCCTTTAACAACTCCTTCCAAATGTGTGACCACTGGGACAAGGACATTAGGTGTATGGGAACATCAACACCTCTAAGCACCAGTACAAGTCATTCACCATCTCGGAAATATATTGCTGTTCTTTCAATAGACATCCCCCCAACAGCAGTGTAGGTGTGCCTATAATCCTACAGCCACATCAATCATCGCAGTCCAAGAAGGTGACTATTTATGGTCTTACTCAAAGATAATTCAGTGTTGGCAACAAATGTCAACTCTACCAGCCACAACCACTGTTATAAATGAACAAACAAAGTCCAGCATTGAGTATTTAACACGCAGCCTTCTGACTCAGAGGGAAGAGCGCTACTAATTAAACCATGGTTGAAACAATTGACTTAACGTTTAAAATCTTCTGTGAATGTAAGTAGTTGCATTGGCTTGAAAACTTAAATTTAGAAGCTTTTCACATCTAGTCACAAATGAGGCAGGCAAAGTATATGCTTCTGTTGTTTCCATAACTAGACTTTCCTGAAACAGCCTGCCTGCCTTACACCAGAGAAGCACCACTCTGCATCATGCATGTCTAACCAGAGACTCCTACTTCTATCACCCACCAGAAGTGAATTGAAAGGATTTGCAAACTGATAATCCTTGACGATCACAATTTGCAATGGGACCTGACCTAGCAACTTCTAGCTCAGAGGCAGAGATTCTACCCTTTGCATTATGAGACCATTATGAGATTAAGTCCCCGATGGTTTAAGTTTCAAACCAATGTACAAACTGTAACTTTTCCAAGTTGCATAAGCTACCATTTTTCATGTACTGTGAAGGTTGTGTGAAATTTATGGGAGAATCTTGTTCAATCAGACCTCCTGCATAAAATGTCACTAAATTGATTAATGTGGACAGGCTACACGGAGGCAAACAAGTTTTGATTTCTATTAAAGGGACTTTTATAAAACGTCTCCTGATAATTCATAAACTCAGCATCAATAATTGCACACTGCCAGTTCACACCATGATACCATTAATACTTGCCAACTCTTCAAATAATCATTAGAAATGGACAAGTGAAAAGTCAGATGCTAAAATGTATAATTCTATGTAATGTTTGTTCTTTATAATATAAGGTCCTAAAGGTGAGATTTTCAATTTGAAAGTGAAGTGTGGTGATGATGAGTTAGCCTTCTAAGTATAAAATAACAAAAATTCCCATGACGCTAAAATTAACTCTGAATTAATCTCTGGCGTGCTCTCTTGCAGCTATTTACAATGCACACATTACAGGAAATTACCTGGCTGTGTTGGGGTTAGAACATAGAACTTATCCCTCTGTCAGAAATGAGAAAGAGCTTTGACCTCCTTCAAATGTGCACGTTGTTAATGGAAAACCTAGAGATGCATTCAATCATTCTAACTTTACACCAGTCTGCAGAAAATAACTGATTAAATGTGTGACGTGAGACAAATCAAATGTATTTGCTTAATGTGGAGAAATTGGCAGCTCCTCATCAGATCCTGATGATTCTACTTGACAATGATGACATTCTTCTGAAAACATGTAATTGTTCAAATGAGAGCCTGTTTTGACCCGTTAGGTCGCATTGGCTCAAATCTGAAATTCCATGCTTTTTTTTATCCTTCGTTGTTGTGATAAGCCAACCTCTTTCAGAAATATATACTAAAAAGCAACATGTTTGGAGCTTAGTTAGCACATCAGTATTTCCTGAGTAAAATCAGAACCCCTGTCCCCTCTGTCCCATACCTGATGATCGCATAGCAGGAAAATCCTGCTTTCCCCTCAGAGCTATTACTCACTCCTGTGATGGTAGTTCTAGTCTTTGTATAATATAGGTGAGAATGCCTACATGACTGGTAATTCTTTCACTGACTCTGTCTAGACCCTGGAAGCACCACCATCGTTAGTCGGGCCACTGAGTGGGGAGGTGACTGGAAAAGGAGTGGGAATTGCTGAGGAAATTGGGGACAGCTGTGGGGAATGGGGAACTGATGTGGGGACAACTAGGGAAGTTGAGGATTGATGAGGGGAGCGAGGATTTATGAGGGGATTAACGATTGCTGCGGGAGAGGGGATCAGGGAGCGCTGAAGCGAGTGAGGACGGATTTTGGATTTATGTTGAAAAGGCATTCGGAGGGGAATGAAGATGAATCAGTAGGATGGTGATTTAGGAGCAATCTGTGTAAGATTAATAAAGGGAAAGGAAATGGTAGAAGGTTGTAAGTACTTATTTTTCCATGTCACATACTAATAGAAGGTTTTTTTTTTAACAGTTAACCTTTTGTGGTTTCATTTCTTTTGACATTATTGGTCAGTTTTTTCTGGGTCAACATACCCTTTTTCCACTTTTAATCATAATTCAATTGCTTTTAAATAGCCTCTGAAAAAATTTCCTCTGACATTCCATTTTATTCTCCAAGGACAACTCTAAATCTGTATGCCCTTATTCCTGATTTATCATCTAATAAAAACTGTCTTTCCCTGTTTACTCTCTTGAAAAATTTTCATCATTTGATTCATCTTCCTTCATCCTTTCTTTTCCAAATGAAAAAAAAATTCTCAATTTGTGGTCCCTCTTATTCCTGTTATTGTTTCAGTTGATCTCCCTTGTGCACTTTCCCTGGCTCTAATATTATTTCCTGCACTAGAATGCTCAACATGGTGGCTCAGTGCTTAGCGCTGCTGCCTCACAGCATCAAGGTCCCAGGTTTGATTCCAATCTTGGGCGACTGTCTGTGCGGAGCTTGCACGTTCTCCCTGTGTCTGCATGGGTTTCATTCAGGTGCTCTGGTTTCCTCCCGCATTCAAAGATGTGCAGGTTACATGGATTGGCCACACTAAATTGCCCATCATGTGCAGGCTAGGTAGATTAGGCATGGGAATTTCAGGGTTACAAGGATAAGGTAGGGGATTGGGCATGGGTGGAATGCTCTTTGGGGGATTGGTGTGGACGCGATGGGCCGAATGGCCTGCTTCCACACTGTAGAGAAACAGCACACCACCTAACTACAGCCTAACCTATGACTTCCACAACTGCAACTTCACTAAGGATCAAGCCAATTTCTTCTCAAAGGTGTCCAGGTTTGCTTTCGATATGTGGTGTGGAATACTATTTGGACACAGTCATTTGTGTTGAAAAGCCTAAATATCTTGTACTTTAAAGGGACTTCAAATTTTTCCCTTATCTCTCAAAAATAAAAACAAACTTCCTTTTGCTCAAACCTTTAATAGTCTTCAGAACTTTTTCTCTGGAGAATTTATCAGTTCACTGTGTTCGTCCTTTCTTTACAATTCTTTACTAAAATGTTTATGGAGAAGAAATGTACAGTCTTGATTTTATCCTCGTCTGCCGGTTGGGAACAGGGCAGCTTCGAGTCTGATACCCGTTTTACACGACATATTCAACAAAGCGTAAAATCAGAGAGGATGCAAAATAAGAATCTGATTGAACCTGCAGAGTTTCTGCCAGGAGGATTAGGCTTAATTCAATTGGCTTAATTCAGTGCTTATTTAATTGAAGGTATGCACTACAAATTTAGGATCTTGGAGCAGAACTCTCCACCTTCCAGCTTGAATGTTTTTTTTTTAAATGCATTGTTATTGCTGACAAGCTTGGGCAGAGTTCTGAATCACAGAAGTAATCTCTATGAAGTGCGACAGATGTTTAACAAATGTTGTGTTAAAAAATTAGGATGACATTCCCCAAGGTCTCGATGCTAAGCCTTTTAAAATTACAAAGGGTGCGCAGAACCCATACAGAAACTTGCTGCATTGTGCTTTTATTTTAATGTCTGACTGCGAAGGTCTGTAAATTTGTCAAGTATTGTGCCAATGGTTTTCTAATAGTTCAGCCTGTGGACATTGTTGAATGGAGATTTATTTTGTTTTGACAAGAGTTACTCTGTATTTGCATGCACTATTTCACTCAAAGTCATCTTTTATACTGATGAACGTAAAAGGCCGCCTGCACTTGAGACTTATCTTCACAAAATGCACGACCAATCTCTTCATGGAGAACCATGATGGCACTATAAGTCATTTAACGGTGGAGAGCTCTGTGTGACAGGTTGCACGTGATCATCAAATAAAATCTTTGCCACAAAGACTCATTTTGGGAAATGGACAAATCGAATCTTAAAAAAAAAATCACTCCTCATTCTTTCTCTAATCTTTCATTATTACTTCATTTCTCAGCTGTGACTATCGTTTCCTAATCTTCTCACAGGATGACTCCGCACTTAACTAGAGCAACAAACTGGTCATGTGGAACATAGCTGCCCCATCACCAATATCTTTAGTTGCCACAGGCAGTGATGAAACTACTGCACAGGTTAGAATGCAGACACCAGAGAAATTCTATTAGAATCCCATCAGAAATTATGATTCAAATGACTACAGATCAGTCGAGCCACTGAATTTTAAATCAGATCAGTCATATGTGGTATTAGCCGGCACTAGAATGTGGCAAGACATTAATAACTGCAGTGCTAACGATCAGTTCAACAGAATATAGATTAAAAACTGAAATGACTGCAGATTGCTGTAAATCAGGAACAAAATTAAGGGTTATGGTGAGTGGGTGGGTAAGTGGAGCTGAGCCTCAAAAAGATCAGCCATGATCTTATTAAATGGCGGGCCAGGCCCAAGGGTCCAGATGGCCTACTCCTGCTCCTAGTCCTTATGTCCTTATGTCCTAAAAACAGAAGTTGCTGGAGAAGCTCAGCAGGTCTGGGCAGCATCTGTGAAGAAAAAATCAGAAGGTTAACTTTTTGGGTCCGGTGACCCCTCCTGTTCTGCGGAAGGCTGACAGGACCCAAAACATTCACGGATGCTGCCCGACCTGCTGAGCTTTCCCAGCAACTGCTGTTTTTGTTTCAGAGTGTAGATTAAAGTCGTTTCAGGCAGTTTTCTGTCAGGCTAGTGGTTGCTGCTAACCTGAACCCGTAAGTACATTAAGAAGAGATCTTTCTAGCCCCATGAGCCTGCTTGACTTTCATATAATTTCCTCAATTCCATTTATGTATTAGCCCAATGTGATATCTTTACCTGACAAAAATCCAGCTTTTTCAATCTTGAAAGTCATTTGATTTAGCCTACAGCTAAGAACTTGGGATCAAAACAAACTGGTCCAGGAGATGGCCACGTCAAGAACTATCTTCAGACATCGGCATCTTTAGAAATTTCAAGAAGGAGATTTTTGCATATTAGAAACATAGAAATCACAACAGGAGTAGGCCATTCAGCCCTTCAAGACTGCTCCACCATTCAATTTGATGATTGCTGATCCTTTTGGCCCTAAAAACTATATTTAACTCCTTCTTGAAAACATTAAATGTTTTGGCCTCAACCATTTTCTCTAGCAAAGAATTCCACAGGGTCATGACACTTTGGGTGGAGAACTTCCTCCTCATCTCAGTCCGAAATAGCTGACCCCATATCCTTCAAATGTGATCTCTGGTTCTGGGCTCTCCAGTCATCAGGAAAGTCCTTCCTGTATTTACCCTGTCTAGTCCTCTTAGGTTTCACTGACATTCCCTGTCATTCTTCTCAACTCCAGTGAATATAGTCCAAATCAATCCAGTCTCTTCATATGTCAGTGCCGTCATCTCAGCAATCAGCCTGGTAAACCTTTGTTAGATTTCCTCCATAGCCAGGATATCTTTTCTCAGCTAATGAGACCAAAACTGCACACAATACTCCAGGTGCAGTCTCACCAAGGGCCTACACAATTCCAGCAAGAGGCCTATTAATTAATCTGAGGTATACCAGGCTCGAATCTCACTGCTACCTTACTAAGAAACTATTCTCTAACCAGTATTGATCTTCCATCATCTAGCGATCCAACTAACTCTGTCCACAATGTGTTATTTACACCCCGTGGGAAGACCTTCATGACATCATCACAAGGTTGCTCCAGAGTCTTAAAGTCTTCACAGAAGAAAAACAAGACAGCTCAATTGACTCCCCGCCCCCCAAGCCTCTAGATGAAGCGATTAATTATTTTACAACTATTTTTGTGAGAATGTGCATCCGAGCTTTCCTCCTGCATGTTCTAGTACTGATTTCAGAGAGTAGCTGTAAAATGTAGCTGCATAGAGCTTATAGTGTTGATCTGCGGTGTTTGTTGGGATGGAAATGGTGTCCACTCAATGAATGAGATGTTCCAGGGAATCCTGCATTACTTTTGTTTTGTTTTGAATATGCTTGTCAGTGTCAAAAGTATATGTTTGCAATCCATGTTCAGGGCAGCATCAGACTGATGCTGAATGATACTAAGCTGCACCTGTAAATAACAACAAGCTGGGATCGCTTGTCATCGATCTGAGCTTCCAGTGCAACCTTTCAGATATCTTGTAGCTTCTGCTTGTTCTACAGCAGGAGCTGAAACATTGACCATCTGACGCTGTGATGTATACGTTCCCCGGATGTTCTCATAGAGATAACCTCTACTTCAACACTAGAAAGGGCAGGATTCAATGTCTGCACAAACATCTGTGCCAAGTTGGTGCCAGTCTTCTCCATGAAAGTAACAGCTTGCTTTCTGGCAGACCTCCCAATGAGCCATGCACTTTATTGTGTATGCCAATCATTCTTTTTTCCGTGCACCATTCCAACAACATTTCATCAGGATGGTGACTGAGTTTTAAGAGGTTGTAATATCATAATTTACCTTGAATACAGGGTGTGTGAGAGATAGTGGGAACTGCAGATGCTGGAGAATCTGAGATAACAAGATGTAGAGCTGGATGAACACAGCAGCATCAGAGGAGCAGGAAAGCTGACGTTTCGGGCCTATGGAGGGAGTCTGGGTGTGATAGTGAATATATATTTAAAGAAGCTCTTGCTATCCAACTTAATGTTTACTTGCAAGTTTACTCTGAAAGTTTATTTTCTCCCTGTTTATTGTTATCTTGGTCCCCTCTAGCTTTTTTTTAATATTTCCCAATCCTTTGGTTTATCATTAATATTTGCCACATTGTATGTTGTTTTCTTTCAAACTGATTCTATCTTTAACTTCCCTGATTAACTATGGTTGGTTAGCTCCTTTCCTGCAATCCTTATTCCTCATTGGTATATGTCTTTGTTGTGGTCTATGAGCTACTTCCTTAAGCATTTGGATTATTCTTCATAGATAACAAGCATGGGGCTGGATGAACACAGCAGGTCAAGCAGCATCATAGGAGCAGGAAAACTTGACGTTTCGG
>JAHRHZ010000100.1:2583499-2593657 GCA_024137785.1 Ginglymostoma cirratum
CCGAAACGTCAAGTTTTCCTGCTCCTATGATGCTGCTTGACCTGCTGTGTTCATCCAGCCCCATGCTTGTTATCTCGGATTCTCCAGCATCTGCAGTACCTTTTATCTCTGGATTATTCTTCAACTGGCTTTGCTACTAAACCCCTTTCCCAGTGCACTCTAACTGGCTGTGCCCTCATTCCTTTGTAATTACCCTTATTTAAGCTTAGTTTTTAGTACGGTTATTTCTGATTCAAGTTCCTCGCTCTTAAACTAAATGCTAAATTCTACCATGGTATGGTCACTGTTTTCAAGGGGTTCTATTGTTTTCACATCATTTATTAACTTGCCCTATTCTACATCACCAAATGCAAAACAACCTGATCTCTGGTTGGATCCACCACATAATATCCTCGAAAAAATGTCCTGAATACACTTTAAGATGTCCTTCCTCATAGCTTTTTTTTTGACAACCTGACCACCCCAATCTACATGAAGATAAAGGTCACCCATGATTAATGTGCTTTTGTTCCATGCCCCATTACCTCCTGATATATTCTCAGGCCTGCCACATAGCTACTGCTAGGGGGTCGGGGGGAATAGACTGCTCCTACCTGTGCCTTCTTTCCCTTTTTATTTCTCACCTCTACCGATATGAATTCCGTCTTCTGATTTGAGATCACTGTATGCTGTCAATCTTATTCTATCCTGGACCAACACTGCTACCTCACCACTCTTTCCTTCCTTTCAAAAAGTTGCATCCTCCTGAATGTTTATTTCCCAGTTGTAATCTCCTTGTAATCAAGCTATCACCATACTAGTTATGATACCATACCCATTAACCTGCATTTATGCCATTAATTCATCTATTTTCTTCTGAATACTGTGCACATTCAAGTAAAGAGCCATTAATTTTGCTTTTAAACATATTTTTCATCTTTCGACTCTAACTACTTCTGTTGTTCTATGTTTGTATGCTCCTCACCCACCCTGCACACCCTACTCTGGATATTATTAACCAAAATGCAGCTCTTTCGTGCTACCATATCTCTTTGTTTTGTAAGCCTACATTTCCCGTATCCCAAATCCCTCACCTCCACCTAATTAGCCTGATTCTCAATTCATGATCCCAAGAGGAAAATCTGGGCCATGGTTCATTTACATGGGCATGCCTGGCAGAATGGGGTGTGCGTGATTCAGGTAAAGACATTTCTGAGCTGGCAGGAGATGTCAAAGAGTTGGATATCAACATTGATTTTTAACGTTACCAGATGTCACACAGGGAGTACAGAACTAATTGATTGCTGTGCAGGTAGTTCCAAGAAATGCCAGCAATACAGTTAATTTGAACATATTTTGAACTGGAGAACATTCTGCCATTTGGGAAAAAAATTCCAATTGATATTTTGAGGTGAGCTTTGAATTCAAAGGAAGTGGGTAGGAGTGGGAGTGCTATGATAAAGTACGTAATAGGTAGGTTGCCTCTACCTCCTGGATACACGGCTCACCGTACATTAGCTAAGCAAGGCAGATCATTAGTAGCACTGTCAGAGAAAAAGACCCACCCTCCAATTGCTAATAGACTGGTTGTTCGAAAGCTGTCATGCAGATATTTAATACACACCTTTGGCCCCCAGGTTATTGGGACACCAGAACTATCTAAATGCAAAAGGGTTTTAATTTTTGTCCAAATACAATCTTTTCTATTTTCTAAGCCACATTCTAAAGCTAGCTTTGGTATTGCACTCCAAAAGTCTCTCCAAAATGTTTTCTTCTCCTTTGCAGCACCAGTCACCATCATGTTGCACATTAACTTGGCAGAGAGGTCAGAAGCAGTTAACAATAGTGTGGTCTCAATTCTTACAATTTTATAAACTGTTAGGACTCTGACAAGCCAATTCATGAGAGGCAGCAAATGCTGAAATATCCTTCATTTCTCTCTGTATGATAATATAAGGTATTTTGACAAAAAATTGTCTGCAACAGCCCTTCCTTGGTTTGAAATCATTTCAAAATGCAATTAACCTGCGAAAAGATGTCTATTATGGTTTTGGGATACGCAGTGCACAATGCACAATTCAGCTTTCAAAATGAGAGACTATAAATTAGTAGCTATGGTGCCTGTTCATGGTCTGTGAACAATTTGTTAGGCAATGCAATGGAATGTGAATGACATTTTGCTTTGAGGCCTAGTGATCGAGTGACATATCACAATGCGCTAAGAATTCACTTTGTTCCTGTGGTTTTGTCTTTGCGTTCAACATGAGTGTCATTCTAAATCTCAACTGAACCATTTCTGGGGTAGGGCATAGGAAGCAAGAAAAACAATGAGGATGAGTCAAGACAAAATGTTCTATAATGACCAGTTTGACAGTTATCTGGTACCATCAGTTTGAGAGTCTGATAGAGAAGGGACTCAGGGTGAAATTGGTAAATGTAGATTTCAATTAATTGGCTCACTCTCAGTTAACTTTAAGCTACTTCCTGCATGTTGGGACCATAAAAAAAAATTTGTCTGTACTTGAGTCATTGGAGACTTTTAGTGAAGAGGTAGATGTATTCTTGATGTGCAGCGGAGTCAAAGTATGTTGGGGGTAGGCAGGGAATGATATTTCAGATTAGGCCACAATCAGATAAACCATGATCAGGTTGAAATGTGGAATAGTCTTGAGGGGCCTAATGGCCTACTCCTGCCCCTAATTTGTACGTTCAAGAGTGGTTATTGAGTCCACATTGTTTTTGTAATTTTTAAAAATTTGTTCACAGGATGTGGGCATCACTAGCTAGGCCAGCATCTATTACCCAAATTAAGAGTCAACGTCACAGACCAGGCAGAGACAACTGATTTCATTCCCCAAAGGGATTAGTGAACCAGATGGATTGTTATGGTAATTGACAGTGGTTACATTTAGACTTGATTTTTATTAAATTCAAATTCCCCCAAATGCCATAGTAAGAGTTGATCCAACATCATTAGATCAGTAGCCTGGGGCTCTGGCTTGCTGGTTTAGTGACATTACTGTGAAACCACCACCTTTCATGCTATGACTAGTGTAGAGAAAAAAAGGATTTGAGTGACCAGGATGCCATCAGCAAGGAGCATCAATTTTACAGGCTTCAGAGAAAATTGAGACTGAATCACCAACAACCAAAAAAGAACTCAGCATCTCATCCTGATAAAAATGGAATGTGATCTCAAGTAGCTGTCATTACCTGACCGGATCAATAGTGCAGGATTTTCACTGTGGTAATTAGTGCAGAACTTGTCAAGCCATCACAGCCATGGAGGAGGACATTATGGAGACAATTATGTCCAACTTGCAATGTGAGGTGGAGTTGGTCATTACAGAGTGCAATGCGTTTAAACTGCACCCCATTCCAGCAGCATACCAAACTGCGGCAGGCTGCATTGGGAGGTTAAAATAACTCGAAGTCTCATCAAGTGTTTCCCACAGAAGCAAATACAGAGGCTACATCCCTCACCAGAATCAGAGCAACCAGAGCGACAGCAATAGAATCACCATCGATCGCACCTTAACTTCCACCTCAGGTGGATCCTTAGATATGGATAAACAGTGAGGTGCATTGCATGAGTATGCAGGAGACAGAATTAGAGGAACCCGTGGGCAGACCCCTTGGAGAGTGACGGGTAGGTACAGGATGTCAGAGGTCAAAGGAATGGAGGTTTCACCTAGACCAGCACACTAGAAGATATTCTCCCACGTGCCCAAGTTCCCTGAGATAGTGCGGCGCTTTGGCTTGTGAATGACAGAGGTTGTCCCTGCAAAGATTTGGGTGATTGCCTTCTGTGCTTCACACCCACAAGTCTAGCCATGTGAGGAGGCCGCTACCATCTCTTCTGAGGCTACAAAGGGAACATGGCATCAAAGTGGCCAAGCCCAAGGCCACCACAAAACACAGAGCATCATATGGATCACTGGATGTCTTCTAACAGTTTCAGCTGTGCACTGGTTTCCATATGGAGTACTAATGTAACCAATAACATTGGAAAGCAGATGTCAGAACCTCTGTTTACTAATTTTGGGTCACCAAGAGATGGATATAATGGTGAGGGGAAGCATGTATCCTTTAATGGTGAGGGTCAAACCTTTGGGCAGATATCCTTCTTAAAGTAGCATTAAGAATTTACATATTCAAAGCTACATCTTCAGTTGAAGTATCAACTCTAACAGTTCAGTGAGAGTTCCAGACAATGTTGCTCATGACAGAGGGACTGAGGTGAAATGTGCCTGGATCAGCTGATCCCTGCCATTGCAACATCCTGATGAGATGACCAAGGCTAAAGGGAGGTCAGATCACTGGAAATATTTAAAGAGGAGTAAATAGACTTTTGAATTATTCAGGAGTACGAGGAGCTGGCACAAAAGTAGAGTTGAGGCAGATGCACATCAGCCACGGTCTTATAGAATGATAGGGTATGTCCTTATGTTCTTAAGATGCATGGGATCCACGGTCTCTTAGCTGCATGGATTCAGAGTTGTCTTGCCCATAGAAGACAGAAGGTACTGGTGGAAGAGTGTTTTTCAGGCTGGAGAGGTCTGTGACTCATGGTGTTCCGCAGGGATCTGTACTGGGACCTTTGCTCTTTGTGATATATATAAGTGATTTGGATGAAAATGTAGATGAGTGGGCCTAGTAAGTTTACAGACAATAAAAAGATCAGTGGAGTTGTGGATAGTGTAGAAGGTTGTCAAAAGATATAGTGTGATATAGTTCAGTTGCAGATATAGGCAGAGAAATGGCAGATGAGGTTTAATCTGGGTAAGTGTGAGGTACTGCATTTTGGGGGATCAAACATTAAGGAAAAGTATACGGTAAATGGCAGGACTATGAACAGCATTGGTGTACAGAAGGATCTTGGGATTCAAGTCCATAGCTCCCTGAAATGCCCATGCAAGTAGTCAGGGTGGTAAAGAAGGCATATGGCATGCTTGCCTTTATTGGTTCGGGAATTGAGTACAAGAGTAAGGATGTCATAGAAGACTTTGGCTGGGCCACACTTAGAGTATTGTGTTCATTTCTGGTCACCACATTACAGAAAGGATGTGGAGGCTATGGAGAAGGTGCAGAAGATGTTTGCTAGGATGCTACCTGGATTAGAGGATATGAACTATAAGGACAGACTAGAAAAACTCGGGTTGTTTTCTCTTGAGCAGCGGAGGCTGAGGGGAGACTTGATAGAAGGCTATAAAATTATGAGACGCATAAATAGGGTTGAATCTTTTCCCCAGAGTTGAAATGTCTAATAGTAGAGAGTAAGCATTTAACGTTCAAGGGGGAAAGTTCAAAGGAGATGAGAGGGGTAAGTTTTTCACATAGAGAGTGGTAGGAGTGCACTGGAAAGCACTGCTGGGGTGTTGGTGGAGGCAGAAACAATAGGCCATTTAAGGGACTTCTAGATAAGCACATGGATATGCCAGAAATGGAGGGATATAGACCAAGAGCAGGCAGAAGGGATTAGTTTCATTTGGAGTCATGGTTGGCACAACATCGTTGGCCAAAGGGCCCATTCCTGAGCTGTACAGTTCTATGTTCTGTATGTTCTATGTTTGTGCCTGTGCACCCACATGCAGTTGGGCTATGACAGTAATCTGCATCTTCCCTCTCTTTATCATTTCCCCCTCCATATGTAGCTCCTGCTCTTTCTCTGAAGGTCTTTATCCTTCCAGGGCCTCACCCAGAGCCCCAAACTGATTCCTGGAAGGAGCCAGAAGTGAACCTGCTGAAAACCATTGGAGCTTTGAGGGCTTTGCGACCAAAGCTGCAAAGTATGAGATCTCAGAGAGACATCTCTAATCATCTCCCTGGAGAGTCAGTGTCTCCTTCAACACTGCTTCAGTGTTGTCTCCATGGAACTCTGTGTTCAACAGTTGATATTGTGCTGAGGGCATGTACCTTCATGCCTCTCATTCCTGTCCTCTGCACTCCTGATTCTCAGATCTCCACAGTCTCTTTGAAAGGTGGCGTTCCACATCATCAGTGAGTTCAAAATCTAAGAGTTAGGCCCTGTATTACCAATTGCAGCTTTCTTTGTGCTCACTCATCAATTGTAGTCTCCTACAATGCCCAATTGTCCCCCTGCATCATTCATCCTTTTATGGGGCTCAGCTAACCGCAAGGAGTGGGCAGGGCTGACACCCTGCCATGTGTCCACCTCCATTCAGCTGCTTTTCCCCTACACTGCACACAGACTGTGCATCCCTCTGAAAATCCCACATTGATTAAACAGCTCTCAGTGAGCTATCTAGTTGTATTAATGGTCCTACTTAATGAATTGGACAGGATGTGGGAATCACCTGCTCTCACTGAGACTCAGTGGCATCAAGTATGATGTCAAGAAATGGGTATGGCACATAATACCAGTATTCTGATTTATATTTTTCCTAGTCTTGCACTTTTGATCTTTTCTGAAAATCCTTATGTAGGTAGTGGGTGTCACTCATTGGGCCAGCATTTACAGCTCATCCCTAATTGTCTTTGAGAATTTGATGGTTCTTGAACTGTTGCTTTCCATGTGGTGTAGGGATGCCTCTAATGCTGTTAGGAAGACCTATGGGATCTTTACCCAACAATTATGAAGGAACAGTGTTAAAGTTCCCATGTATCTGGGGGTGATCAGCATTAGCCATTGGCCATGCATGGAAGCGTTCAATAAATGGAGAGTCCCTTCATTCGTCTCATCTGCTTTTGAGTAAAAATGGAATCTGTGAAAACGAATTGAGAAATAGCAATGCGAATACAGCCTATATAGACAAATAATGCTGATAAAGTGCCATGATCTCTCAGTTTTTTCCAGTTGTTGCACAATTTATAATTGTCTTGCTGTTTGGTCTTAATCAGTTTAGTTGAAGCATTAATGAATAGCATCACTAGGGAATTTAGAAAAGATGAGAGATGGAGACATGTCATATCAGGGAACTGAAATGCCAGCAGAGATGGTCATTAGCCCAAATTGGTGCTACATGTGTAATTCAACTTCCTTCACAGAGCTCTGTAAATTCTCCACCAGTTTCCTTGATGTAATCAGCAGTCAATGAATCCAAAATCGAATGTAACAGAAAAAAGATATTAAGCAAAATTCCTTCACTTTATTTAAAATTAGGCCTTAATTGATTCCCTCAGGTGATGGTGATAACGAGGTTGCATTGATGATCTACTCTGTTTAAAAAGTTTTCTATCGCTCTGCTTTAACCTTAAATTAATCTTTGGACCTTACAGCTATTGACAGTACATATAATCCCAATCTTAGCTAATCATCTTCCTTCAAATAACTCATTACAAGTGAACCGTCCATAGCCTCCAGTATGTGATTTAACATTCTACACAAGTGAACTTTAACTTGCTAATGGTGGCAGGTGAACAGAGAATAGAGAGAAGGAAAAAAAAAGCCTTTCAAATCTTAGCAACCAAGAACATCAACAACTGTGCAGTTTACAGCACTGAGGAAATAAACAGCTTTCTTTCAGTACAATGTTGCAGCTTGTTTCTATGATACGTTTGAAAGAACAGATGGCAATATATGAATCGTGCAACATTATCCCAAGTCCAAAGCAAAGGCTTTGCTAAAAATGGTGTAAATGCATTTCGTTGATTCTGTCAGTTTCAAATCAGCTTCATGTTTTCCACAACCATATTAAATGTTATTGCATTGAAAGTCTCCCCTCTGTTAGGCAGCAATTCATCTGCCTATTCATCTGTAGGTGGTACGTTGATAGCTATGGGATTCCTTGAATGATTGTGATTCATTCATCCCTGAAATACTTGAGTTGTTTTAATGAAAGTGTGGTATTCGGGTTAAGCAGGGACAGTGATTAACTGGACCTTGATGGAGTAGAGAATAAATTGTAGGATCACAAGGAATGGGAGCAGTAGTGGGCCCTCCAACCTGCTCCACCATTCAACAACAGAATGTTAGCCTTAACTCTTCTTTACTGTCTGCTCACAATAATTCTTAAGTCCCTCGTAGACCAAAATTCATCTAACTAAGCCTTGAATATATTTGATGACCTAACTTCAGTTGCTCTCTGGAGGAGAGAATTCCAAACAGTAATGAAAGTAACAATGAAAAGCCTCTGAATTTAGTCTTAAATTAGGGACCCCTTATTTTTAAACTGTACTTCTTAATTCCAGAATTCACCCCGAACAATGACATTCCTCCCAAAATTAACCCTGCCAAGCCCTCTCGGAATCTTATGTGACACAATAAGATCACTTCTCATTCTTCTGAATTCCAGGCCTGAATTATTAACTTTTCCTCACAAGACAACTCCTATATCCTAACAGAAAAGACACAAGGGAGGTGAATAATCAACGCAAGGAATTGTTAGGTTGGGGAAGGATCAGACTAAGGGAGTGGGATAAGGGTGGAAAGGAAGGAAGTATGAAGGGGAATGATAGAGTTGGAGAGAGGGGGAGAGAGGAGAAGGATGCACATGAAGGAAGTTGGATGAGGAAGCTGCATGGAGGACAACATTAGGCCATTTAAGTTTATTCTTCCAAAATAATATTCATTGCCCCTTGATCAACATTTGGCCTTTACTAACATGAACAGAATGACTTGGTGTCAACCATTCTTTTCCCCCTCACAATTTGTTCTAGTTATTTGATATTCAATTTCTTTCAAAATTGACCACAGAGATATGAACTTGAAGAATCTCAGTTATTTATGACTTCCTTACTGATCTTAAATAATCACAAAACAGGCTCAGTACATTTTCAAGGAAGGATAATGCCATCCTCTAAATGCTTCCAGGTTAGATGCAGCATAAAGTTCCTCAACCTGTGTATCATTAATTATACCCAACTCAAGTATAAGGTAGATTGGATACCAAGGGAACTGTGCTCCGTTGTAACTATTTGCCTTAGCCTCAGCCTCTGAGGAATACCAGCTATTCTGTTTCACTCAAGGCTTATAGAAGGGGATGGAATTGACTTAATGCTCGCCGGCTCTTTCTCGGATCAACAGTATTAACATCTCACACAGGGTCTAGGAAATAACCATCTCCAATAAGAGACAATCTAACTACTGTCCCTTGACATTCAATGGTATTATCATCCCTGAATCTCCCATTATCAACATCCTGGGGATTCCATCAACCAGAAACAGAATTAAACTAGCCATATAAATACAGTAGTTCCAACAACAGACCGGAGGCTAGGAATCCTCCAGAGAGCAACTTACCTCCTGATTCTTCAAAACCTGCCCACCATCTACGAGGCACAAGTCAAAAGTGTGATGAAATATTCCCCATTTGCCTGAATGAGTGCAGCTCCGACAACACTCAAGAAGCTTGACATCAAGCAGCCAAAAGGTTGAGGCTAAGTCAAATAGTTACAAAAGAGCACAGCTCCTTTGGCATATATTATACCTGAGTTGGCATCAGATCCACAAATATTCATTACCTTGACCACCAATGTTCAGTAGCAACAGATGCACTGCAGAAATTCACCAAGGTTCTTTAGACAGCAGCATCCAAACCCATAACCACTACCATCTGAGAATACTACCAGTTGCAAATTCCCCTCCAAGATAATCACCATCCTGACTTGGAAATCTATTGCTATTCCTTCATTGCCACTGGTGCAAAATCCTGGAACTCGCTCCTTCGTGACATTGTGGGTCTACCCACAGCACATGGACTGCAACAGTTCAAGAAGGCAGCTCACCACCACCCTCTCCCAGTGCAACCAGAGATGAACAATACATGCTGGCCCAGCTAGTGATGCCATTATCTCACGTTTGAAGTTAAATCCCACTTCTGGGCTCCCCAACCACTCAATTGACAATACCATCCTTGTCAAAGGAAAGATTTGTAGTTAAAGAGATCGTGACATGGGTTACAATGGCTCAGCAGCACTTGCATTCTTGAGGCTAGAGCGGCACTGGAAAGGAGACTGCTCTCTCATCTCGCATTCTTATCTGAAGGTCCTGCTGGAGAATCCTAGGGGCTGCAGAGAGGTGACAGGAGGAAGAGGGCAGCCTCAGTAACCAAACAGATGTGGATAGAAGTGGCTGAGTAAGTCAGTATCAGGAGCATGATAGGTAGACTGTGCACCAAGTAGATCAGGAGCTCAGGAGAGCATTAATGCTATAATACAAGATAAAATGTTATGGAGCTGGATGAACACAGTGGGCCAAGCAGCATCAGAGGAGCAGGA
>JAHRHZ010000100.1:2594057-2645567 GCA_024137785.1 Ginglymostoma cirratum
AAAGCAGAGATCTGAGGTTTGAAAGGTAAGGGAATGCTTTTCCAAGAGCAGGCACTGGATCTCACATTGGCAACACATCCCATATATTTAAAGAAGAAGGAAACTGTTGCTCTCAAAAGGTGACATTGATGTGGATTCCGCTCTTAACCTCCAGCAAAGATGGACAATGGGATTGTATACATTGCTCCTATGCCCTAATGAAGATTGGCAATAGCTGAAACGCAAATGAAGGTGAGTGAAGTGTTGCGGACAAGTAAACTACCTTCCAAGGAGTTGGCAATTGCCTGTTGAACAGTGCTGACACATGTTACAGGAACATGTTTTGGAATACTGGCCTCTCACCTGGACATGACTAGAACATAAGAACATAAGAACTAGGAGCAGGAGTAGGCCATCTGGCCCCTCGAGCCTGCCCCGCCATTTAATAAGATCATGGCTGATCTTTGAGACTCAGCTCCACTTACCCACCCACTCACCATAACCCTTAATTCTTTTACTGTTCAAAAAGTTATCTAGCCTTGCCTTAAAAACATTCAGTGAGGTAGCTTCAACCGCTTCACTTGGCAAGGAATTTCACAGATTCACAACCCTTTGGGTGAAGAAGTTCCTCCTGACCTCAGTCCTACATCTGCTTCCCTTTATTTTGAGGCGATGCCCTCTAGCCCTAGTTTCACCTTCTAGCAGAAACAACCTCCCTACCTCCACCTTATCTATTCCCTTCATAATCTTATATGTTTCTATAAGATCTCCCCTCATTCTTCTGAATTCCAATGAGTATAATCCCAGTCTACTCAGTCTTTCCTCATAATCCAACCCTTTCAACCCTGGAATCAACCGAGTGAATCTCCTCTATTCAGCGTAACTAATCAAAGCCTTCTCAGCTTGCCAGTTTCATCGAGGAAACTCAGTGATCCCGATGAGGCAGAACCTCACATAGAAAACGTACAGAGTTGGAAAAGAAGAAATCCTGGCTTAAAAGGACAAAGATTTGCCTTTTCTGTTGCTTCAAGCGCATTCAACAGGTTTTCTTGCTTGGATTCGGAAGTTGTCCCAAGAAAGGCTGAAAGATGATCCAGTGCAACGTGAATTTGAGGGGATTTAATGTCTTGCACCCAAACCAGCCTCCAGCCTGCTGGGAAAATTCCAGCGGTATCCTTGAGACTGGTGTGTATTTACACTGTTTGTGTTAATTGGTAGCCAAAATGCAGACAGCTTTGAATGAAAACGTCACATCTGTTAGGGCATGTTTGGAGACTCCCTGAAGTAAATGCTGAAGCTGTTAGCAGAAAGAGACTTCCAAGTTATCAGACTGTTCTAGCTTCAAACCTGAGCCCAGAAGAGAAAAGGCAGCGAATTCAATCATCGTATCCCACATGTCTTTGAATGACCATCGGTGAGAAATCAACAAGGCTGTTCAAATCTTAAAGAAGTACCTGCTATACTATAATGAAAATTAAAAGCTAATCAAAATGATAATTTTTTTCTGTCATTTAGAACCATAGAATAGAATCTCTACTGTGGAAACAGGCCATTCGGCCCATTGAGTTGATACTGACCTTCCAAACAGCATCCCACCCAGACCCACGCCTATCCAACCCCTTCCTTATCCCTGTAACTCCACATTTCCCATGGCTAATCCAACTAGCCTGCACATTCCTGGTCACCAGAGGCAATTTAGTGTCATAGAATCCTTACAATGTGGAAGCAGGCCATTCGGCCCATTGTGTCTACACTGTCCCTCTGAAGAGCATCCCACCCAGACCCACTCTCCTACCCTATCCCTTTAACCCCACATTTCCCATGGCTAAACACACCTAGCCCATTCATTCCTGGAGACCACGGGCAATTTAGCATGGCCAATCCACCTAGCCTGCACATCTTTGGACTGTGGGAGGAAACCAGAGCACCCAGAGGAAACCCACACAGGCACGGGGAGAATGTGCACACTCCACATAGACTGTTGCCTGAGGGTCGAATTGAATCCAGGTGCCTGGGACTGTGAGGCAACAGTCTTAACCACTGAGCCACTGTGCTGCCCCAATTTATGTTTTAGCAAGCCTTTCCATTGAGTTTCATTCAAGCAGCCACACCGCAGCTAATTCCTATTTTTAAATCTTTGTTTTGACTTATGGGCAAAAAATACAAAAGTTAAAAAATATTGTGCATCAAAAACAACATGCAAAAGAACATAACTTTTGGAGGTGAGAATGAGTTGACACAGTGTAAATATTTCAGTGAAGACAAAGTATCATATTTTGACGTTTCCAATGCACCATCTTTATATGAAATAACACAAAGCAAGTAACAAATGAACTGCTCGATAAATGACCATGCAGAATACCTGACAGTCAGCAAAATATTGTAAATCCCTTGTTTCTAAATGGTTCAAACTTCACCAAATCCTGAAAGACCATTGCTGCATGTGTATTTTAGGGACGGTAACAGTTACTGACAAGTACTGAAATAAAACAAAGAACTGCAGATGCTAGAAAGCTGAAATAAGCTTAAGCGGAAAAGAGTTAACGTTTCGAGTCCAGTGGCCCGTCTGTAGGATTACGGGACTTCAAATGTCGACTGTGTCCTCCCTCCAAAGATGCTGCTGGACCTGCTGAGTTTCTCCAGCAATTTCTGTTTTTCTTTGTCACTGATACGTACCACATGAATGGGAATGGTAAAAGTAGTTCATTTGCAGCGCTTGAAGATAGAATGTAGGAACAGGAGTGAGACATTTTGTCTATCCAGCCTGTTATACCATTCAAGGAGATTGTGACTGGTTTTTGAAAAAATCCCACACACCTGGTTTTGCCCCAGATGCCATAATATCTTTGGCTACGATCTAACCATCTTAGTTTTAAAATTAACAAGTGACCGAATACTAAGTGGATTTTGTGAGAGAGAATTCCAAACACTCTCAAGTCTTTGCACACAGAATTGTTTCCTAAATTCTACATTTGCTTTAATCTTTCAACCATGGCTCCTAGTTGTAAGCTCCTCAACTAGCAGAAGCTATGAGCAGAACTAGGCTCTGAACCATGAGCCATGATCCTTTTGAATAATGGAGCAGTCTTGAGGAATCAAACAACCTAGTCCCATTTCTATTTCTTATGGTCTTGCGGTCTATGTGAGCGATAGTGAGCTGTAGATTCTGACAAGATGTTTTTTGAACTCCAGTTTGTCGAGTTCCCAAATGAAGCCTATTTTTGCTTCATTAGAACTTGATGTACAGCCTGACTCACCACAGGTTACTTTCCAGCAGAAGGTCCAGAATCATGCTGACTAAATGTGGCGCCGATTTTCCCTATGTACCATGTTCAGGACCAATGTGAGGAAATGTGGAGGGCAGCTCCAGATGAACAGGGCTTGGTCTTTTAAACGTGGCACTAGTGCCAGGGATTCTGGTCAACTTCAGGATCTCTGGCAAATTGTTCTGGGATCAGTGAAGTGGAATTCAGATGCGATAATCGCTCTTGGGTCTAAAATTTAAATTACTACAGAAAGTTTGGTAAGAAATGATGGGAAAAGCCATTCAGCTTTGTGGCAAGGGTTACATCACCAAACCCAACATGACATGTGCTTAGCCAAAAGGAACCATAAGATCAGCCCTATATTTTGCCAAATATATCTGCTCTAATAGGAGTAAATTACTGCAGATGATGGAGTCTGTACTGAAAACAACAAATGCTGGAGATCAAAAACAGAAGTTGCTGGAAAAGCTCAGCAGGTCTGGCAGCATTTATGAAGAAAAAATCAGAGTTTAACGTTTCGGGTCTGGTGAACCTTCCTCAAGGGTCAAGGTCCTCAAGGAAGGGACACTGGACCCAAAACATTAACTCTGATTTTCTTTTCTTCACAGATACTGCTGAGCTTTTCCAGCAACTTCTGTTTTTGTTCCTGATTTACAGCATCTACAGTTCTTTTGGTTTAAGTACTGGAGATCACAATGGGTTAGGCAGCACCTGTGGAGAACGCAAGGTAAAGTTTCGAGTCTAGATGACTCTTCATCACAACTGAAGTGAGGTGTGGAGGGGGCTGCGTTTATGCTATAGTTGCAGGGGTGTGGGGGTGGTGGGTGTAGAGTGCTGGCGCAGAAAAGATGTTGGTAGTTCAGATTAAGTGATAGGAATGTGAGAATGGCAGAATAGTGGCATATCTAACTGCCAGACTTGAAAGAGAAGATAGTCCCATTAGGGTGGGGGAAGGGGACAGAGGACATGATGACAGGGAATATAATAAGTAAAGCTAAAAGAAAGTGAAGAAATGGGAGAATGTAACAAGCAAAGTGAAAAGAAAGGGAAGAAATGGGAATTGGTTCACAATTTGAAGGCGTTGAACTCAATATTAAGCCCAGAAGGCTGTACTGTACCTAATATGAAGATGAGATGTTGTTTCTCTAATTTACACAGTGATTCACTGGAACACTGCAGCATGCTAAGGACAGACAAGTGGGCATGCGAACAGGATGCTGTGTTAAAACAAGCAGTTATGGGAAGGTCGGGGTCATGCTTGCACACAGACTGGAGGTGTTCCGCATGCATCACCCAGTCTGTGTTTGGTTTCTCCAATGTAGAGTAAGCCACATTGGATGCAGCGAATACAGTACGCAAGATTGGAGGAGATGCAGGTGAAATTTTGCTTCACCCGGAAAGATTGTTTAGGTCCTTGGAGGATGAGCACACATGAGGTGAAGCGGCATGTATTGCAAATTCTGCATTAATGGGAAGGTGCCATGGGAAGTGGGAAGTGGGGGTGGTGTTAATGTTCATGGAATGGACTAGGGTATCCCAGAAGGATCGATCCCTGTGAAATGCAGACGGGGAGAAGTGAGAGGAAGATGTGTTTGGTGGTGGCGTTCTGCTGGAGTTGTCTGAAATGGCAGAGAATGATCTTTTGTAGGCTGGTGGGCTGAAAATTGAGGAAAGAGGTGTTCCGGTTACGCTGTTGTGAGACATGGGAAAAGGTCAAGGGTGGAAGCACGGCTGATAGGTCAGATGTGGTTGAGGGCCCTGCCAACCACAGTGAGTGAGAAACCACAGTTACGGAAGAAGCAAACCATGTCAGCAGTGCTGTTTTGGAAGGTGGCATCATCTGAACAGATGCAACATAGGCGAAGGAACTCAGAAAGTGGGATGGAGCCCTTGCAAGACATGAAGCGTGAAGAGCTCCATGTATTGTAGTGGATAGCAGTAGAGAGTTGCTTCCCCAAAATAGAGACAGAGAGGTCAAGGAAAAGAAGGGAATTGTTGGAAATGGACGATGTGAAAGTTATAGAGGGGTGGAAACTGGAGGCAAAATGAATAAATTTTTCAACAGCCTGGTGGGAGCATGAAGTGGCACTGAAGCAGTCGCCATTGTAACAAACAAAGAGTTGTAGGAGGGGGCGAGTGTAGGACTGGAAAAAAGATTGTTCCACATACTACAGGCATAACTGGGACCCATGTGGAAGCCCATGGCTACTCCTTTGACTTGATGGAAGTGAGATGAATTAAAGGAGAAGTTGTTCAGTGAGAGAACAAATCAGCTGGATGGAGGACAGTGGTGGTGGATAGCGAATGTTTAGGCCTCTGGTCGAGGAAGAAGCCGAGAGCTCTCAGACTGTCCTGGTGGGGGATGGAGGTGTAGAGGGATTGGACATCTATGATGAACAGGTGGCAGTTAGGGCCAGGGAGCTGGAAATTTTCAATTTGATGGAGGGCATCAGAGGAATCGCAGACGTAGGGCAGGCATGGCCTGGACGAGTGTAGAGAGGATGGTGTCAAAGTAGGAGAAAATGAGCTCAGTGGTGCAAGAACAGACTGATACGATGGGCCTACCAGGGCAGTCTAGTTTGTGGACTCTGGGAAGGAGGTAGAGCGTGCTGTCTGGTATTGCGAGACAACAATGTTGGAGGTCTGCTCTAATAGTCGCTCTTAACATCTTGAAACTTTGCTCAAATCACCGCCTTACCTTCGAAATGTCAGAGAGTGCAAACCTTGATGTGTCTTCACTCACCATAATTTAATGCTTGGAGTTCAGGAATCATTCTAATAAATTCAAAGTAAGCTGTTTCCATTGTGACATATCCAAAGATGTGCAGGTTAGGTGGATTGGCCACACTAAATTACCCATCATGTCCTGGGATGTGTACGTTAAGTGGGCTAGCCGTGGGAAATGCGGGGTTACAGTGAAAAGGTGGAGGGCATGGGGTTTGGGTGGGATGCTCTTCAGAGGTTTGGTGTGGATTTAATGAGCCAAATGTAGGGATTCTGTGATCCTTCTTAAGCTGTGAAACTCAGACTGAGAACAGCACCTGCTGTTGTGTGCTGTGTGAGCAAGGATGGAAAGGATTACTGATGGATACTGTGCCAGTGAGGATGCTAAGGATTGTTGATGTGTGACCATGTATGGTTGAAGATAGTTCATATGTGAGTGAAAGCGGTAAGGCATATTGATTTGGACAATTTTTGCATGGGTGCTTCCTCAGGTGAAACGCAGTGCCAAGTCTGTGGAGCAGAAACCAGATTGCGGAACGGTTGCTTGATTGGATCAATGTTTATTCTGAGTGAGGAAGTTGCAGTGAGGAGAAGGCAAGACCTGACGTTATGTGTATCCCATCCACTCCAGCAGCCTGCATTCGTGACAGCTAAACTGAAATCCATCGTGCATGACTGACCTGAAGAGCATTCCCTGCTTCGGATTCAGAGATGCATAATTCTCCAATGTGTTGAATCCCACATTCAAAGTCAGAAGGCAAATTCAAAATGATTTTTACTGGTTTTTTCAGTGCTCAGAAAATGAGTGCTCCTCCATCCTTACAATTAAATGGTTCTTAGTTGAAATACTGTGCGGATCTGGTACATACAAAAACTAAATAGCAATTGTTCTTTCTTCTATATTCCTAATTGTTTTCGTTGTCAAGACAAAATATAATGCATTTCTTTATTCTATTTTGGTTCAATTACCCTCAGGATGATGGGTGAGTTGATGTTCAGTGAAAACCTTATTGCTTCCTTGAATAAAAGGTTAAGTTGTTATTGAATGATCTAGGAATGTTGTTTCTCAAAATTGTAACAAATTATCTTACAAGATTGTATCTGACCAGGGCGGCTTATTCCAGAGCCTTGGATTTGTTGCCCTGTCAGTTCTCTGCTTTTATATTTCCATCTCATTTAATCAGATATAGATGCTTGCTCTGTTTCACACTTGATGCTCCAATTTTGAATATATTAGCAGTCTAATGTAATCGCTTCATATTAGAGCAACTGGCATAAAATCAACTGTCTGTTCTTTTGGGTCTTTCATAGATTCCTTGTCAATAGAGACACCTGCCCAAGTGTTCGTGTTAAATCAGCCTGAAAGCACAAATTGTTCTATTACTCATGAATACCGTTTATTAACTAATGTTCTGCCTTTGCATTTGGCTTGTCTCACAAGACAGTAGTGACTGCACCATTTCTTTATTTTTTGTCCTTCACTCCTTATTGCTAAAATATACTTTATTCATAAAATTTATGGAAGGTCTATAACCAGTGGTGAGCCACAAGGATCGGTGCTGGGTCACTGCTTTTCGTCATTTATACAAACGATTTGGATGGGAACATAGGAGGTATGGGTAGTAAGTCGGCCGACGATACCAAAATTGGAGGCGCAGTGGACAGCGAAGAAGGGTAACTCAGAGTACAATGGGACCTTAATCAACTGGGCCGATGGGGTGAGGAATGGCACAGGGAGTTTAATTGAGATAAATGTGAGGTGCTGCATTTTGGAAAGGCAAATCAGGGCAGGGCTTATACACTTAATGGTAAGATCCTGGGGAGTGTTGCTGAGCAAAGAGACCTTGAACTGTCAGTTCTTAGTTCCTTGAAAGTGGAGTCGCAAGAAGATGGGATAATGAAGAAGGTATTTGGTTTGTTTGCCTTTATTGGTCAGTGAATTGAGTATAGGAGTTGGGGGGCCATGTTTCGGTCGTACAGGATGTTAGTTAGGCAATTCTGGAATACTGTGTGCAATTCTGGTCACTCTGCTATGGGAAGGATGTTGTGAAACTTGGAAGGATTCAGAAAAGATTTACAAGGATGTTGCCAGGGTTGGAGGGTTTGAGCTATAGAGAAAGGCTGAATAGGCTGGGGCTGTTTTCCCTGCAGCGCCAGAGGCTGAGGGGGCGATCTTATAGATGTTTATAAAATCATGAGAGGCATGGATAGGGTGAATAGACAAGGTTTTTTCCCTGGAGTGGGAGAGTCAAAAACTAGAAGGCATAGGTTTAAGGTGAGAGGGCAAAGATTTAAAAGGGACCTTAGAGGGAAATTGTTCACAAAGAGGGTGCTGCATGTATGGAATGAGCTGCCAGAGGAAGTGGTGGAGGCCAGTACAATTACAACATTTAAAAAGCATCTGGATGGGTATATGAATAGGAAGGGTTTAGAGGGACATGGGCCAAATGCTGGCAAATGGGACTAGATTTATCTAGGATATCTGGTCAGCATGGACGAGTTGGACCGAAGGGTCTGTTTTGTACATCTCTATTACTCTGAGTATGTAGTGTGACTGCTGAAAGTTGACATTATTTAAGGTGCAAATCAAATCAGTTTCTTCCACGACTGGAATGGTACTCACTACATTTACAAGATTCATTACATCATTCAAACATATAGCCCAAAGGGTTTCGTTCAGTTCCCATGCCTTTGGTGCACTATGATTGAAAGGCCTGAGACAGTGACCATTCTACATCACACCTTTGAAGAGACTGCCCTCAAGCTTTTGTGCACCTGTAAACATATAGTCTTGGAACTTGGAAAGTACCAGATTGCAACACTCAGACATGGACAACTTGTTTCACTGGAAGATCTGTGGCTCTATTACAGACCAAAGGATTTATTTCATGGCCCTCCAGCTGCAGTTGATCTTTATCTGGCTATGCAACCGTGGGAGCAAACTATAAAGAGAAAGGTCCTGCCTTATGCCAAAATCACTGCATCCATTTCCAAACCTTCTTTGCAAAATAAATCGCATCCCAGAAGGATAACAGACGTCCCTTCTCCACAGCTGTGTCTAGGAAAATCTTGTGGGGGTGGTGGGCGGTGGATGTCAGAAGAATTTGATAGGAAGGTCTTTTCTCACCACCAGCCAAGCTACACCTTGTTGCGGGTTGGGAAGTTTTGGCGATGAGGCATGCTGCCAAGTGACTTTGACAACCTGATCAAGAACCATCCAAAGGACCCATCGTCCGCTTTGCTCACAGGTGCTCGAGTACGTTACTTGCTGACAACTGCCTGATGGACTTATAGTCAAATGTGTTTTTCTTCATAAACATCTCTCTGAGGGGCAGGTAGTCCAAATGCCAAGTATCTTCCACAGCAACGTGGCCAGCCAGGCCCATCTTTTGCATGGCCGGAGAGAGGTAGACCCTCCATATACATTGACATCTGGTGTTTGTGAACTGAAGATCAATGCAAGTTGGATCAGCCGCACACAATGGTAGCCATCTCAATGAGGGCGGTGTTGGCACATTTATTCCAGTTTTATCTAGAGATGTGTACATCATGCCTGTGTAGGCATAGTCCATATTCAATGTCCAGATAAAGTGGGAGATGGCACAATTGAATGCCATGCACAGGAGAGGCATGAGCCAAACCTGTGCCATGTCTGGCAGCACTAAGAGCTCCTCACAGCAAATGACCAGGTTTGTAGCCACATTGCAAAGGAACATCACTCACATGTGCCCAGATTTTGGTCACCATGCTTACATGCTCCTTCCAGTTTTGATGCATACCCCTTCAGTCTTATCTGATGATGCAATAAACAAAGGATCAAGCCGGTCCAGTTCTCAAAGAGCATGGCCCCACTCTTGTCACGATTGACTTTGGATTGCAAAGCCTGTTCGAATTGGTTGCAGACATTTATCAATTTCTGCACTGGAAGTAGAGCCAAATAAAAGGCTACCCATGTACTAGGAAGCTTTGACTTGATTACCTCCATTTCTTAGGATTGCCATCCTTTCATGCCTGCCCCTTTCCTCATGGACTTGGCAAAAGGTTTGATACAATACACAAATTAAGCAGCAGAGAGAGGGCAGCATTTCCTAACTCCAGATTTAATTGAAAACTGTTCTAATTCCCAACCTTTGATTGAAATCTTCACATTGACCAGTTGGATTCAATTGTGCATTCCTCCCTAACCCCATTTTGAAGAGGATATGTATAATAGGTATGCAATATTCTGTCAAAAGCCTTCTCATGGTCCAAGGTTATGACACAAGTTTCCACCCTTCTGTCCTGTGTATTGGTAATCCTATTCCTGACTGGTTGAGGCTCTCGGAGATCTTCTTCCCAGTGCAATACAGGTCTGATCAGGGTAGATTTCCATCTACAGAACAGACATGACCCAATTGATGGCCTTGGATAGCATTGTGTCACTTAGTGAAATGGGTCACCAATATCTAATCTCTACCCACTTTGCTGGTAGTTGAGAGTGATGATGCCTCTCTTCACGGTTTATGACATACTACCAGCCACATGTGTACTCGGATACCTTGCAGATGGTCTGGACCAACCTGGTAAGTCAATCACAGAGTCAAATATAAGTTGGTCAGTAAATGGTCACTTCTGGAAGTTTTACTCATCTTAAAGGACCTTGTGAACTTTGGCATCTCTTCAAGCATTAGTAGTTTGTCCAGCCTCCCTTTGCTTCTGAGACTTTATAAAGCTCTAGTTAGGCCCTGTTTAGAATACTGTGTCCAATTTTGGGCCCCACACCTCAGGAAGGACATACTGGCACTGGACCGTGTCCAGCGGAGATTCACACGGATGATCCCTGGAATGGTAGGCCTAACATACGATGAACGGCTGAGGATCCTGGGATTGTATTCATTAGAGTTTAGAGGGTTAAGGGGAGATCTAATAGAAACTTACAAGATAATGCATGGCTTAGAAAGGGTGGACACTGGGAAGTTGTTTCCGTTAGGTGGGGATACTAGGACCAGTGGGCACAGCCTTAGAATTAGAGGGGGTCAATTTAGAACGGAAATGAGGAGACATTTCTTCAGCCAGAGAGTGGTGGGCCTGTGGAAGTCATTGCCACGGAGCGCAGTATGTCAGCCTTTGGAGATGTTAATGAGCTGCTTTCTTCCTTCTTAATCTTATCCTGCTCCATAGAGTGACTCGAAACTGGAAAATGCCCTTTTCTCTTCCCTTTTTCCTTTTCTCTTCTTTAACATGAAGGCATTGATTCCTCGAGCAATTCCACAGCCATGATCTAACTTCAGGATTGTCTTTCATTATGAACTGAGACAAGGGAGCATAGTCAGGTTGCTTCACCTTGGCTCTTAGTCAACTGGTCCTGTCAGCATAAGAGCCCTTTTCAGCTGGAGGCAGTGCCGTCTGGCCAAACACTTTCTTGGTATTTTTTAATCCCAGAACACTCTGTCTTTATCAAGAAAGGATCATCAATAATTTTGTTAGTGCCTGTTGAGAGTGTTATCTGCAACTGTAATATAAATTTCAGATAGCAGTAGCAGTGCAAAATGATAGGGTACATCTTTCAAGAAGAGTTTAACTTCATTAATTAATCGCTGCTCATTAATCAAAATAATAATTCAGTCAAATATTCAATAGTCTCACTGAATAGACTGTCATTCTTCATCATTAAGGTATCAGCAACTTATAATAGATTTGAATTAAAAGGACATGAATGTTTTATTTTGATCTGATGGCATCAAGGTAACAAATGTACTCATTCCCTGTAAAAAAAGGACCAAGGTTCAAATTCATGGGACATTGGCATCAGTACTGGAGAATAAGGGAGCTGCTCTGATGTGTCAGGTTCCACCTGAATGATGCTGGTCCCGGAGTCTTTGTGAATTGCATAACTAGGGCTGTGGATAGGTCTTTAAACTAAATATTTGGGGGTGGCGGGAGTTCAGTTGCATGGAAAATTATGGAAAGAGGTAAAGCACGGGAAGGCTCAGCAGAGATTAAAGTTTACAGAACAAGTAATAGGGCAGAGAGTATGGAAAGGGTCAGGAATCTAACTTCAGGCACAGCAGATTAGGGGACAACTGTGGGAAAGGGAGCAATCAATGCAGGACTGAGTTGTTGTACTTAAATGCAGCATATGAAACAAGGCAAATGAGCTTGCAACACAGATTGAAGTTGGCAGGTATGATGTTGTGGGTATCACAGAGACGTGGCTGCAAGGGGATCAGGGCTGGGAGCTAAATATCCAAGGGTACATGTCCTATCGAAAAGACAGGCTGATGGGCAGGGTCGCCTTGTTAGTGAGAAATGAAATTAAATCAATCGCAAGAAGTGACATAGAGTAGAAGGTATCGAATCTGTGGGTAGAGTTGAGGAACCACAAAGGAAGACAAGCCCTAATGGGCAGTTGTGTACAGGCCTCCCAGCAATTGCCAGGATGTGGGGAAGAAGATAACTCCAGAGGCAGAAAAATCATGTAAGAAAGGTATTATTGCAATAATCATGAGGGACTTCAATATGTAGGTGGACTGGAAAAATCAGATTGGTAGTGAATCTCCAGAAAATAAATTTGTGGAATGTCTATGAGATGGTTGTTTTTGGAGCAGACTGTAGCAGAACCTACCAGGGAACAGGTGGATTTGGTGATGTGTAATGGAGCAGAGTTGATTAGGGACCTTAAGGTGAAAGAACCCCTAGAGGGCAGTAATATGATCAAATTCACCCTGCAGTTTAAGCAGCAGAAGCTGGAATCAGATGTAATGGCATTACAACTGTGTAAAGGTAAACACAAAAAGAAGTGAGGGAGGAGTTGGCCAGAGTTGATTGAGAGGTGAGGTCAACAGGGAAGGCAGTGGAACAGCAATGGCAGGAGTTTCTGGGGGCCATTCAGGAGGCACAGCAGAAATTCATCCAAAGGCAGAAGAAACATATTGAGGGGAGGTCAAGGCAATCATGGCTGATGACGGAAGTCAGGCACAGCATAAAAAACAAAAGAAAAATCATATAATTTGGTAAAGATTAGTGGGAAGCCAGAGGATTGGGAGGCCTTTAAAAGCTGGCAGCGGATAACCAAAAAAGCAGTAACCGGACAGAAGACAAAATATAAGAGTAAGCTAGCTTGTAATATAAAAGATGGTAAGAAATACGTGAAAGGTAAGGGAGAGTCAAGAGTGGACATTGGATTGCTGTAAAATGCAGCTAGAGAAGTGGTAATAGGGAATAAAGAAATGGCAGAGGAACTGAATCAGTACCTTGCATCAGTTTTCACAGTGGAAGACACCAGCAACATACCAGAACTTCAAGAGAGTCTGGGTAAAGGTGAGTGTAGTGGCCATCACTGAGGAAACAGCTGTTTAAGAAGGGAGGGAGGCAGAATACAGCAAACTATAGGCCAGTTAGCCTGACCTTGGTCGTTGGTAAGTTTTTACAGTCAATTATTAAGGATGAGATTACGGAGTACTTGTAAGAACTTGACAAAATAGGACTGAGTCAGCACAGCTTCGTTAAGGGGAGGTCATAGCTGACCAATCTGCTAAAATTCTTTGAGATAACAAACAAGTTGGACAAAGGAGAGTCTGTGGACATGATTTATTTGGATTTCTAAAAGCCTTTGACAAGGTGCCACACAGAAGGCTGCTAAACAACAGCCCAGAGTATTAGGGATAAGGTTCTGGTGTGGATTGGCAGACTGGTAGAAGGTAGAGCGTGAGGCTAAAGGAGTCTTTTCAGGAATGCAGTTGATGACTAGTGGAGTTCCACGAAGGTCAGTGTTGGAACAAAAATAATTCATGTGATACATTAACAATCTGAACGAAGGAACTGAGAGCATTGTTGCTAGTTTGCAGATGACACAAAGGTAGGTGGAGGGACAGGTAGTGTTGAGGAAGTGGGTAGGCTGCAGAAGGACTTGGACAGGTCAGGACAGTGGGCAAGGAAGTGGCAGATGGAATACAATGTGGGAAAGTGTGAGGCTATGCACTTTGGTAAGACAAATAGAGACACAGACTATTTTCTAAAAGGGAAAAAGCTTCGGAAATCTGAAGCACAAAGAGACTTGGGAATCCTAGTTTAGGATTCTCTTCAGGTTAACATGTGGGTTCAGTTGGCAGTTAGGGAGGCAAATGTAATATTAGCATTCATTTCAAGAGGGCTAGACTGTAAGAGCAGACATTTACTGCTGACGCTGTATAAAGTTCTTGTCAGACTGCATTTGGAATATTGGAAGCAGTTTTGGGCCTCATATCTAAGAAAGGATTTGCTGGAGGAGGTCCAGAGAAGTCTTACAAAAATAACCCCAGGGACGAAGGGCTCGTCACATGAGGAGCAGTTGAGGATTCTGAGTCTGTACTCGATGGAATTTAGAAAGATGAGAGGGGATTTGATTGAAACTTACAGAATCCTGAGAGGCCTAGATAAAGTGGATATGGAGAACATGTTTCCACTAGAAGGAGAAACTAAGACTTGACAGCACCTGAAGGGACAACCCTTTAGAACTAAGATGAGGAGGAATTTCTTCAGCCAGAGGGTGGTGAATCTGTGGAACTCATTGCCACAAAGGGCTGTGAAGGCCATGTCATTGAATGTCCTTAAGACAGAGATAGATAGGTTCTTGATTCGTAATAGGATTAAAGGTTATGAGGAGAAAGGAGGAGAATGTGGTTGGGAAACATATCAGCCAGATCAAATGGTAGAGTAGACTTGATGGGCCGAGTGGCCTAATTCTGCTCCTCTATCTTATGGACTTGTGGTCTAACATGATAATACAGCTCATTCATCCTTCCCCCATAGTATTAGTCATTTTTTATTTAAGCTCTCATTATTGTTTTGCTCTGACTTCCACTGTATCTTCCACATAGCCATGGTCAGCAGTGGGGGCTGCAGTAAGATGCAGTCGTTGAGCATTTATTACCAACTGAGCTGTTGAACCAAGTCTTCAATCTCAGCCCGAGGCTGGGATTTTTATTTAGGCCAATGGTGATGGGGGGACCCTCATCCAGCATCTGGAGAATTAGTAGGGAATGCACCTTCAGTTCCATGGGCTAGGCCCAACTGAATGAGGCACTCTTAGGCAGTATATTTGAGACTGCCAGGCCTTCTCTGCTGGCAGCAGTATTCCCTCCCTGATTCTGCTGCCCCATACAGGCATCTCCCATAATTAGGGAGCCTCGCCTTGAGAGAATACGAGCGCACCCAGGAGGTCTTGCTGGGTGGCTTTCCAAGGACCTGTGCAGCCACCAAACTCCTGAGCCACTGCTGAATCATGACAGGATCAGGCAGAATGGATGTTAATTGGCTCATTAATGAGGCTAATGGACATCCCACTTGGAAGTGTTCTGGGAACGCGCATCTGTCCTTCCCGTCCTCAGACTTACCCGGGGGAGGGATGGGAGGTGTTTTGACAACAGACACAGGGCCTGTCCCACCATGAATTGGCTCTGGCTGCCATGTTAACCACTGCAACATGCTCTATTAAATACAGGCCCAGATAGTCTCCAGTTGGAAGAGACCGCCTTGTGGAATCCTTTTCATTGGAGGTGGGAGCTGGGTTCCCGAGAGAAATATTCCTCTTCACATCAGAGAGGAGCTTAGCCACGTCCTGAAATAGAAACAGAAGGTGTCGAAGCCAGTAGCTGAGGTGACATCTGTGGAGAAAAGCCGAGGAAGTTCCTCCACCTGAACCATCAACTCTGTCGCTCTCACGCTCTCTCCACAGATGCGGACTTGCTGGCTGAGTATCTCCAGCACTTGCTGCTGTAGTTTCTGACTTGTACCATCCACAGTATTTGCTTTTTGTAATCCATACGCTGGACTGGAACGGGGAGGAATTTCAACAGCGTGGCCAACAAGGCAATATACCGGCATCGGCAACAGGGGATTTATGATAATTTCACTGACATTGACTTCAATTGCAAGTAATTTTCCATCTAAGTAGCCATTACAAGGTACCTTTGAGGTTCTGTGAATGGCAATCAGCAAAATTGGTGTGCCGGCACATTTAAACTTGTTTCTGGAAGTCAGAACTCAGAGGTCCACGCACCAAAAAAAAAGTAATTAGACGGGGTGTTGGTTACAAGTGTCTCGCCTTCCAGTGTGAAATGCAACTTGTCACAAAAACATATTTGGAAGACAAATGTTTGATGTATATTGTCACATGGCATCCTGCACAACCTTGTCAGCATAAATTGGGAAAGCAAAGAGATAAATGTTGGCACATGGCCTGGTAGTATTATCGCTAGACTGTTAGTCAAGAGACCTGGATAATATTGTGGGGACCTGGACTCGAATCCCACCATGGCAGATGGTGGAATTTGGATTCAGTAAGATATCTGGAGTTAGGAATCTAATGCTGGCCATGAATCCATTGCCAATTGTCGGAAAAACTCGCCTGGTACACTAATACCCTTTAGGGAAGGAAACTGCCATCCATACCTGGTCTGGCCTACATGTGACTCCAGACCCACAGCAATGTGGTTGACTCTGAACTGCCCTCTGGGCAATTAGGGATTGGCAATAAATGCTGCCTAGCCAGCAATGTCCTTATAACGAATAAGGAAAAAAAATCATTAAACAACCAGCTTGATTTTGAATATATTTTCATCAAACAATAAATGTTTTCTCAGAGAAGTATGTGCTGTTCATATTTATTCACTTCCAATGTGGTTGATAAATTTTGTTAACACAATACCCTGCTGACCTCCAATGGCATTGCACACCAGATCTTAAAACACCTAGTCAGTCAAGCTGCATTAGCAACAACGGATTTGATATGACGGGGTAAGAAGCAAGAGCAGGCATCAAATTAATGGGACAAATGAAAGGAAATAAAGTAGGAAAAGAGGAGGTGCGACGGAATGAAAGATGATAGGAAGAAAGAATGAAATGGCAGAGGAGGTGACTGGGCCAGGGTTGAAGAAAGCAGAAGAAAAGGATCATGGAAGACTGAGAAAGAGCAATTTGATTCGATGAAATAGGAGACTCTGGCCTGGAATCTGGATAGGAGATATATAGCCAGTGGAGGAGGAGGTTTATCTCAATGGGAAATACAGTAGAGGGATGGATAGGTTACTTAGGGGAATGAAGTGCTGTGCCAAACGTTGTGTTGCATTTGGTAACTCTTCAAGTAGGTCTGGGCTGGATACAGATGTGAATTGTGAATTACATCCACAACTGTGAAGAAGGGAAATGTACTCACTGGGGGAAAATGTACTGTCACTGGCCTCACAATCCAGGAGCCCAGTTTAATCCCACATGCGGTGCTGCTAATCTCAGTAATATTGTAAAAATCTATCTGTTTCACTAATGACCTTTAAGGAAGGGAATCGTTAAGGAAGAATTTAGAAAGAAAGGTCATGCTTATAGTAATAGGAACATATTCCGACATTGCTTTGGAGGTAACAACATAATGAACTTTTTAGTTGAATATGTATGGAATCACAAACTTGGCTAGCATGCTCAGTAGATTCAGCGCCTAATATCCTTCAGATCTTCTGTGAAACTGTTTCACGGATATTGCTCTGCTGCTTAGCTGGTTGGGTTCGCCTTGTGGTATTCTTTCCTGTCTAGGAGGAACAAACCTTTTTGGCTGATTTTAAAGATCTTAACACCATGTATCTTTCAGCATGAGTCTCCAAGGTAATCGTCAAGTTATTTTTTTCTGTTCCTGTCTTTTGTATGAACTTGTCTGATGCTACAAACTGAGTGATTCCTGTCTCTGTTAAATGGAACACTTCCATTGCTATTTGTTTATGTCTCCGCATCTTTGAATTGAGCAGCAATTACAAATACAAAATACAACTGGCGTTTTCGTTGGGTGGTGGCTCCCAAAATATATTATGAATCCCCTCCTTGGCTCTATTGGATTGCTATGTTTCTCATGAGCTCCCTCCTGTCTCTCCCTCCTGTCTGTCTCTCACACAAACTCACTGATTTCTCAGTAAAATGAAGCCTCTCATGACCTCATAAGAAGACTGTGGACCTCAGAAGTTTCCAACAAAAAGCACAAGTGAGACTCAGCTAAATCTTCTTTTCTGACCTGTGCTTTGTATCATTCAGGTTCCATTGACAGCCCCACCCAGCCCTTTGGCTGGGATAGAACATAGAACACAGAACACAGAATAGTACAGCGCAGTACAGGCCCTTCGGGATGTGAAGCAAAAATCTGGAACCCCCATGCCAACCCATACCCCCGCATCCAACCCTATCTCTTTTCACATGCTAACCAAAACTCCTGTACCCAAACCGATTTCTCTTTGCCACCCCATGCCAACTCTGTACTCAGCTCTATGACCCCTTTCTAACTTCTATGCCATCTTGTTTTCCTCACTGCCATGACCTTTTGAAGCTTTTAAGCCAAATTGATGCCAATTATTCAAAGATCCTGTCCCCACCCACCATTATTATCCGTACACCTACCATATCAACTCACCTACTAACCACCATATTGATTGCCTCAGAACCCATACAGAGATGAAATAAAACAAAATTCTATCAAGCAAAGCTTTGAGTCTATCACAATCATCTCCATATTGAAGATACTCTCTCATACTTACAAAAAAAATCATTTGCATTCTTTCAACTATATAAAGCCTTTGAAGAACAAATATTTCAATCAAGTGCATAACTTGTGCATCCCAACAACAAGCATTGAAAATCATAGTCCCATGTCAAAGGGTCTATATCTATGCATCAGTGAAACTACAAAATGGCTTGTATTCTGCTGTGATGACAGATGGCTGTGAAAGCTGTCATGCAGCGCAAACCTAGTAATAGAACTTATGTCAACAAGCTTATGTCAACAAAACAGAGCATAACGGCAAGAATGTTATTTCAACCCTCCATGCAATTTTGTTCAAAGATATAAAAGGCAAAACATCTAAATATCTTGCCAACTTGACCTCTCCTTTTTGATAAGTGGTTTTGATGGTTCAGTTTGATTCTTTTGACAGGTTCGTTTCATTGTTCCAGTGAACTCCACGGTTTTATTGACATTACACACTTTTAACTCACAGCATATGTAATTTAATCAGCGGCAAGAGAGTTTTGTACTGATCTGCTGCCAACAACATTATCAAGGGTCTTGAATCCTCATGATTAGAGACTTTTAAATTCAGGCAAATCTCTCACTCTTTATATTTGCAATAAAATAAGAAAGGTTTGGAGGGAGATGGGCTGAGCATAGGCAGGTGGAACTAGTTTAGTTTGGGATTATGTTCTGCATGGGCTTGTCAGACCAAAGGCTCCATTTCCATGCTGTATGACACGAGAACCTCTTCAGAAGTCTCACACTCTTGCAGAGGTACGCCTATTATCTGCAGCTGTTGACATAGTGAACATCACGATCGGAGAGAATTAAGACTCAAATGTGAATTCAGTTTGTGCCATTATCAAACAGTGAAGTGTTATGTCATATGAATGAGATGGTCAGTGATGTCCTAACTCAAATCATGAACCATATCATTTATAACAGTGTTTATCTGTACAGCTGGATAACTCAACAGATCTGCGAGGCTTTGTTCACTATTTGGCATGTGTGAAGTATCTTTACAAAGGTGCAAAACAGGAGGGCATTTTCATTTAACAGATGCTGCCCCACCAGTAAAAGACCTGAGAACATATTCCAGTTGCTCGGCAGTTTCATAAATCAAGGTGCTGTTGTCTGCTCATAATGTACTGGTGTCTGCACTGATGGACCAAAGACAATGGCTGGGAACAACGGTGAAGTAGTGAAATGTATCAGAGCAGTCACTCCAAATGTAAAGCTAGTGAATTGCAACACACACAGGGAAGCACTTGCTGCAAAAAAATACAAATTGAAGAAAATCCCAGACAAAGCAACTTGCAACCCAAAATATCATCATCAAAATGTCACTTGAAATACAATGCATCTACTGGATATTTAAATGTATTAACTCAAGTAATTTATAAAGGTTTAAGCCATCATTTAAATGATGCACTTAAATGTTTGTACTTTACATACAGTGCTTGAGCATTACAATTGTTAAAATATTAAATCTGCATTTGGGTAATAATAAATGAAAAACTAGAGGATCTGAAACATATCATACAATAATTAAAGTTTGGGAACCACTACTGTATTGTAAAGTAGCATCATTTCTGGAGAATTTCCAATTATTCTTTGAATTTGCATTCAGAAAAAGGGTCTCTGGACTCAAAATTTTAACTCTGCTTTCTCCCTACAGATGTTGCCGGATCTGTTGTTGTTCCAGCAATTGCTGTTATTATTTGAAATTAGTTTAATATAATTGGCAGCGCATTAGTCTTCAGCATGAATGCAGAAATGGCAGTGAATTGGCAACATTTTAAACATCCCACATGATTCCTTTTCCTTTTATCAATTATTTCACAGGATATCGATGTTGCTGGTTTGGCCAGTAATTATTATCCATGATCTAATTGCTTGTGAAAAGTTAATAATTGAAGTCAGTGAAACTAAGAAGTTGGTTCAGGTACAAAATAAATTTCTCTTTTAATCATTTTCTATTATTGCCCATTTTATGTAAGCACTGAAAACGACTTTCATCCACATGGCTTCTTTTCTAAACTAAAGACATTGTTTCTCACTGCCACTAAATGACGTGTTTTTTTTGTACTTATTTCCATAAGTTCCTTGATAACCTCAAGTCAAAACAAGTCAGTTTTACCTGTACACTTTGGTGAAAACATAAGTTTGCATATAATGAATAAATAGATAAAATGATCAAAATGGCAATTTAACTTAAAAGGGTTTTTAATTATTAATTTTTAAATTTTATTAAATCATTCAAAGGTTGAGGTTTTCTGTCTAGACCACCATTTATTGCCCATCTCCAGTTGCCATTCGAAAGGTGGTGGTGTACTGCCTTATTGAACCACTGCAGTCCATTTAGTATAGACACATCTACAAATGCCATTACAGAGAGAGATCCAGGATTTTGACCCAACAACACTGAAGGAGTATTTCCAAGTCAGGATGGTGAGTGGATTAGAGGGAAATGGTTGGTGGTGTTCCCATGACTGTGCATCACGGCTATAATGGTTGTAGATTTGGAAGGTGTGCTCTGAGCTGTCTTGCTGATTTCTGCGGGGCATCACATGCACTGTTGCATTATGGAAGGAGTGAATGTTTTTGGATATGGCCCCAATTAAGTGTGCTGTTTTGTTCTGAATGGTGTTAAGCTCCTTGAGAGTTATTGGAGCTGCACTCATCCTGGCAAGTGGAGAGTATTCTATCACACTCTTGACTTCTTATTGTATGTAGTATACAGGTCTTGGGGAGTCAGGAAGTGAGTTACTCGCCGCAGTATTCCTAGTCTCTGACCTGTTCTTGTATTAATATGGCTAATCTAGTTCATTTCTGGTCAATGAAAACCCCAGGAATTTGATAGTAGGGGATTTAGTGATGGTAATGCCATTCAATGTCAATGGGTAATGGCTAACTTGTCACTTGTTAGAGATGGTCATCGCCTGTCACTTGTGTGACATCAACGTTACTTGACACTTGTCATCCCAAGACCGGACATGTACTGGTCATATGGGGCACTTTGTTAGTTTCCTGTCATGAAATAAAAATTGGTGGTCTTTTGGAGGGACATGCTATTTGCACTAATTCATGACTTCATTGAATTTGACAAGAGCATTGACATACTTTTTTTAGATAGCTAATCTCGCATTAATATTGTCTGCCGCCAAGTAATGGATTGTCCTGATAACTCTTGTCATTGAGTTTAAAAATCATGAAAATACAGTTATGTAAGTAATAAGAGCAGACTGTACTGTGGGTGGCTTTAGAACAATTTCTAGCTTACAAATATTTGATATGTCATAAACTGCTATGCTGTAGAGAGTATTGTACATAATATATTGTTGCATTAGATAACTACGTTGATAAAGGTTATTCAACTTATCTTAACTCAATCATTCAGTCAGCACAACATTTGCCCTCTATTGCATCTTTAAAATTTTCAAGAAAATATAATTGCAAGGCTTTTTTCTTAACTCCCATTTTGGAATTCCTTTGCAGGAGTTGAGTGAGAAATTTCTTTTTCAGCTCCAGATTTGCCTGTTGTTAAGACGAGCATAGAACTATAGGCAGAACCTTACATTTCTTTGGCAAAGCGTCAATTATGTTAAATGTTTTGTACGGTTACTCACCAAGGGCTCACTAACAAACTACTCTGCTCCTACCACATCCGTCACATGCCATTCTAGCCTCATCTTACCACTTGCCATTCCCGGAACAACTCCTCATTCACTGGCCATCTGCCAAAAAATTGGGATTTCTCTGCATGCCCGTACCTTCTTTAAAAGCCCATGGTGCATCCGATGTCAAACAATGTCATCCTGGAGTTGCCCTCCATAATCCCTGACATTTGCCTGGGGCATGGCAGATGAGGGACAACATGGTGCATTTCTTAACGGTCAGGGTCCTGGAGGTCCTGCTCGATGAGGCACTGTAGATATGGGATGGCATCGACTCCCAGGATGAGCACCGGAACTGAAAAAAAAACACCACAGAGGTTGGTATTCTGTCACCAAGTCACCCTTTACTTACATGTGGAAAATACTTGACATTGATCCAGCTCCCTCAGAGTCAGTTCTGAGTGAACAGAATCCCTGATCCCCCTGCTTATGTCTGTCAGCCAGGGATCCCTGATGAGACCAGGCTAACAGCCCCAGTCAGGGAGCTCGTACTCTATGAGGTCCACCCGGCTGACCTGGTTACAATCACGACAGATACCATGGCACCAGATCCTGCCAGCCTGGTCTGAGTTTGTCACCTGTGTCAGTGCAGTCTCAGTTGCCTGCGTAAATGCACAACCTTGTGGAAAGAAGGTGGACAATCTTCGCAGTCCATCAGTGTAAGGAGCACCATTTTCTTTCTGATACATCACACTTATTCAGCCTCTGCAACTGCTGTCATCACCCATCAAGGCTTGTGTTCTACCCACTCTCAGTATTAACTGTTATATGTCACCCACTCACTCTTGCTGACCCCATCCATCACAAAACTCACCCTGCATGCCCTTGCTTGCTGTTTACTCACTGGCTCAGGACACCTGCCTCCCCGCACTAACAGTAATATCATTGACCCCCTCTTCCACCTTCCTTAATCTTCCACTGGCTTCTCTTTAATTCGAGGAGGAAAACAACCCACAGCCAGGCAGAAAGAGTCAAGACTTATGGTGGACTATGTGACTTTCAGCTCTTCACTGCTTCTGAGGAGAGTATGCTAACTTTGACCACCCCAAGTGGATGACTGATTGTGTCCAAGCACCTTGACTGGTCTCAGAGGTTGCCCTTGACATACTGTGCCAGGACCTCCTGAGCAAAGGTTATCTCTCTTGACTGGACTATGGCCTGTTGCTAACTATGACAAGCTTCCTGGATTTGTGTCTGTACTCAATGGCAATGTAGAGTTAATACGAGCCTAGTATCACCGGTTGAGGAGGTGAAACTCAAAAAGGGAAGGTAGAACAGGGATGCCGTAAGCATCCAGGGAGGCTCAGAGTTAGTCAGCACTACAACAGCAAACAAGCAGCTGAGAGATTCAGCCTAGTCCAGTTCATGAGCTGGGTGTGTGGGTCCCTGAGCATCGAGCACCCTCGCTGCTACATTGCAATGATAGTGGCCGGTGAAGCTCAAAGTGCAACGTTGAAGTGCAGAAGTATATTGTGAGTGTAAAGGAGATATGTCATGAGAGATCTTAGAGGCTGGGTCATTTTGGATGGGCTGGTGCCCCCATGGACCGTGCCCATGATGTTTGTGTCTGGTGTCCAAGATGGACGTTGTGAGAGTAAGCCACAGACTGAAGTTGCCAGGAATCTGCTGTGGCCTCCATTTCGAGAATTCTCAATGAACACTCTGTTGATAAGAATAGGAAGCTAAATATTAATGCAATGTTAAACAGGTATTTAACAATCCATAAGCTCCCTTAATTGGTAACTTGCCACTGCCAAGTGAGAAACTCACCTCGTTGTTTAACAGCTGCATAAAAGATGCAACGGGTTGCTCCCAACATCGAAATAGGCTTTGGCAGATTGCTCACCCAATTCTGCCACAAATCTCACCATAACGCATGTCACGCAGGCCCCTAAATTATCCCCTGTAATATCTTAAAACGTGGCATGTTGGGGGGGGTTGCATTTTCCTGGCTCTTTGAAAGCATTGCCTAATGTAAACCTTCATCTTTGTTTATTCTTCCACACATCTCTGGAAAATACTTCTCTTCAAACACATGTGTAATTGTTTTTGGAAAGTTTCTGAGGGATCTTATTCCAGCAATGTTTCAACGAGTGTGCTCCATTAAATCCCATTTGCATGAAAGCATTTCTCATCACCCCTCTGGTTCTTCCTTTTGTCGATTACAGTCAATCTATCGTGTCTGCTTATCAGCACAGCTGACACAGACACACTATCAAGCAAGACTCCTCATAATTCTGAATAACTCTATTAGATCTTCCTCTACTTTGTCTGGTCTGGGAGAACAATCTTTCAAGATAACTAGTGTTCATAATTGTTTCATCTCTACTATCAAATTAGTCGACCTCTTCTGTAACTTCTTCCAAAGAGTCATGAACAGAGATGCACACAATGTGCCAGCTCAATTCTAACCAGTGATGAGTAAGCTCTTAACCTGACTCCCTCATTCTTATGTTTAGTAGCTGTGGTTATAAAGTCATGATTCTGATACACTTCCTTAAACATCTCATTCCTAAGCCACCCTCAACTTCTTAAGGATTTGAACCCCTGACCCTTCAAAATAATGTAGTTTAGATTTAGATCTCTCTCTCCACATTGTTCCTTGATCAACATATCACTTCACTCTTACTGTAATCATGCATAATCATTATCTTCTGAAGTACAACTTGTACTTAGACCCTGTAACTGTTCGCTCTCATGAAGAGCAATGGAAGAGAACTAACTCTAAGATATATTCCTGAATCTCATTGTCTTTCTTTAACAAACTTTATTAGTATTCACATCTAATTTTTAAGTGGGTGTAGCCAACTTAGGACAACAGCAGTTTTTCCTTTAAGTCTTCTCTTGGACTCTGACAGTCCTTGAGTATTATTTCTGGAAATTATAAGGCAAAATAGAAATAGGCCATGGAGAAAACGCATTTTCTACAAATGAAAGTTCTCCTTCAGCTCTCTGCAGACTCATTAATCACATTAATCATCCCTGCAATGAAGAAGTGTTGCTGCACTCAGCCTTTGATTTTGACAAAGTTCGTCTTTTTCAGCTTATTGACATATTGCCCCAGTTTAAAAACATTTCTCCTGCTGTGCCTGATTCAATGCTGACATTGAGAAATCCCATCCATTGGGTAAAGTACAGAGATGGAGATTTCGCCCTGCAAATCTCTTTTGAGCTGAAGCTTTTAACATTTACATTTTATTTTCTCCAAAGATATGTTATGCAGGCATGGGTGAGATTAAAAACAAAGAAAAATGGGCTTTCAACAATCTGATACTCTACTAATACTTCAGTTACAATTTTAGAATAATTCATAAGTTTCAAAATAGTTTTAATGCACGTGATAATTTTGCTGCAGCATTTGTTTTCTTAAAGCCTCAGTTAAATACCAAAGTATGTTAATTATGTAATATCTACAGCACAGAAATAGATCACTTGCCTGAATGGGTGCACAATGGTGTTTTTGCTCCACACGAATCTCTTATTTCCTTCTTAATCTAAATAATCCTTTATTCGTTTCTCTCTCTCATACATTTTCTACCTGCCGCTTTCATGCATCTATGCCAGAAAGCTCAATTATTCCTTCTGACTGTAGGAATCACATTCCATAAGACCGTATGATGTAAGAGCATAAGTAGGCCATTCAGTCCATTGAGTCTGCTCTACCATTTAATGAGATCATTAATATTCTTCCTTTCCTTCCTTTTCCCCATAATCTTTGATTCCCTGATTGATTAAAAATCGGCCTATCTCAGAGCTGTGTATACATAATGATCCAGCCTCAACAGCCCTCTGCAGTAAATAATTCCATTGACTCACTGGGAGAAGAAATTCCTCCTCATCTGTGCCTTGAATAAGGGTGTGACCACCCTTATACCGACATTATGCCCTCTGGTCCCTCTCCTTCATGGGGAAATAGCTATTCTGCATCTACACTGTCCAGTCCTCTAAGAATCTTACATGTTGCAACATTCTTCCCTTAGAATTAATAAAGCTAAATGATTTCTGAAGAAGGATCTAGGCCCGAAACGTCAGCCTTCCTGCTCTTCTGATGTTGTTTGGCCTGCTGTGTTCATCCAGCTCTACACCTTGTTATCTCAAACATGTTACTATCAGAGTGGAATCACATGCAGGCCAGACCAGATGAGAATGACAGATTTTTCTTTACTAAGATTATTTTCCTACTGTGAACTTTAATTTTTAGTTCCCTGTCCTAATTCTGTATCCTTTTGTAAATATAGAACGTACATGAGCCACCGGTCTTTTGATGCTGTTCCCTTTTCTAATAAAGTTTTAAGTTAGAAATAGTGCTATGCTATTTCTGCTCTTAAACTTCTAATATTCATAGATATAATCCATGGGGTTTTATGCTCTTCAAATGTGATCAGTTTGTTTTTCAATTTGCTTCTCCCCACCCACCTTACTTTCCTGAATGTCTTTATAAATTTCTAATCTCCTTTTTTGATGTCATGCCAACCCTGTTAGTTTCCCAGATAAATAGTCACAGTAATTTAGTAGAGACAAAAGAAACTGCAGATGCTGGATTCCAAGGTAGACAAACAGGAGGCTGCAAGAACACAGCAAGCCAGGCAGCATCTGGAGGAAAGTCAACGTTGCTCCTTTCCTCCAGATGTTGCCTGGCTTGCTGTGTTCTTCCAGACTCTTGTTTATCTGCAGAAATTTAATAATTTGCTGTCATTATCTGTATATTGGTCATGTTTCATTATCCTGATGTTTCTGTGCTATATGTCTTTAAGATATCTATTGAATAGTCTGTTCTATATTTTATCTTTTCCTTTCTAATTATTTTCCAGCCTTATCTTTATTCCTATGTTATTCTTCATTCTTATTGACTGTGAAGTTAGTGCATGTTTTTTCATTCATCTTTAATTCCCCCCTCTTTATTCATCCATGGTGTTTTGCTTTTATTAGCTTGTTGCTGCTTTTTCATGGGGTATTTTTCTCCTGGGTTTTATCAATCATCCTTTTCACTGCACACTGTCCTCCACCCTCAGGAATTCTGTTTCTTGATCCGATTATGTTCCCTTGTCTCAATCTCATCCCTTTTCAATGGTTTTTTTTTTCACCTCCAATATGTCACCTTGGTCTTTGTGTTATTTAGGCTCTTCTTAAACTTTATATTGAACCTTATTATGTTGTGCTTCATAATAACTAGATGTTTCCCTGCGCTCATGCGCTCTGATTCATTACCCATTACTAAATCAACAGCACTCCCTCTCTCATTCAGTTTTTTTACATAATAGGTGAAGAAGCCCTGCAAACATGGTAAAAATGCTATTCCCTCTACTACTGTCACTACCTTCTCTTGCTAGTTTACCTGAGGATAGTTAACATCTCCTATTTTTCAATTTTCACTTATTATTGCTTTTTGCCTGGGTAGTTCTTCCTTGACTTTATTTCTGATATTAGGTAGTTTGTAGAGTACCCTTATGGATATGATCAATCTTTTAACTTTTATTTCAATCTGTACATATTTCACTTCTGCTCTTCTGCCCCTTTTTCTGCTGCTATCGCATTGTCATTAATTTGTGCAGCTACTCAACATTCTTCTTCCCTTTCCTTACTGATTATATTAGAACCTATAATATTTGATTTTCAGTCCTGTTCTTTATGAATATATCACTTATCCAGCTTCCAATAGGTTCAATGACTATAAAATGACAACACTACATCATTTAAATCTGGGATAACAAGGCGTGGGGCTGGATGAAGACAGCAGGCCAAGCAGCATCATAGGATCTCTGATACATCATTTAAATCTGGTACGGGTGGTGGAGCGTGTCAGATGCTATCCGCTAGCCATGGAATCTGGATTTAAATCAAGTTCCGAATTATAGCTAGCAAGCGACTGTCTTCAGCAAGGGATGCCTGTAAAATGAAATTGGGAGGTTTTTAGTGAATGTAGCAAAAGGAACTTTATTCTGCGTGTAGCCTTGTTATGCTTCAGCTGAACTATTTAGCCAGCATTAATACCATTCCGATTTTTTCAAAAAAAACGTTATAATCCCTGTCAGAATTTTAATGCAATAATCCTCAACACACATCGAGGATGAAAGACTGTCACCCCTTGCTTGACACCCACACACTGGAACAGGACTAGATAGGACCAGATTTAAATTGAAACCGAAAGCCCAGCAAAGATTGTGTTGCAACTGAGCACCCCTCTAATTCTATTGTTATTTTTGCAGTTCTACTGTTGAGCTCAGAGAACTTGTGGTCACCCTTGGGATCATCTAATTTGTGAAAGATGGACAGGCAGTCCTTGATGCAATTGGACCCATGTGGAAAGTCATCATTTTATCATGCAAAAGAAAAAATCTGAACAGAGAAAGCCATCAGGAACAACAAGTTTCCTTTCTTATTTAACAGTCTAAGAATCTAAGAAGTCTTTGTCACAGAATCCTAATTGTTCTAATTTTAATACCGATCTTTATTTATTTGAAATGAGTCATCAGTAGTGTTAAGAGGGGCATCTTATTGCCTTTTCACACATATTTGCACACTACTCATGTAGCCATCCTTTAATTTATTCCTCCGTAAAATAGTTTTACTTTGATGCCATGCTCTGAACTTCAGGAAGTTTAATTTCTTACCTCATTTTATGATTGTAAACAATTTGGTCAATTCCTTAGATGATCCTGAAATCTTCAAATAGATTCTATTGAAGCTCATTCTTTCATTAAAACAAGGCCAATCTCACTAAAATTAAGTTTATTTCTGTTTTCATTTCATTTGGGTCCCGGGTGAGACATATTAAATTTGAAGAAATCTGCAGATGAGGCAGTGAAGATGAAGGGTATAGTCACGAGAAATTTATTTCCATTCTTGACAGGGTACTGTAAAGCTCAATGGGCTGGATTTTATTGCATCTAATTAAGATTGTCTGTATTGTGGTTGATGGAGACTGTCCTTTAACAACTTAAAATTGATGCTAAGCTCTATTGCCTGAAATGTACCAGCTTCGGAAAATAACATGTCAATGTTAATCTCTTGACCCAGACAGCCTGAGTGGGATCTGACATGTGATTGTGTGGAACTTCCAACATTGCACTCTCAAGGAATGTAAATCTATTCAGATCTGAAATGATCTTCTCTGCTGCCAATCTGTTGTTTGGTAAATACACATGGAGGGCTTTGGGTGCTACGGCAACATCAATTCTGGCGCCATTTCCCGACTGAAAACAAAATTTCAAAGAGTGGATTTGCACCAGTTCTCTGCTTAGCGTCTGTGGCATTGAGTGTAAATTCATTACCAATGCAGAAGGCTCGATAATGCATTTTTTTTTTGTGCTTGGCTTTTGCATGAAACTAATTCTCTGTCAAACATAAAGCATAAGACTGCTTGTCTAATGGCGGCCTGTGGCTATTGTTGTGTTCCCTGCTGGATTACTGTAAGAACAGCAAGAGGTGAACAGCCCTGTAAAGCTTTGCAGAATTGATTGTGGTGTGGGAACTTGCAGAAATTTGAGCTGTCAGACTTTGTATACGTTGAATTTCTGGCAACCTGGCATTTTCTTTCAATGAGTTAAAAGCTAAATCGGACTCACATTAATGCTCTAGGGAATTGAATAAATTGTTTTTAATTCATTCATAAGACATGGCCATCACTGGCAATGGACTGGCCCATCTCTAAATGCCCAGAGGCTGAAAATTGCTGTGAGTCTGGAGTCACATGTAGGCCAGAGCAGGTAAGGATGGCAGTTTCCTTCCTGAAAGGATATCAGGGAAGCATATGGGGCTCCCTATAATCATCAATGGTATCATGGTCATCATTAGGTTCTTAATTCCAGATTTTTACTGAGTTCAAGTGCCACAGGAGATTTGAACGCAGGCCCCTGCAATGTTACCTCGGTCTAGTAGGTATCATATATGGACCCAAACTGCAGTGGTGATGTTGGGAATGGCATTAAAGAGAAAATTCGAGGTGCATATGATAAGTGAATATCAGTGATCATGGGCGATTTTAATCTGCACGTAGACTGGGCTAATCAAATTAGCCACAATACCTAGAAAAGGAATTCCTGGAGTGTATACAGGATGGTTTTCTTGTAGAATATGTGGAGAAACCAACTAGGGAGCAGGTCATCTTCGATTGGGTGCTGTGTAACAAGATGGGAATCATTGCTAATCTAGCTGTGTGAGACCCCTTGGGGAAGAGTGACCATAACATAAATAGAATTTTTTTTATTAAGGTAGAGAGTGAGGTTGTTGATTTGGAGACTAGGGTGTTGAACCTTAATAGAGGAAACTACGAGCATACGAGGCATGAGTTGGCCTTGACAAATTGGGAAGAGTTACTTAAAGGGATGACAGTGGATAGACAATGGCAAACATTCAAGGAACGCATGGGGGAACTGTAATAACTGTTTATTCCTGTCTGTTGCAAAAGCAAAATAGGTAAGAGGGCCAATCAATGACTTACAAAGGAAATAAGAGATAGTATCTGATCCAAGGAAGAAGCATACAGATTGGCCAAGAAAAATAATAAAGCTGTGGATTGGGAGCTGTTTACAATTCAGCAAAAGACCAAGGCATTGATTGACAAGGGAAAAATACACTACAAAAGTAAGCTTGCAACAAAGACAAAGACTGATGCTAAGAGTTTCTATTTCTGAAGAGAAAGAGATTGGTAAAGACAAATGTAGGTCCTCTACAGACAGAAACGGGGTAACATACAATAGGGGAAAAAGAAATGGCTGAGGAATTAAATACATGTTTTGGCTCTTTCTTCACAAAAGAGGACACAAATCAGATGCCAGAATTGTTGGAGGAGGCAAGATTTAGTGAGAGGGAAGAACTGAGGGAGATCAATATTAGTAAAAAAATGGTGCTGGGAAAATTGTTGAGATTGAAGGCTGATAAATCCCAAGGGCCTAATAATCTACATCCAGAGTACTTAAGGAAGTAGCTCTAGAAATAATGGATGTATTGGTGGTCATCTTCCAGGATTCTATAGACGATGGATCAGTCCCTGTGGATTGAAGGGTGGAAAATGTCACTCCAATGTTCAAAAAGGGAGGTAGAGAGGAAACAGAATTATAGACCAGTGAGCCTAACATCGGTAGTGGGGAAAATTCTCAAATCCATTGTCAAGGATTTTATAGCAAAGCATTTAGAAAACAGTGGCAGGATCAGACAGAGTCAGCATGGATTTATGAAGGGGAAATCATGCTTGACAAATCTGTTGGAATTCTATGATGATGTAACTAGTAAAGTTGACAAGGGGGAGCCAGCCGATGTAGTATATTTGGACTTTCAGAAAGCGTTTGACAAAGATACACAGAAGAGATTAATGTGCAAGATTAAAGCACATGGGATTGGGGGAAATGTATTGTGATGGATAGGAAACTGTATGGCAGAGAGGAAACGAAGTGTAGGAATTAATGTGTCATTTTCAAATTGACAGGCAGTAACTAGTGGGGTGCCACAGGGATCAGTGCTGGGATCCCAGGTACTCACAATATATATTAATGATTTGGATGATGGAACAAAATGTAACATCTCCAAGTTTGCACCCTCCACTCCAAGTTGGGTGGAGGGTGAACTGTGACGAGGATGCAGACATCCTTCAGCATGACCCAGAGAGATTGGGTGAGTGGGCAAATCAATGGCAGATGCAGTATAATTTGGATAAATGTGAGGTTATTCACTTCAGAAGCAAAAACAAGGCAGCAGATTACTTCCTGAATGGCTGTAAATTGGGAGAGGGGAGTGTGCAGCGGGACCTGGGTGTCCTTGTGAACCAGTCGCTGAAGGTAAGCATGCAGGTGCAGCAGGCGGTAAAGAAGGCAAAGGGTATGTTGGCCTTCATTGTGAGAGGTTTCGTGTACAGGAGCAGGGATGTGTTGTTGCAGTTATACAGGGTCGTGGTGAGGCTACACCTAGAATCTTGTGTGCAGTTTTGGTCTCCTTTTCTGAGGAAGGATGCTCTTGCTCTCGAGGGAGTGCAACAAAGTAATATCAGGCTGATTCTGAGGATGGCGGGTCTGACATATGAGGAGAGATTGACTAGGTTGGGATTGTTTTTGCTAGAGTTCAGACGCATGAGGGAGGGATCTCACGGAGACTTATAAAATTCTAACAGGACTGGGCAGGATAGATGCAGGGAGAATGTTCCCAATGGTGGGTGTGTCTAGAACCAGGGGTCGCAGTATAAGGATTTGGGGTAGACGATTTAGGACAAAGATGAAGAGACATTTCTTCACCCAAAGAATGATGAGCCTGTGGAATTCATTACCACAGGAAGTAGTTGATGCCAAAACATTGAATGCATTCAAGAGGTGACTAGATATAGCATTTGGGGTGAATGGGATCAAAGGTTATGAGGAGAAAGCAGGATTAGGCTGTTGAGTTGGATAATCAGCCATGATCGTGAAGTATGGCGGAGCAGGCTCGAAGGGCTGAATGGCCTCCTCCTGCTCCTATCTTCTATGTTTTGATATCTCTGGAATAGCAGCCTAGCAAAAATACCACTCAGCCATCAGCTCCCCTTATTTTTGCCTTCCTTTGGGTTACATTGATAACTCATTTGTCAGCTTGGATAGAGATCAGATGTATCTCTACTGCAATGGAAATCCAAGCCAAATCTCAAAAGGCTTACCTTGTAAATGATCAATGGTTCCCTTATTTAAGGACAGATATATTGGCATTGGAGGCGGTACAGGAAAGGCGTGGAGCGACTCTCTTATTGGAAGGGGTTGAGTTGTTTGAGCTTGTCCTCCCGGAAGTTTAGAAGAATGTGGAAGATCTTATTGAATGAAACTTGCAAGATTCTTAGGGTACTTGACAGTATAGATTTGGAAAGTTTGTTTTCCCTTGTGGGAGAGTTTAGGACTAGAGGCTATAATCTTAGAGTAAGGGGCCACCCATTTAAGAAAGAGATGAAGAAGTTTTTTTTTTCTCAGATGGTAGTGAATCTGTGGACTTCTTTACCACAGAGGGATGGAGAGGCTGAGCACTATGTATATTCAAGGCTGAGATAAATAGACCTTTTTAATCAGTAAGGGAAACAAGAGTTATGATGATAAGGCAGGAAAGTGGAGTTACGGGTTATCAGATTAGCCATGACCTCACTGATTAGCAGAGTAGACCCAATGAGCCAAATCTTGTGGTCTTACAGCCTACCAGTTATATTGTACCATTTTCTGCACCAGATTGGAATAGTGTAGGATGTAGCTGGTACTATCAAGGAGATGATGTCTCATAACTTTGATGATCGACTGAGTGAGGGGGAGAGCAAGTACTGTTGTATGGGGAGATAGCTGAGTGGAAACTGGCAGCTTCACAATGGGCTCCAGTTTGGGCCCTTGCCACCCTGCTCCAGCCCCGCAAAATGTTTTGCACCAAGATATCCTCTCGTCATGAGGGGAGAGCCGATTGTCCCCCAAAGCAGCGTTATCCTGCACTTGAACTCAGCACTGACCACCGCTGCTGATAATGAGGCTGTTAGTTGGCTGGCTCTGTGACTTGGATCACAGCAGTTGGGGACAGACAACCAAGTGAGCAGTAGCCCTGACTGTGGCCACTTTCTTGCCTACCTTTGGGAAGATGCTGTCTAATCACCCATCTAAGTTGAGTTGCCTCCTGCCTTCAGCCACTGTAGCGGGATCTGAACCGTCCTTGTAATATTCAATGTTTTGTACTTTTTTTAAACTATTGTATGTTGGGAAGGGGGTAATGCTACTTGTCGGGTACTTAAAACTCACGTATAAATGCTTGATAAGATTCCAGTCAGTCAGACAGCAAAACAAAAATAATGCAATTAGATCCTATCTTCCAGGAGTTACTTCTCCTGAACTAATTGTGTTTTTTTTAAATATATTTCTCTATGCGTGTGAGAATCACTGGCTAGGTCAACATTAATTGCCCAGCCATAATTGCCCTGGGACCAGTTTGGAATCAACCACATTTTTGTTGGTCTGGAGTCACATATAGGCCGGACCTGGTAAGGGTGGAAGTTTCCTTCCCTAAAGGACATGAGTGAACAACAAGTTTTAATGACAATTTAAATTAGCTACAAAATTTCCGTTAGGCTACCTCTCAATTTAAGATTTGTACAGAGATCAAGTTTCACTATGTGCTATGGTGACATTTAAACTCATCTTCCAAGAACATTAACCTGTGGCTCTGGGCTACCAGTCCAATGACAAGTCATTTTGAATTTGGTATGGGGGTGCCATTCGGAATTTTAGCTCCAGTTGAAATTCCATTTGGAGCACCAACCAACCCAAGGAAATCTATTGAATGTTAAACAAAATGGTTATTTTAGTTTTCTGTTGTCCGGTTCCCTTGATAAAGTTTGAGGCCTTCATTTATTTCCCAGAGAGTTGTTCAGAGGCAACCACATTGCTGTGGGTCCAGAGTTACATGTAGGCCAGCCCAGGTAAGGACGGCAGATTTTTTTCCCTAAAGGACATAAAAGAAGCAGATGTTTCTTTTTATGACAATCAACAGCGGTAACAAGTTTGCCATGTCTTTTTCTTTATTAAATTCAAATTTCACCATCTAACACAGTCAGATTTGAACCCATGACCCCAGAAAACTATCCTGGGATTCTGGATAACTAGTCCAGTCACATCCCCGCAACACCAAACTCTTCCCTACTTCCTTACTGAGATGCTGCCTATTCTTGCCCCCTGCATCTGGAGATGTATCCCTATTTCATGAACACTGTCATAACCTTCAATCCTCAATGAACACATAGTTTCTTTGAGCTCAGGCCATAACTAAGTGATTTATAACTTCAGCACATTTGCTCTTCCACCAGCTCCTCTGTGAAGTGAACCTCTGTAGATGTACTTATAGATGCCACATCCCAACATGTTCCGTACCTATCCTTTGAATGGTACCAATTTTATTTTTCTTCTTCTTTCTCATACATTGCAGGAATTCTCCTTCACTGAATACTTTCAAGTTTCCCAAAACCTGAGCGCACATGAAGATAGTCTGAGAGCAATGTTTGTGCTCCCATACTTTTGTCCTTTGCTTGTATGCTCATGCATTACTACAGGCGCTCACAACCTGTGGGTTAAAGCCATCTCTTGTGACTCTTGGCACCTCTCATTCCCGTAACCCATATAGCACATGCCCATCGTGTCACCAATCCTGACTCCCCTCCAAAACATTGATGTTCACTCACCTCTCAATTTGAGAAATATTAACGCTGCATCAACAAGGGGAAATGTTTAAGAAGCAGTGCTCTAAATATTCCTGATCCCGCACCTTACCATTTTCCAGATTTAGTTATATCACTTAGCTTCCTCTCTTGTGTGTATCCTCCATTGCTTCCAAATAGAGACTCTCTGCCAGATCCTGCTACCTTTAATGTTATGCCAATCATTTTGCTATATATGCCAGTTTCTCAAAAGCATATAAGTAACAAAGATGAGAAGAAAGTAATTAAGGAAACACAGATCAATCATCTATCAAAAGAAGAGCAATTCAGAAGAGAGAAACTAGTTTACAATACAGAGTAATGCAAAGAACTTAAGTCTGGTATAGGAAGTTAGACAATTTTGTTCCTTCCTCCAGCTTCAAGTGTGTGAGGAACCAACTGTTGTACGGTAGAAAGCCACCTTTCCACAATCCTAATGCAAAACTTAATCTTATATGGCCAAAACATGAATGAAATATCCGAAAAGAAAAAGGATAATTGGACCTAATTTGTAAGTATCTGTGGTGCATGCAAAACATTGTCAGTTGGTATAACACTTTCTTTCAAATGGGTGGGCTGGCAGACAGGTGGAGGTGGTGGTGTGTTTAGAACTGGGCAAAATGACATGGGCAAAGCTCAGAGCCCACCTGCATGCTCCTGCACAATTTACTTACTCTTTGGAAGTGGATGGCCACTTAAAGGCCTGGAACTCTACTGGTTTTCCCTTTGCAGTGGGAACCCAGTGCAAAGTTTGAAGCGAGCCAGGTTTTGCTGCTGAGGCTATTGTTGGGAAATGGAGGTGTTGGGTGTTTTCTTTCTAATTCTCTTGTGCCTATTGGAGCCGCCAAGATTTTCCCACATGGCCGTTCACACTGTGCACACTGGCATCCACTAAATTTGCCCCTTAGCTTTGGACATCTAGCCTAGCTCCACCTCAGTCTATTAAAACTCACAATGTATCTTCCAACTGGATATAGCTGTGTTCATCATTGGAAACTGGATGCAATTCCACCAGTGGCCACCACTCCTGGTGGCACTGTTGGATTCATGTTGCTGCCAACCATCTCAATTGTCAGCAGTTCTCAAAGGAGAAACCTCTTCCTCAGATGTGGGTGGAAGTCTCACCTGAAGACCAATTACCATTCTGTTGAGCATTAAATCTTAACTGACCTCTGGACAGTTAGGGATGGACAATAAATGCTGGTATCCAAGGACGTCCTCTTTCAGTAAATGGCTGCGAGCAAGACTCACAATATAATTTTTCGTCTGAGGCAGTGAACTCTGTTGCAATGTAAAATTCTGCTCTGCATACCTTCCAATCTCCTGCTGGTAATGCCAACATTAGATCTTCTCGGGTTTTGAATGGGAGATGTCTGGAAGTGGATGATAGGCTGCAGTCTGAGCAAAGGGTTGCAATCAGGCTAATATGGATTATCTCTCCTTCTGTTATGATGATGTTTCATTTTGCAAATTATGTTGGGAGATTTTTATATTATGCCCTGTGGGAAAAGAAAAAGCAGAAAGTGTGCACTGATGTAAAACGGCATTAATTCGAAAATGAAAAGAAGGCTTTTTGCTTCTTAATTGTTGTCTCTTTCTGTTAACAGATACCTAAGTAACATGTCAAAATAAAATACATCTCACATTTTCAATTTAGCTCAGTCTTTTCTATAATAATTCATATTCAACATGTAAAATAATAATGTTTTCACATGCTCAACAGACATTACTTCTGTGGACTGCACATAGCACGTCTGAGGGAGGGGAGCAGAGCGGGGTGAATTGTAATAAAGTCATGGTCCATTCCATGATTCTAGGTTTAAATTGAACCAACTTTGCTGGAAAGAAAGCATAGATATTAACACTTCTTGTTTCAGAAGCTGTTGATTTAAATTATAGGTGCAAACATTACAAAAAGTCACTAGCCCATACGATGGAAATGATCTAACAATTTCTCTTCTTCTCCCTTGCTGTTATGTGCAAATTTGTTAATATTTGCTGTATGCACAAGCCTTCGGGGATGATATCTCTAGTCACCATGCATGTCAATTTCTCAAATTGCCTAAATGACCAGATAATTCATATACTGATTACTTACAAGACTAATAAGGGAGCTAATTGTATTCTAATACATTATTAATGCAGAGCTATTGATACATTTTTTAAAAAATGGGAATAATGCCAACACAGTTACATCTCTGAACCGAATGGCAAAGCTATTGGTGCATCATTGTATGCATATGACGAATATATTCAACAAATTTTGAAGACCAATATATTTCCTGACTGCCAGCAGAGCTGTTCACATATTAATGTATTCATTGGGTAGCAGAAGGGGTATTCGCACACTGCAGTATTTTTGTCAGTGTGGTGTGATGGCTCGTGCTGGAGTTGGCAAAGATAAAAAAGTTGGTTAGAGTAATGGGTGATTCTGGACCTGAGGGAGTGGTGAAGCCCACAGTTGCAATGGCCTGAAGGACCTTGTGTTAATAACTGTAGGGACTCTGTTCCAACTGGAAAATAGAGGCCTGAGTACAAAATGTATTTGTTAACACAAAGCCGTATTTCCCCAAATATCAGCTCAATGCAGTTTTACAGTGCTCCCAGCGAAGGGATAAAAATTCCAATCTCAGAAATTTCCAACGATTGACCCAATTAACGTTGTTTAAGGGATATTTTTGGCTGTGACAGAATGCGAACAACATTTATAGCAACAATCAGTGTTTGGGTTGGAGTGCAATGAGTTGTTTATTTCTCGCCCTGAAATGGGTAACATAACACAATATGCTGCAGGAGGGGACCAGTTGAGCACAATGAATGGAAGAGTCAAGATCTTACCTTAGCTCTGACTGCAATTAACACATATAGCTTAATAAATCTGCAAATGTTCAAGGAATACAATTCTGGCTCAACAAGGGGATAGTTTAAGATGTGTCAATTGATTGAATACACGTAGTTTAGAGTGGTCATTGCCTTTATCAACTGCTTTGGTTGTGAAGTTGACGGTGATATTAATTTTCTTTACAGACGCTATGTACTGTTCCTCTTGGCTTTAGACAGAGCGATATTTTTTCAGGAAGGGCTTATTGGTTTCTTTATTAAGCATCACAGAATGCTTTCCTAGATTAAAGACAAGCTTTTCTTTTCAAGAAGGAACTTTAAGGTAGATTTGATGACTTTTTTAATTCCTCTGACTATGTTTTTGACTGTGCTCTGTGTTTCTTAACCCTACATTGCAGCAGCTGGATTTCAGGAAGCAAAGCTGCTTTGACATTAACAGACTCTCAAGAGTGTGGAGCTTTGAACTTAAATGCAAGCTGCGCCACACAAAAAATAAGATATCTTTCAATTTGAGCAGACTGTGCAATGTTAAACTGAGTGTCCTGCACATTAATACAAGTTTCCTGGGATGTCTCATATCCTGTGTTGTTCAGTTTTTTAAGATTGCTTCCAAGGAAGTTGGATGGAATGGAACAATTCCAATATTCTCTCACCTTGTCTGATGATAACTGGACAGGTGAGTGCAATTGTTGCCAAAATCAGGGTGCTCACACAACTCTCAGTTCTTGATGAGTATGAAATAATGCTTCTGTTGCCTGGCTTATTTGGGGGAGAGAAGTGCATTGTAGAAGCAGCACAGGCTGTGTCTCTGTGTCATAATCATCACAATGGACAGGGGCAGTAATCAACAGGAGAGTAATCAACAGCAACGGCTCTCAGGAATAACTAATTGGTACATGGATATGGCTGAGCTTTTACAGCATCACAATCAACAACGTTATATCCTAGCGAAAACAAAAAGTGTATCACCCTGAAAAGTTAATCAATCAGACACATCACAATATGTGTAGGGACTTAAACATGGACCTTCTGACCCAGATGTAGGGATGCACTACAAGAACCCCTGATCAAACCATGTTTTTCCTTTATATTTTCTAATCAACTTTCTCAGAGTTGTTATTACACACCTCTGGGGCAGATGGAACTTGAACCCAGGTCTCCCGGCTCAGAAGCAGGAATGCTACCACTGTGCCACTGGAGCGCCTTACAATTCTGTCCTTATATTCTTCGTCAGATTCCAAAGCCATCAGAGTTGAAATGGAGGTGTGGAGTGGAACAATGATTGTCCTTTCTACTTAACCAGGCTTCCCCACAGTTTACATGAAATGTGTAGCCCTTTGTTGCAGTGCATGGATGAATCACAGGAAACATTCCTGTTTGTTAGCTGTACATGACAATTGGTATTTATGAGGTTCAACATATGCTATTATCATCTGCAAAACAAGATGTAGTCCATCATGCACAAGCATGACAGACAGCTCCAGATGGTCATGACTGTTATGGGGAAACATACCAAGTACTTAAAGTGTGATCCTTTTCAAGTTCATGGTCACCTTTTGTTCTCCCAATGTGTAGCCCTCCAACTCTAGATTGGTATCTATTTCATAGGTGCTTTCAGCCTGAAATGATATCTGCAGATGCTGCCATATTTGCTGCAGTCTGAGGATAATCAGATGAGTACCTGCTTTCTTCATGTGTAAATAGCCTGGAATACCATGCAGCTGGAGTGACACAGATCTGATCGGTTGCTCACTCATGAGGAATTTGAACTCAGCAGAGTAGATGCGACGGAAAATGCACCTATTGTGACACCATGTGCAAGGGTATTGCTATGCACACGAGAGCATGAGGAGCACCTACCAGTTCCTGGGCCTGTGGTAGTGACTGAAAACCTCTTACATTCACTTCATTGTGTTCCAGCTGTGCCACACCCTATCTGCTCCAGCCCAATTCGGAGAATTAAAGTAATCCGGCTCAAACATATTGAGCTAGTTTGCTTCCCCTGAGATATTGATGTTTCGCATAGTTATAAAAATAGTTTTCATCTGCTCTCATAATGATAGCAAGTTTAGAAGACAACAGAAGTGATAGCAACATCACTATAACATGTGACTGCATACAGATTTGAAGCAGTATACAGTTAGTAAGTGTACTATCTGAGCTAACTGCCCAAGGAATATTCCCACAGGTCCTTGTTGCATCTTTCAATCATACGTGATGAGTATACTGGAATGAAAGCAGCCTCCAACTTATTATTTCACCTTCTCTGAATTTTTACATGTGCATTGCTATTTTATGCTGCGGGGTTCTGTGGTGTTTCAGTTCATTCATTTGTAAACATTACTGGTAGCTACTGGTGGGAAAACAAAGTCGAATTTGCATCAATTCTGCTATTGATATTGTATTTAGTCCTCTGTAGCATTCAGCTGCAGTTGGTTGTCACTCTATGTCCCTGTTAGGGTAAAGGGAAAAGCTGGCAGGTTTAGGGATCCCTGGCTGACAAGCGATATTGAGAGTCTGGTCAGGGAAAAAAAAGAAGGCATACATTAGGTTCAAGCTATCAGGCTCAAATGAATCCCTAGATGAATTTAAAAAGTATAGGAGCACTCTTAAGTGGGAAATCAGAAGAGCAGATCTGGCGGATAAGGTTAAAGGTAATCCCAAGAGGTTCTATACTGATATTAAGAGTAAGTTCGGGGGTAGGGAGAGAATACGGCCCTTTAAATATTAGCATGGCTGTCTATGTGTGGAACGACAGAAGATGGGTGAGATTTTTAATAAAAATTTCTCCTCGGTGTTTACTGAGGAGAGAACCATGGATGCTAAGGAAGTAAGGGAAACAAGTGGGCATGTTTTGGACCACATAATATTACCAAAGAGGAGATTTTTGCAGCCTTAAAGTGCATTAAGATGGATAAATCCCCTGGGTCTGATCAAGTCATATCCTCAGATATTGTAGGAGGCTAGGGAATAAATGGCAGGGGCCCTTGCAGAGATCTTTTCTTCATCTTTAGCCACTGGCGAAGCTCTGGAAGGCTGGAGGGTGGCTAATGTTGTATAAGAAAGGTAGCAAAGACAAGCCAGGGAAGTACAGGCCAGTGAGCTTAACATCAGTGGTAGGCAAGTTATTGGAGAGAATACTGAGGGACAGGATCAACCAACGTTTTGATAGTTAAGGTCTGATCAGGGACAATCAGCATGGATTTATACGCGGGAAGTCATGTCTGACCAAGTTTTTAGAGTTTTTCAAAGAGATAATCAAGAGGATAGATGAGGAAAAGGGCAGTGCTTGTTCACTATATGGACTTTAGTAAGGCCTTTGACAAGGTCCCGCATGGCAGGCTAATCATGAAGGTTAGGTCACATGTGATCGAGGGAGACCTAGCAAATTGGATTCAAAATTGGCTCAATGGTAGGAAGCAAAGGGTGATGGTTGAAGGTTGTTTCTCGGACTGGAGGCCTGTGGCTAGTGGTGTGCCACAGGGGTCGGTGCTGGGACCTTTGTTATTTGTTATTTACTTAAATGATCTTGATGTGAATGTACAAGGCATGATTAGTAAGTTTGAGGATGATGCAAAATTAGGAAGTATTGTTGATAGCAAGGAAGTTTATCAAAAATTACAGAGGGATCTTGATCAAATGAGGATTGGCAAATGCAATTAATTCAGCTAAGTGTGAGGCATTGTACTTTGAAAAGTCAAATCAATTTATGACTTATACAGTAAATTGTAAGGCCCTGAGGAATGTTGCGGAACAGATGGACCTAGGAGTACAAGTACATAGTTAATTGAAAGAGGCATCACAGGTGGACAGGGTGATGAAGAAGACATATAGCATGTTGGCCTTCATCAGTCGAGGCATAGAGTATAGGCGTTGGGACGTTATGTTACAGTTGTGTAAATCGTTGGTGAAGCTGCATTTGGAGTACTGTGAACAGTTTTGGTCACCCTGTTATAGGAAAGACATAGTTAAACTGGAAAGTGTGCAAAGAAGATTTATGAGGATGTTGCCAGGACTAGTAGACCTGAGTTATAGGGAGAGGTTGGCCAGGATAGGACTTTATTCCTTGGAACATAGGAGAATGAGGGGTGACGTTATTGATGTGTATAAAACCATGAGGAGCATAGATAGGATGAATGCATATCATAGTTTTTTCCAGGAGAATTGAAATTCCTGGGGAATTGAAAACTAGAGGGGATACGACAGTGGTTGAGGCAGGTATAATAGGAATATTTAAAAATATATATATTTGGATAGGTCCATGGAATGGAAGAGTTTAGATGGATATGGACTAAATGCAGGCAATTGGAACTAACTGAGTGGGCACCATGGTAAGCATGGACCAGTTTGGGCCAAAGGGCCTGTTTCTATGCTGTATTACTCTATGACTCGATGAGTTGGTGTGGCGCTTAGTTTTGCTTATGATCGCCATTAAATAATTTGCTGATTTGTGTTTCAAGTCATTTTTAAAAATTAGAGAGTTTGAAATTAGATGTGGGCATTGATAACAAGGCAGTATATATTACCGCCACCTTTTTACATTTGCATCTTTGGACTAGTTTCATATAACAGAGTGTTTTACCACATCACTTCATGTGGTATTTAAGGAAAAACTCTATTGGCATTGCACTCAAATCACAGATGGACAGGTTCAAATAATAGACGTCGATGACCACTGGAGCTTCACAGCAATGTGACAGCTTCATGGTCACCTTAACTGGTGAAAGCATTTTTCTTTCAGGAAACAAAATCAGATTCTCAAACTGCGAGAGTGTGATTTGAACGTTATTTTCATATTTGTGTTGGCCTTTGGATTTCAGGTATTTGAACTGGAACTTGAACCCGAAGCCTTCTGACTAGGAGGCAAAAGGATTACAGCAGCGGCATGTTCATTCACTGTCAAACTAATAAAATATTTACCGTATTTGAATCCTACATAGCATTTTTTTGGCTTTGTTCTGGAGGTTCTGATCTATAGTTCAGTAGATTTTCACAGACGCCAATTTATTCTGAATATCTCACCCGTCTGACTTTCCTTCGTGTGTGGCTAGATTCCTTGGCTGACCAGTCAAGTGTGGGGAATGTCACAGCTGACGCCTCACTTTTCTTTGACATAGACTTTTGAGAAGGAATGGAACCCACTCATCTTCCTTTTGTCACTCTCCAGCCATGTGAACTGAGGCCCAACTTTATGAACCCAATCACAATACCGTCTGAGATCATTCAATGGAGCACAATGCTTTGCAAGTTGGAATCTTCCACTGTGCCATGGCTACGTATCTGTGCATTGATTCACAACACCATTGACTGCTCTCAATATTTTCTTTGATTTGAAAGTATTTACAGTGAAATTGACAAAGTATTCAGGTAAGAAGCTATTAATTGTCTTGAGGCATGCTCATTGCATCTTGCTTTATACAGTTTGTGAATTCTAGTAGGTAGTTTGAGTCTTTTCTGAACTATCAATATCTAATTATAGGTTGAACAATAATATTAGACACAAGGGGCTAGTAACTTGGAAAATGTAATGGTGTTCTGAAGATTTCAAGGGAAGAGCGATACAATTTTTGTCATGAAAGTATGGCTTGTGAGTATAGACTTGAATCAGAAACTTGAAGTTGTCTTTTATAATTTGTTAGTTCTGATTTAGCTTGAATGACGTAGGGGTTGAGAAGCATAGGAGCAGAGGGTGTAGCTGCAAGAATAGGCCATTCAGCCCTTCAAGCCAGTCCTGACATTTGATAAGATGTGATGTCAACTCCACTTTCCTGTCTGAATCCCATAATCGTAGGTTCTATTATCTATAAACGAAATCCAAATCTTGAATAAATTCAATAAAACAACTGCCACTGTTTTCTGGGAAAGTGTATTTCATATTCATGTCTCTCTGAGGGAAAAAGTACATTCTCCACATCGCAGCATTAAAAGGGAGACTTCTTCTTCCTAACTTGTAATCTCTCGTTCTACTCTCCCCAACAAGAGGAACAGTTTCCCAGTATCTGTTCGAGGAATTCCTGTAGGATCTAATTGAATCAGAGAAATAACTTCTCATTCTTCTCAACTCCAGTGGTACAGGTCCAATCTGTTCAATCTTTCCTCATAAAGTAAGTGTTTCAGCATAGGAATGAGTCAATTGATCTTCTCTGAATTGTTTCAAACAGTTTGATATCCTTTGTCAAATGAAAGGACCAGAACTGTACAGAGTCACCAAGTGGTACAGCTGCAGTAAAACTTTCCTACTTCTGTGTTCTAGTGTCTTTCCTTTCTTAATCACTTTCTGTACTGCATGCTAACTTTTCATGCTTCATCTATCAGGTCACCCAATCCCTCTTGTACCACTGAGTTCTGCAATCTCTCTTCCTTTAAATAATGTCCAGCCTTTCTATTCTTCCCAACAATGTGGACAAGTTCACATTTACCTACATTATGCTTCATCTGACAATTTATTTTTTACCTGCTGACTTAATGTAACTATTTTTCCTTTGTGATCTCATTACCCCATCTTGACAATTCATTTTGTCCCTCTGGCATTGGCGCATTTAGCCATGATCCATTTGATCCCTTTGTCTAATTTATTGTCATAGCTTGTAAATAGCTGACAGAGTCAGCCAGCTCAGTTGGGCTGATTTGTAGTACAAGTAGCATAGCTTCAATTTCTGTACTGGCTAAGGTCACTTTGAAGGCCTTGCCTCTTCAACCTTGCCCCTTGCCCGAAGTACAACAACCCTCACCCTAAGCTCAACACCAGTTGTCACTGCCCAATAAGAGGACTTATGCTAACTTTCATATTTATCCCACAGGTAGGTAAGACCTCAACATTATTCCCTTTACTATTTACAACTTGCTAACCCACTAATGATATATTTAAATCCAGTCTCCGCCTCCTCTTAAATGACCAAACCTTTATTGAAACTAGTAGGATGCACCATAACCACGAATTCTTATTTTGTGCGGCAATCTTTGAGGTGGCACTTTATTATTTTTTCCTCCTTTCTTCGTGCATGGGATGTGGGCATCGCTGGCTGGGAAGCATTTATTGCCCATCCCTAATTGCCCAGAGGGCAGTTCACAACCGCATTGCTGTGGGTCTGGAGTCACGTGTAGGCCAGACCAGGTAAGGATGTCATGAGATAGTAGGAACTGCAGATGCTGGAGAATCTGAGATAACAAGGTGTAGAGCTGGATGAACACAGCAGGCCAAGCAGCATCAGAGGAGCAGGAAAGCTGACGTTTCTGGCCTAGACCTTCTTCAGAAATGGGGGAGGGGAAGGGGGTTCTGAAATAAATCAGGAGAGAGGGGGAGGCGGATAGAAGATGGATAAAGGAGAAGATAGATGGAGAGGAGACAGACAGGTCAAAGAAGCAGGGATGGAACCAGTAAAGGTGAGTGTAGGTGGGGAGGAGGTAGGTGGGGATAGGTCAGTCCAGGGAGGTCAGACAGGTCAAGGGGGCGGGATGAGGCTACTAGGTAAGAGATGGGGGTGGGACTTGAGATAGGAGGAGGGGATAGGTGGGATAAAGGACAGGTTAGGGAGGCGGGGACGAGCTAAGCTGGTTTTGGGATGTAGTTGGGGGAGGGGAGATTTTGAAGCTTGTGAAGTCCACATTGATGCCATTGGGCTGCAGGGTTCCCAAGTGAAATATGAGGTGCTTGGTTTCCCCAATGTAAAGGAGGCCACAACGGGAACAGCGGATACAGTATACCACATTAGCAGATGTGCAGGTGAACATCTGCTTAATGTGGAACGTCTTCTTAGGGCCTGGGATGGGGGTGAGGGTGGAGGTGTAGGGGCAGGTGTAGCACTTCCTGCGGTTGCAGGGAAAAGTGCTGTGTGTGGTGGGGCTGGAGGGGAGTGTGGAACGGACAATGGAGTCAGGGAGAGAGTGGTCCCTCTGAAAAGCAGATAAGGGTGGGGAGTGAAAAATGTCTTTGGTGGTGGGGTTGGATTGCAGATGGCAGAAGTGTCGAAGGCTAAAGTGTTGGATCTGGAGGTTGGTGTGGTGGTACGTGAGGATGAGGGGGATTCTTTTTTGGTTGTTATTGCGGGGAGGGGATGTGAGGGATGAATTGCGGGAAACACGGTCAAGGGTGTTCTTGACCACTGAGGGGGGGAGGTTGCAGTCCTTAAAGGACGAGGACATCTGAGAGGCTTGGGGACTGCTTTGCAGAACACCTACGCTCAGTTTGCACTAAACAACTGCACCTCCCAGTTGCGAACCATTTCAACTCCCCCTCCCATTCCTCAGATGACATGTCCATCCTGGGCCTCCTGCAGTGCCACAATGATGCCACCTGAAGGTTGCAGGAACAGCACCTTATATTTCACTTAGGAACCCTGCAGCCCAATGGTATTCCTATTTATTTCAGAATGTCCTTCTCTTCCCCCATTTCAGAAGAAGGGCCTAGGCCTGAAATGTCAGCTTTCTTGCTTGGCCTGCTGTGTTCATCCAGCTCTACACCTTGTTATCTCAGGTAAGGATGGCAGTTTCCCTTCCCTAAAAGGCATCAGTAAACTGGATGGGTTTTCCCCCAACAATTGACAGTGGATTTGTAGTCATCATTAGATTCTTGATTCCAGATATTTTGTTGAATTCAAATTCCACCACCTGCTGTGGCAGGATTTGAACCCAGGTCACCAGGACATTATCTGGCTCTCTGGATTAACAGTCCAGCGATAATACCACCAGGCTATTGCCTCCCCCTGCCTGTCAAAATTTAAGTAAATTAAATCTACAAGTTCCCCTTTATCCACATGGCTTGTTTTGTAGTTCTCTCAGATTTTATAATTAAACAGCATGTCTTAACAGAAAACTTAGTAAAGTTGTATGAGTATATAATGAAATATTGCTTCCCTAAAAATTTGTTGCATTGTCTGTTATCAATCAAAACATTATTTTTAATACATTTTTTTCCTTTTTGATGGGTTAAGGCCAGATCAAAATGAATTTCTGAAAATGACGCAAGATTGATAGCTTAAAGATAAGGGATTTCATCGGTAAAAAACAATACATTTTGACATTGGTTGGATTAAAATTGACTTTTCCCTTATGGGCAATTCGCCCATCTCAAATCCCATTTTTGTCTCATTGGTTAGCAGCTGTTAGTGACAATCATATGGTATAAAATGCCCCAGTCTCCTCAGTGAGGTAAAACTCATGGGCTTAAAATTTCAGCAAGTTCTCGACAGAAATTTGCCAAATCAGCAAAAGTGATTGAGACATGTTAATCACAAGTCATTGTAAGTGCACAAAATTGATTTTTCATTATCTTCAACACTTGAAGTGAGAAGCACGTTTGCAACTGTTTGGGGCCAGGTGGGTGGGTGTGCCTCTTCAAATTATACCTGTTTTTATGACTTGCATTACCATTAGCAGACAAATTTCTGACGTTTAATTTTAAGTATTAAAAATGTTTAATTTACTATGACTCACTTTAGTGCACATCAGTGAAACTCATCAACTGTTCAGTGTCGTCTTTGAAGTTGTTCCAGTTACTTACAACCAGTAATCAAATTACTCACCAGTGGTTGAGCTACTCACATGAAATTGTCTGTCTTCTTGTGGGAAACACATTTTCAGCTATCAGATTAATATATTTTTTAAAAATACATCAATGAATATTTTTAACGCAAGGATCTTTTTTAAAAAATAATGTTCTATCGAGTGGCCCAAGCGTACTGGTTCATAGAGGATCTTATGTTTGTGATTATCAAAATGAATGTGAAGAAAAGTTTCCCTTTAGGAAACCAGCACTGTGGTGACTGCAATTTTCACCCAGATTGTCAATTGTGCACAGTTTGGGAACACTCATGGTCTTTACTTTGGTATTTAGTGGAAAATCTGTCAGGGAGAGAGGCAATATCCTTGTGGTATGATCACTCGAATATTAATCCAGAGACCCAGGTAATATCCTGGAGACTTGGGTTCAAATCAGAGATGGTGGAATTTGAATTCAGTAAAAAGTCTGGAATTAGGAGTCTAAAAATGATCACTGAAACCATTATCAACCAGTTGTTGGAAAAACCCATCCGGTCCTCTAATGCCCTTCAGGGAATGAAATTTGCTGTCCTTGCCTAGTCTGGCTGATATGTAACTCCAGACTCACAGCAGTGTGAGTGACTCTTCAATCTGAGCAATTAGGAATGGGCAAAAAAGTCCACGTCTTGTGAATAGTTTTACAAAAAGTAAGCTACACCAGGATCTACTGCGAGTGTGCCTCTGGCTGTATTCCCATACTGCCACACAAATGCAATATTCAAGTGGAGAGAAGGACAAGCTGGCAAAAGAGTCTTAAGCATACACTTTCCAGCTGTTCCTGAGCCCATCAAAGGAACTCAAATACTTTTCCCAAAGACATAGCACTCCTGATCCAGTCTTAATTGGCACAGGTGGCATGGTGGCTCAGTGGTTAGCACTGCTGCCTCACAGCACCAGGGACCTGGGTTCAATTCCAGCTTCCGGCATCTGTTTGTGTGGAGTTTGCATGTTCACCCCGTGTCTGTGTGGGTTTGCTCTGATTTACTCCCACAGTCCAAAGATGTGCAGGTTAGGTGGATTGGCCATGCTAAATTGCCTTGAGTGCCCAGGGATGGGTGGGATGCTCTGAGGTTCAGTGTGGACTTGTTGGGCCAAAGGGCCTGTTTCCACATGGTAGGGATTCTATGATTGTTAATCCACTATTGCTGAGTGGACCCCCTAGTATGACCTCATTAACAGTGTCATGGTCATGCCTACATCTCAATAGCTGCAATGGTTCAAGAAGGCAGCTTGCCAGCACTAAGGCTGTGAGGGATGGTCATAAATATTGCCCACATCCCGTGTACAAATGATAACTAAGATGCTATGGTTGTCTCCAACAAGCAACAATCTGAAATAAACAGAAAATGATGGAAATGCCCAGCCCATGAGGAATGAGAAGCAGAAACTTATAGGAGATTATCACATGGGTCTGTCAGGAAGGGGACTATTTTGCTCAAAGGCACTCAGCGTGCCTGAACCTGTCAATGTAGAGGTGGGGGCTGGTGATGAGCAATAAATGCTGACCAGCCAGCGATGTCCACATCCCATGAGTGAATATGGAACAGTTCACTGAACACAATGTTCAGCACCATTTGTGACTCCTTCGATAATGAAGCAGCCTGTGCCCACATGCAGCAAGACTCGGACAACAGCCACAATCTTATCACTCTTTGGTCAAAGCAATTTCTTTAAAATTCACTGTTGAATTTATCGGTGAGTATCTTGTACTTGTAACCCAAATTTTAGATGTCTGCACAGGCAGAAACAATTACTCTTTGTTTAACCTATCAAAACTTCATAATTTTCAAGAGCGCTAATAAGTTGCTTATCAACCTCCACAATATTAAAGAAAGGGTCCTCAGCCAAACAGTCCTTCAAAATAAATGTTTTAAGCCTTCCATTAATAGAAGATATATACCATACTGCTCCATTGCACGGCAAAGATGCAATGCTGTTTTTTCCCTATGACTGTCATAGGAAAAAAACTGTCTTAGAGAGTGTATCCTGGGAACCCTGCAGCCCAATGGCATCAATGTGGATTTCACAAGTTTCAAAATCTCCCCTCCCCCAACCGCATCCCAAAACCAGCCCAGCTCATCTCCACCTCCCTAACCTGTTTTTCCTCTCACCTCAAGCCACACCCCCATCTCCTATCTACTAACATCATCCCGCCCCCTTGACCTGTCCGTCCTCCCTGGACTGACCTATCTCCTCCCTACCCCCCTACCTACACTCACCTTTACTGGCTCCATCCCCGCCTCTTTGACTTGTCTGCCTCCTCTCCACCTATCCTCTCCTCTATCCATCCTCTATCCGCCTCCCCCTCTCTCCCTTTTTATTTCAGAACCCTCTTCCCCTCCCCCATTTCTGATGAAGGGTTTAGGCCCGAAACGTCAAGTTTTCCTGCTCCTATGATGCTGCTTGACCTGCTGTGTTCATCCAGCCCCATGCTTGTTATCTCTGTCTTAGAGAGTGCTGGATCTTGTCAAAATCTGTGTTTCACTCACTCAATTGGAATCCCCCGCAACCTTTAGATTGAGATTTTGATCGCATAGAGACAAAAGTTCTTGGTTTTTTTGAAGAATGGTCATGTCTGTCCTCCTATGCTGAACCCAGCTTCTCGGTGTTTTGTCAATCTATTGTGAAAGTATTATTCAGTCAATTGAACTAAATCACTCTAATCTTGCCATATACCAAGGTAAACCTCTATGCAGATACAGTACATAGGGAGGCTGACCTTTCTTGTGAATGAGCTGCACTGTGCAAAAAGAAACAACCAAACTGTAAGTGAATGGTAGTATGTGGGAAAAATTGCAGCAAATAGGGAAAGGCAATCAATGGAAAATTTCAGAAATTAATTTCACAGTGAGCGACGCCAATGAGCTTTGGAAGTCAGCAATAAACTGCACACTAAAGAATATAATGGCTGAATAATGTTGGGTAAGATAGAATGGGCTTTGTCCTATACTTTCCTTAGGAGGAGAAAGAAATCTTAATGTGGATGCTTTGAGAGAAATTTTAAGACAAACCGCATATCTGACCCTGTACTAATAACATAGGCAAGGATTTGAGAATGTAAGGTGAGGTGCATGGATTTACCATTCACCTTAGATGAAGGCTCCTGCCCTAGAAGTGATTCATTGTAGGCGCCGTTATTATCCGCCAATATTCATTACAAGAGAATTCTTTAACACCTCAGCTTAGAAATAGCCAGATGAAGCCACATGGGATAATTTCATGAGTCTCAAACAATTAACATAAATGTATATTCTGAGTTTGCATGTCCTCAGCAGCTCTACAGGCTTCCCTTTGCTTTGCCAAGTTGTCAATGTTGTTAAGCTGTCATATCTTTTCTGAGCAATCAGCTCCAGAAGGCTGTCTTCTGGATGTCTCCCCAAGCAATAGAAAAACAACTAAACTCCAGTCTATCAAAAACGCTCACATCCACTAATGGACAAACTGTATTCTGTGAAAGCCACTTAGGGCCCGTTATAGCTCCCAAGTTAACCCTGAAGACACACTTCTAACCTTTCACTTCACACTCCTTTGACTGATACATTTTGATGCCTGAACACAATTGTCCCAGGGATCATTTAAATGAATCCACTGACTTCCAGCCAGCCTAGAAACCATTTATTCTTCCAATTTAATGTTGCATTTCTATCTGCAAAATTTATTTACTTGGATTTCATGTTACAGCAATAGCACCAACTAATATTTATATTGTACATCTAATCTCATGAAATGTCCAACAGTGTTTTGATGAGTAAAAGTAAACTAACTTCCATGTAGGGAGGTAAAAGGTACTGCAGATGATGGAGAATCCGAGAT
>JAHRHZ010000100.1:2645967-2742468 GCA_024137785.1 Ginglymostoma cirratum
CCATGTAGGGAGGTATTGGGTAGGGTGACCACGCTTGGTCAAAAAGGCAGGTTTTCTTCTAGAAAAGACCCAGAGGGTTGGTAAACTGCTAATGTCAAACCTTCCTTTTAAAAAAGGAAGGCAGGGAAAAAGGATGTAACTGTAAAGCGGTTGACTTATTGCCTGCTATTGAGAAAATGCTAGAGTCTATTAAAGGATGTAATATTAGTCTATTTAGAAATATATAATACAATCAAACTGAGTCAACATAGTTAGCTAAAACTCTGGAATTAAGACTCGCATGATAACCATGAATCCATTGTCAGTTGTCAAGGAAAACTAATGCATTTTAGGGATGGAAACTGCCATCCTTACCTGGTCTGGTCTACACGTGACTCCAGACCCACCGTAATGTGGCTGACTCTTAGCTGCCCTCTGAGCAATTAGGAATGGGCAATAAACGCTGGCCTAGTCAGAGACAACCTTATCCCGTGAATGAATATACAAGGAAAAAGGAGAAATCATGCCTGACAAATTTACTATGATGTTTTTAAGGAGGTGTCAGGGGAAAGGGGAAGCAGTAGATGTAATACATTTGGGTTTCCAGAAGGCATTTGATAAGGTACCACAAATGAGGGAATCTAATAGGATACATGGTGTTGAATGTAGTATATTTGCATGCATAGAGGATTAGTTAACTCGTGGAAAACAAAGATATGGGATAAAATGACCAACTTCTGGACGGCAGTGTATAACTGGTGGAAATGCACAGGGGTCAGTGCTTGAGCCACAATATTTTCTAACATTTACGAACGACTTAGTTTAGGAAAGTGAATGTAATACTACAAGTTTTCAGATGTTACAAATATAGGTTTGAAGGCAAGTGGTGGGGATGACATAAAAAGTCTGCAGAGGGATACAGACAGGTTACATGAAAAGCAAAAACATGGCCGATAGAATATAATGCAAAGCTGTGCACTTTGACAGGAAAAGTAGAGGAGCTGAATATAATTGAAATGCAGACAGGCTGCAGAAAGCTACAGCCCAGATAGGTTTGGAAGTCCACATGCATAAATTACATAAAGCTAACATATCAGTTCAGCAGGTAAGAGGGAAGACCTTTATTTCAACAGAATAGAATATAAAAATAGGAAGGCCTTACTAAAACTGTACAAACCAAGAGTCAGACCATGCCTGGGATGCTGTAAATTGCTTTGGTTTCCATATCTAAGGAAAGATATCCTGGCATTGAATGTAGTCCAGGTATGGAGGGGCTGTCTTGTGATGAGAGTTTGAGTAGGCTGGGCCTGTGCTCATTGGAGTTTTAAAGAATGTGAGGTGACCTTGATTCTTAGGGTACTTGACAGTGTAAATATGGAGAGCTCGGTTCCCCTAGTGGGAGATTCTGGGACCAGAGGTATAATTTCTGTGTAGGAGGTCACTCGTTTATGACAAAGAAAAGGAAGAATTTCTTATTTAAGATGGTTGTGAATCTGTGGAATTCTTTACTGCTGAAGGTTGTTGAGGCTAGGCCACTAAGTATGTTCAAGGCTGAGATAGACAGATTTTTAGTCAGAAAGGAATCAAGGTTTTTGGCAAAAAAAGTGGGTAAATGGAATTTGATGACTATCAGACCAATCACGCATCGATTGGCAGAACAGACTTGATGGGTTGAATGGCTCCAACATCTTATAGTTATATAGTTTTAAGGAATAATGTCTCATCTGACCAACAGATGAAACCAAGTGTTTCATGCTGCTGCTGTGCAGGTGTACTATGAGTGGTGCTCACCACGAGCAGGATGCTGCCATCAAGCCAAAAGGAAGTTCTGCCTGTTACATGTATATGTAGGCTGCAAGTCCCAAAGGCTGGCAGATCATGTGATAAAAAGGCATGTGGCTGTCCACAACAAGTCCAGGACCAACGGTACCAAAATTGCACAAATTACAGCGTAGTGTCTGACATTAGACGTGATTCTGAACTCAGACAGCATTTGCTCCATCATCCTGCATGTACAAGCAATTATGCTAACAACAAATTTAGGCTGTTGATTGAGCCCACAATATGGTGCATTTACATAACGTCATGTTTTTTGCAGACAGAAAAAGTGTGTGCAGCATTGCACTCAACTCAACGATTGCTATTAGCCATTCTCTGGTTCATTCACAATACTATGTCCTTGTCAATTAGATTCAAACTGCCTTATTTAAACTGTATCAAAGTTTGGTTGTTAACAGTCAATCATCATTAGAGGATACAATCTCCATGGTAATACCTCTACAAATTAGGGTCCACTTGCCAACCAACCAGCACTCTCCTCCCATATAGTATAAATGCTTGGGTCTGTATTCTTGTAGATTATCCTGATGAGTGCAAGACAAAAAGCTTCAACAAAATGTGCCTTTTCACAACAATGTGAAGGGAGAGAAGTGAATGGTGAAGCAGAGAGTCTTCACGGCTTGGTGACTGGTAATTGAAGGCATAATCACCGATAGTCGAGCAATTAAAGTTGAGGATGCAGAAGAAACGAGATTTAGAGGAGCCCAGGTTAAGATGAAATAAAGATCTGGAACATCGAAGTATCTGGGGCTAAAGAAAGAAAACAAGTCAAAAAGTATTTTGCACTAACAAACTCAACATTTGCAGACAATTGGTCCCCAAGAGTATAATACCACATATAGGATGGAGTATCTTCCACAAGATAAAAGATATGGGGTTCATTGAGTAGATGCAAGACAGTCCATTACAGGCCATATGAGTGTGGGATGATGCTACGTGCAATGTGGGGCTGATAGAAGAGTTGCTGGATGCTTGGTGACATTCCCATCTGACTGTACATCACACATGCTCCTGGGCAATAATGGATTATTCATTAGGGGAATTTGGAGTTGTTCGTAGACTGGGGTTATGCTGTTGTGCTACCTTAAAACATCCGGAAGACAACATTCTGGAGCATGGAATGAGGGAAGCTGACTGTTACAGAAAACCCATGACAATGTGGTTCACTGTCAATGTGGAAAAGCAATGGCTGCTCTCCTACAGCAGCTGAGAAAAAGCAAAAGAGAAAAGGGGAGTCGACTCCCCAGATTTAGGGACCGTTGGATAAAAATGGCTAGCACTTCAAAGGTCTTCAAACAGGAGGTCTCCCTTGCATTAGTGAACAAACAGACTTCATACTTCACATCCAGTGCCACCAGTAAAAGCTTACCAGGATTTTTGTGGGATGAACACTGTGGCTAAAAATAAAGTTAGGAAAAACTTCAACATGCAAACTTGGTGGAACTTTGAAACTTTCCTCCACAAATTGTTAGAGTTTTGTTGTTAATCAGAGATATGGGGCATCATCATTAAGCGTATAGAGTTGTGTTACAAATAAGCCATTATTTCATTTTACAGCACGGACCTGCTCTGTGGTGCTCAGTGGTCTGATTCTATTTCTATGTTCTTGCAAACTAATTGGTAAAGCTTGTCATACCGTTTCAAATTCCCTCCAAGTTAGCATGTTCAATAACCAGTGAGGTCTCGTACTGGATCATGCTTCCATTGCCAGATCTCTTACAGGCTCAGGAGTGTTCAACATGGAGGGGTAAGAAACTGAATTGACGGAATGAGAAGGTAAAGAATGAAAGAATGGAGCTAGATAAAAGAGGCAAGGCGCAATAGAAGTGGTGCATATGTCTGGTGTGTGTGTGTGTGCGTGTGTGTGGTTTTACAAAGTTGAGATCCCATTCCCTGTGGTTATCGTTTAAACTGATCTCAAAACAAGTGACATGGAGCATTTTGCAATTGGTGCAAATTTCTCTGCTGATAAGGTGTAGAGAACTCAGACAGAGTCCCTGTTCCTGATTCATTCTGATAACCCGAATTGGGCTGTGCATCTGTGCTGATAGATGAGGGAAGAATGAGCAGCTCCATTCACTTTAAAACACAAACAATGCCAGTTAACTTTCTGCTTGGCAGCAGAACTAAACCCAAGTATGATTCACAATCTTGAAGAAGGCAGCAAAAAAAAAATATAATGCTAGATGACGAAAGCTGGAACATATGCAATTTTGGTAGGAAGGCAAAGAAAGAATTACGGTGTCTGGCTATTTGTATCTGAGAACAGATGGAACATGAACTGAACTAAACGGAAGTTGTTTTTTTTTAATAAAGAGACAAGCAAGTTTTATGTGTAATATAAACATAGCAACCTACAAATCAAACTGACAGGAATGAACAGATTTAATCATCTGATTGTTGCAGGATGATTACAGAGCAGCAGAGGTCCCTGCTGCATTGTGCCAACTGTTCTTTGTACCAGAAGTGACAAAACCAGGAGAGATCTCTGCTGATTCTCTCAGCTTTTCTTTCAATTCAGCGCTACAATATTCATTGCAATCTCCTTTCAGGTACATTTTCTTTGGCAAAGTGTCTCTTTCCTGAGCCGTGGATTTGAGCTACATGTTTCTAAGCTTGTTTCAGCAAAGGGATTGCAATCTGAAATCATTATTTATAGTCAAGAGATGACAATATATTATTGTATTGTTTGTCTGATATCCTACGAGTTGTCTATCATTAAAGCAAAATGGACCACCCGTATCTTGAATCTGTTCACTAATGTTCCTCCGAAGCCCATTTTTCTAATCCAATGCTGAGCCCTCATAGGCGTCACCCTCTACAGTAGCCACTAATATTTGCATTTAACACTAGGGACTGGTCAGTAATACCACAATGCTTACTACTGTGCCCAATGGCTACAATCTTTGCACAGGGAGTGATGATTCAGCAGTGATAAAATAATACTCTAATATGGTTGTAAAATAGTGAGCTTACAAGTTTAAATAGCCAACTAATTTTATGATACATGCAGTCCTGACAAAATACAAATAAATGCCAAATAAAATTAATCTGAGGGACTTAATCCCATTCAGTTGATGACTCAGTGGTATTTTTGCTGGGCTCATAACTCAGATAATGTTTTGAGGGGCCAGGTTCAAATCCTGCCACAGCAGATGGTGGAATTTGAATTCAATAAGTATCTGGAATTAAAGAGTCTAATGATAACCATGAATCCATTGTCGATTGTTGGGCAAAAACCCATCTGGTTCGCTGATGTCCTTTAGGGAAGGAAACTGCAGTCCTTACCTGGTCTGGCTGACATGTGACTCCAGACTCAGAGCTAATTGGTTGACTTTTAACTACCCTCTGGGTAATTAGGGATGGCCAATAAATGCTACCTGGCCAGCAATGCCCTCATCCTACGAATGAATAAAGAAGAAAAAAAACCAAAATAAGGCTGATTACACAGCGTGGAGCTGGAGGAACACAGCAGGCCAGGCAGCATCAGAGGAGTGGGAAAGTTGACATTTCGGGTCAGGACTCTTCTTCAGGTTCTTCAGTTTCTGAAGAAGGGTCCCAACCCGAAACGCCAACTTTTCTGCTCCCTCTGATGCTGCCTGGCCTGCTGTGTTCCTCCACCTCCACGCTGTGTTATCTCTGACTCCGGCATCAGCAGTTCTTCCTATCTCAAAATAAAGCTGAATGTGTTGAACCTAGTTGAGACAGAAGTCAAAACCTCAATGGTTCAGTGATTTCAACAATAAGTTGGCTCTAAAAGTTTAATTTAAGTGTGGGCCTGGTAGCGATGGACAATTTTTGCTCAGCTGGTGCCCTGGCTGTTGGCAGATTGAACGTTCTAGTGGGATCCAGGCTATATGCCAGCATCATGCCAAAAAAATTGGGTTGCATTTCGAATCTTGGATGGCTGGAAAAAATGCCAGGCTCTAAGATTCCCACTTGAATTGGTGTTTCAAGCATCCACATCTTATTGAGACAGCAGTGGAGAGGGGACAGTTAATTATACTTTTATTCTAGAAATGGCTCCAATAGACATTTTATTATAGTGATGTCACATCATTTGGAACTGGAGCTTGGGGTCTATAGGGCTCCAGATAAGATGGTTTTCTTTCCGTATAAATTCTCCTAATGTTCTCTCAGATGAGTGTGGACCACAGCTTACCTGTTGCGCTGATCGTGTGGGCAAAATGCCTGTTTGCTTCCCAGAGTGAATCTTTCTTTTTCCTTTATTCATTCATGGGATGAAGGCGTCACCGACCAGGCAGCATTTATTGCCGATCCCTAATTTCCTAGAGGGCAATTGAGGCTCAACCACATTGCGGTGGGTCTGGAGCCACATGTAGGCCAGACCAGGTAAGGATGGCAGTTTCATTCCCTAAGAGACATTAATGAACAATCGACAATGGATTCACTGTCATCATTAGATTCTTAACTCCAGATATTTTATTGAATTCAAATTCCACCATCAGCTGTGGCAGGATTCAAACCCGGGTCCCCAGAATGTTATCCAGGTCTCTGGATTAACAGTCCAGCATTAGTACCACTAGGCCATTGCCTCCCCTATCGCTAGGCCGTTGCCTCCCCTTCTGTGGTACAGTTTGATCTTAGAGTTGCTTTCATGGCAGTCAAGCAAAGTGTTTCAAGAATATTCTGAGGCTTCACTACTGAGCTTTGATATCAACTTCAAATCCTGGAAGAAGATCACCAAAGATCACTGTGTCTGTTATTACTGCATAAAATACAGGGCAGCCACCTTTGAAAACCAGCCCACGTACAAAAGCAGCAACGGTAGGTGGGAGACTAGGAATTCTGCAGCAAGTAAATTATTTCTTCTCCCCTGAATGACTGTTCACTATTTACAAGACACAAGTAGAATGTGATGAAGTACTGTTCATTTTTTTTGGATGAGGGTGACTTCAAAATCATTCAAGTCTACTGGCGCCATATGGGAAAAAGTAGTCCATATAATTGGTACTCCTTTAATATCTTCAACTTTATTATCTTCAGCACCAATTTAGTGGCAGCAGTGGACACCATTTACAAGAATCGCTGCAGTAATTCACCAATGCTGCCATGACAGCACCTTTCAAGCCTGTCCTTCTAGATGGTAGGGGTCATAAAGGCATGGGAATGCCACCATCTACAAGTTTCCCTTCCAAGCAACCGACCATCCTGACTTGGAAATATATCGCCGTTCTGTCGGACGCACTGAGTCAAAATCCTGGATGTCCTGTCCTCATAGCACATGGGTGTACTTACAACACAGAGACCACGTGGTTCAAAAAGGCAGGTCACCACCACCTTCAGCAGTGCAGTTAGCGATGGAGAATAATTATTTGCAGAGACAGTGATGCCCATGTCCCATGAAGAAAAATGAAGACAAGGAGAAAAAATAAGGGGAAGAAATCCCAATTCATTCAAAACTCAATTGCCTGTTGTCGTATTTGAACTGGAATCTTCTTTCAGGTTTAGGTTGATATTAGCAGTCATCTATATATCGACCAGTGCATTATCAAACACGCTAGATGATGAACATAGTCATATTTGCCTCAAAGCATGAACTAGAATCAAACACTGATTTGCAGATATTAGGGTAATGTTCAAAATCTTGGTCAAACATGTTGGATTTTAGCAGCAGTTCAAGTGAAGAATGCAAGACAGAGAGGTTTATGGAGAAAAATCCAAAGTTTATGACCTAGGCAGCTGAAAGCCTGGCTGTCACTAGTAGTGGAATTAAAATCTAGGAGATGCAGAAGGCCAGAATTGGAATAACATTTTGACCTCAGGAAGATTTAGAGCAACACCAGATTATAGGAATGGGGAGGCGTGAGTTCATGGGTTATTAAGAACAAGGTTTTTTTTAACAGTTTTTAACAATGAGATGTTGCTTAACCTGGAGCCAATGTAAGGCAGTATGCTCAGTGGTGAAGAATGAACAGGACTCAGTGCAAATTGAGATATAAGCAGCAGAGTCTTTCTGACCTTATCTGAAATATGGAGGTTAAAGTGATGTCCCGGGCGAAGTCCTTTGCTAGTTAGCAGCATGCAGAGTTTGTTGTATTCAATATTAATTTTAATGGGATAACGTTGGGCTGCAAATTGAGTGCACTGACCCCTGTGCTCACTTGGCCAATTTATCCTCCTGTCAAGCACGTCTACAAGGTCAGAGCTCCAATTCAATAACATTGATCCTATGAATGCAGAGTGAATTATCGCATGTACCTTCAACTGGAGAATTCTCTGCAGTGACAGATTAGCATGCTAAGCGTTCATTCAAAAATTCTGCCTCTTACACACATGTTGACGTGAAATCAGTTTCCCATGAAGAGGGATCCAATCAAAAATAAATCCCTTATTCTTCTTGCTGTTAAGGTCTAATGGGAAAAGAATGGGCTCATTAGAAAAGTGCCACATGTCCCATTAAAGGTCTACAATGGCATCCATGGCACATACATGCTTGTAGGGTGAATTGCATTAGATGCCATATTGAAACAGACTTTCGAGCATATGCAGGGAATGCGAGCCAGAAGCACCCAGAGAAGGCAGACATCAATCAGCTTGAAATTTTGGAGTTGAAGCACCTCTCTTAGCATATGTTCAGCAGCAGGAAGGCTTGTTTGATAGAGATCATCGCCGTAGTGTATTGATCAGTGTGGCGTCGGCAGTAGGATATAGCATTTCAAAATGCATTCATAAACTTCACAGCTCAAGTGAAACGACTGAATTTCTTGAGGCACTGCATGTAGATCCCCAGGACTTTCCTGCTGGCATTTGGTCCCAATATCCCTTTTTTGCCTTTTTGACTGTGTCTGGTGTGTCTGGAGCATCAGATTCTCCCGCTGCAAGACAGCCAAATCCTACCTCCTCCATCCATACAACCCTGCCACTACCCTTTGTACTTTCTATATAAAAATAAAATCCAGTGCAGCGTTTAAGAACTTTAGAGCCTGCTACTCCCCTTTTCTTCCATTCTTACTGTTTCTCAGTTCAGATAATTTTCAACCACGACTTCCAGATTAACATGCAGTTGTTTCAGATCACTATGGCTGTGGCAGGACTTTCCTACTTTTGTAATTCATCCTCTTTGCAATTTAGCCCAATTTTCATTCAAAATTCTTCACTTTAATCGCATGTTAACATTTTGTGATTTGAGTACAGGAACACTCAGATCCCTCTGTATGGCAGCATTCTGTACAGCTACGGACACAGACAGGAGAGAACTGAAATCCTTAAAACTTTCCCTTACTGTCTGTAATCAGGGTTTTTTTTTTACAAAACAGGGGTATATTTCACAACCCTTCAGTGTGTAGTCAAGTTCTAAGCCAGCAACTATCTTTCATAGGTTTAAATAAAAAAGATTTATTTGTACATTCATCCCGAAGGTCTAACACTTCACTTTCGACTTGGCACCTACATGTGTGTGTGTGTACACACGCGCACACAGACAGAAGAATAACGGCATTAATAGTGCGCTTTGCAGGTTGTAGACAAAAGAATAGTTCATAGTTCATGTTTTTTGTTCATCATAACAAGGCAAATCCACTCCTTGAGCGTACTGAACCAAAGATCATTTAACACTCATATACAGATCTAATCCTTCATTGACTGAGCCATCCCACCTCTCTTTCTGATTACCTTGTCCTTCCAAAATAGCAACATGTGCCTCAAAGTTCAGTTTTGCATACTTTGCAAACATGTTTCTAAAATAGCTATCATATAAAATTTATTTATTCGTATTTGCGCTATAAATTTATCCATCTTGTTACATGTACTACATGCATTCAAATAAAGAACCTCTAATGCTATCTTTTTGTTATTTTTCCTCACTCTGACTATATTAGCTTTATACTCTTAACATTTGTTGCCTCCTGTCACATGTTGTAACAGTTCCTGCATTGCTGCACTACACTATTTCCTTGTAAGATAACAAGGTGTAGAGCTGGATGAACACAGCAGGCCAAGCAGCATCAGAGGAGCAGGAAGGCTGATGTTTCGGGCCTAGACCCTTCTTCAGAAAAACAAGAAAAGGGTTTCTTCAGAAACCCTTTCTGAAGAAGAGTCTAGGCCCGAAACGTCAGCCTTCCTGCTCCTCTGATGCTGTTTGGCCTGCTGTGTTCATCCAGCTCTACACCTTGTTATCTCAGATTCTCCAGCATCTGCAGTTCCTACTACCTCTGAAACTATTTCCTTGTCCTTTCTTTTTAACTTTCCAAATCTCCCCTGATGTTAACCTTTCTTTACCCACCACTTAGTTAAAAACTCTCTCTGCACTCCTGCTTCTTAGATTATAGTAAACCAGTCCCAACGGAATTCCAGTGCAGGCTGTTGTAATGGTACAGCTCCCTTTATCCTCAATACTCATGCCAGTACCTAAATGATCAAACTTATTTCTCCCGCACCAAGCATTGAAAATTATGTTCTTACCTTATTTATCTTCTACCAATCAGGTCATGGTTCAGGTAATTGCCCAGAAACCATTTCCTTTGTGATTCTGCTCTTTAATTCAGTCCTTAGTGGTACATACTCTGTCAAAAGAATCTCGTTCTTAGTCTTTCCTAAATTTTTGTGTCCACATGGACCACAACAACTGCATTATCCACCTCCCACTCCATGTTTCTTTCCAGTCCTGAGGAGATGTCCTTCAGGCTTGTACCAAGCAAGCAATAAAGCTTTTGGAACTCTTGCTTGGCTGGAGAGAACAATACCTTTCCCCCATTTGTCCTGTCACCTACTCTTTACTCCAACCCCTTGACTATGGGATGTTCGTGTCATTGGCTCAGCTAGCACCAGCCCACCTCTAACTACGATTGAAAAAGTGATGGTGAGTTGTCTTCTTGAAATATAGACACTCCTGCAGAGCTGTTAGGAGTGTTTCTGGATTTTAACCTCACGACAGTGAAGGAGCAGTGATATAGGCTCAATGTCAGGATGTTGTGTGCCTTGGAGGGGATCTGCAGGTGGTGGTGTCCCCATGCACCTGCTGCACTTCCAAACAGTAGAGTTTGTGGGTCTGGAAAGTGCTATTGAATGATTTGCCGTGCTGCACCTTGTTGATGATATATGGTTTTTCAACTGTGCGTCAGCGATGGAGGGAGTGAATGTTGAAGGTAATGGATAGGATGCCCATTGTGATCTCACTATGGCTTTAAGAGGTGTATTTTGCCTTTTTCTTCTCAAGAGAAGTTTTAAGACACAGGGCTTGAGTTATGTCTTGAAAGCCCATAAAGGCAATAAAGTAAATAGCTTGTGAGGCCTTGGTTTTTGTTTTAAAGTAGGAACAATAGAAGCAGCTTGAATGGGTGGGGCACGTTCCCTCAGCACCAGGATTTTTAGTTTTAGTTTTTCAGTAGCACCTTCTGAAGATGGATCTAGAAGTTTTTTTTTTTCCACTCTCATGGTTACAGCTAAAAGCTGTGGTTCCCATCCTGCTGCTAGAATTGTATGTGAGACAATCCGTTTTACTGAATTTGTCTTTGTCAAGGGCGTGTTTATGGGATGTTGGAACAGTTACTATTTAGTATTAAAAATCGATTATTCTGTTAAGTTTTCAAACAGAGTTGCTATTCCAATTTCTTCTTTTTTTTGTATTTCAACTATGTTGCATGAATAAAGTATGTTTTGCTTCAAATCTGGCAGTTTGACCTATCAAATTGTATCCAGAATGCAGTGCCTGGCACTTGCCTTTAAAATAGTAAAAAGTCATAGTCTACACTATCTTCTTAATGTATTTTGAAGGGGTTTCACTTGGTCTATAACGAATTGTGAGCTCATCTGGGATGTGATTCGATTGGTCAAACTATCACTTGTTGGAGTTGATCATTGCCTAGCACTTGTGTGGCATGAAAGTTATTTGCTACGTATCAGCCCAAGCTTCAATAGATGAAGATTGCTCAGCCCCAGGACACTAACTTGACAGAACTCCTGCACTGATATCCTGAAACTGAGATGATTAACCTTCACCAACCACAAATGACATCCTTTGTGCTAGGTATAATTCTAGTGAACACCATAGGGTGCTTCATATATTTTCAGGATGTTATTCTCCCAGGTGCTCAGGCAAAAATAGTTCATATATATATTTATAGATGTAACACAGTATGGAGCTGGAAGAACACAGCAGGCCAGGCAGCATCAGAGGAGCAGGGGGAAAGTTGACATTTCGGGTTGAGACCCTTCTTTACTTACATCCTGTTATTTAGAGATATGCACCAATTGTTGCACTTTTCATCATTCAAGATACAAGGATAGCTTACTGTGACCTGCTTAATGTAAATACAGTATGTGTGGCCTACAAATATCAGAGTATACCACAGCCATCTACTTAAAGAATGATGTACCATTATTATTTTGCATCTAAATTTGATGCTCAAATACTTCTTTCTCATTCTACCTCACTCACTTGCTATCATATAGATGGAATATCTGCAATGGGAGGTTTGTATTTGGAGGTGAATTATAGATCCCAAATGACATATATATGACTTGAACTCCTTTTAATCTTAAGATAGAGTTTTCTTTCCTTTTCAATCCAAAACACATCATATTCCTCACGTTCATCTTGCACCCTCCTCCTTGTCCAGGAATTACAATAAACACATCAAGATTAGTTTGGATGTGCCATGGACTACTACAGATTGTGACCAATCCATCAGATTAACTTCCCTTTCATTGTTGGAGTCTGGCTGCCAGAACTCTCATGGGAATCAAGGCTGCCAGAAAATGTTCAGACAAAAGAAATCTTAGTTTAAAATAAAATTAATTTGATTTACTGTTGAAAGGAGATTTAGGAGTGCTCAATCATGAAACAGCCAGGCAAGTTCCATTTACTGCAGTGAGTATTCTAGGTTCCACTTTATAATCTTATAGTAATGGTGATTTTGTGCTCTTAATATGCTTCATAAATAACTAACTAAAACATTGTTTATCCAGGGAGGCACGAGAAGCCGCTGCTAAGAGATCCAACAGAGAGAAAATGTAATAGATTGAATTGTTTTGCAACTCTTATCTTTGCTCAAAAATAGCTCCCGTTAGTATTTACAATAATTACAAACTTGATTCCCATACATGCCAAGTTATATCCTACTTGCAGCCTTACAGTACCATCAAAAGCTATGTAAAGATTTCCACAATCAACTCAACGTTTCAGGCTTATCTGCTTAACAGGTTTGCTAATCAGGAAGGTCCTACTAAAACATGAATTAGCAGAGCCTGCCTGTCGCTGCCTCCAGAGTTAGGCTCTAATGCCTAAATCTTACAATCTTTTGAGGAAGAAGCAAGAACAGAATTTAGAAATTAAATTTGTGAGATTATTTGAACTGTAGTGGGCAAGATTTGTACTTTTGCCCGTACAAGGCTTGTCTATTCATGATTTCTTCATTAGTCAGAAACTGACAGGATTAGTCTACAATTTCAAAGATAAATTCTCAGCTTGGAGGCCACCGTTCTTGGTCACAGCTTTGTATCTTCTCTTGAACGTAATACTGCCAATCTTCTTCCTGCACACAGCTTCCCACGATTCAAAGTCACAGTCTTGATTTAATAAATATCCACGGGTTCAGATAATTCTTGTCAGAAAATGCCTGTCCTGGCCAGCTTGTTGTTACATAGCGAATACTAGATTGTGCATTTATTCAATTGAATGGGAAGATATTACTGAATTGTTTCAGTAATCTGAGCAGCACTGGATTGAACTGGATAAATTAATTGTCTAAAAAAGGACTGATCGTTACAGAGCAGAAAATGCAATTGCAGATCCCCAATGTACATGTTAAATTCTTTCAAGCATTCAGTTGTGGAATGTGAACATAACTAATAGATATCATGAACTACCTTTGAGATTGTTTGGGATGCAATGCAATCTGTACAAATGCCCTCCCTTAGTCATGTGACACCTACCACGAGGCATTCACTGAGGGTATCTTAGGGACACTTCAATAAACACATTGTTCAGAGCAGACAGCTGCCTTGTGAGCACAGAGCACGGTGTCAGAAGTGAAGCTGAGATTACATGTTGAAAAGCTGTAAAACAAAGCGCAGGCACTGACAGGGAGACACAGGAGTTTTTGAAGCTTTGAAAGCTGCTGCAAGTAACTCAACAAGACTCAAACAAAAATGAGAAGCAGACCACAGTTCAAACACAAGAGACAATTACTTTGTTGAGAGCTGCATCACGGGTAGACGGCGTGTGAGAAAGGCATTTAGCGTGTTGGCCTTCATCAGCCGAGGCTTTGAGTTTAGGAGTTGGGACATTATGTTACCATTGTGTAAGTCATTGGTGAGGCCACACCTGGAGTGTTGTGTACAGCTTTAGCCACCCTGTTGTAGGAAATACATAGTTAAATTGGAAAGTGTGCAAAGAAGATTTACAAGGATGTTGCCAGGACTGGTAGGCCTGAGTTACAGGGAGAGGTTGGCCAGGATAGGACATTATTCCTTGGAACATAGGAGAATGAGGGGTGACCCTCTTGAGGTGTATAAAATCATGAGGGGCATAGATAGGATGAATGCATACAGTCTTTTTCCCAGGGATGGGGATCTAAAAATTAGAGGGGATAGGTTTAAAGTGAGAGGGAAAGATTTAAGAAGGACCTGAGGGGCAACTTCTTAACACAGCAAGTGGTGCGTATGAGCTGCCAAAGAAAGATTGGCTGAAGCAAGTACTAAGCAACAGTTAATAAACATTTGGATAGGTACATGTATTGGAAAGGTTTAGAGGGATATTGACCAAATACAGGTAATTGGAACAAGGTGAGTGGGCACCATGGACTAGTTTGAGCCGAAGGGCCTGTTTCTATGCTGTATTACTCTTTGACTCTATAATGGCTGCTACTTTTCCTCTCCCAATGTTATTCAAAGTTAATAGATGATATGAAACAAAGGGCAAACTACAGATTTGTTTAACAAACCAGAACAGGTACATGTTGCTACTATCTTATCAGTGTTAGAAGAGGCTTTCAGCGTGAATCCTCTGAAGAGTAGGGAAGAAAGAAACAGACTGCATAAACATTGAGAGCTTTAAAAGCATGCTTTTAACCTCAGGTGAAAATAACATATGGACATATGTGTTCAAAACTAAGGCCCAAGGCAAACAAGAGCCATTTGATCAAAATGTGACCTCATTAAATCAGCTCACACAATCTTGTGAATTTGCACAATTAAAATTAAAGATAGAATTTATTAGGTATGTGATCCTGCAGTGAGAATAAGTCTGCTGAGAGAGAAGCATATTTGCAGGATAGCAGTTGATCTGTCCATAAGTGCTGAGGTTGTAAATCATCAGATAGAGCATCCTAATACATACACCCAGCCCTAAAGGCAAAATACTATGGAGGGTATCATGCAAAGAAGAAGGCTAGTCCAGCAAAGGAAAATTCAGTATTCTCACTGTTATAAAGTCAATAATTTTGCACGCAGGTGTCTGCCTAAAAAAAAAGCATTCACAAATCAAAGATAAGAGGTAAAAGGTACTGCAGATGCTGGAGAATCCGAGATAACAAGATGTGGAGCTGGATGAACACAGCAGGCCAAGCAGCATCAGAGGAGCAGGAAAGCTTGACGTTTCGGGCCGAGACCCTTCATCAGAAATGGGGGAGGGGAAGAGGGTTCTGAAATAAATAGGGAGAGAGGAGGAGGCGGATAGAATATGGATAGAGGAGACGATAGGTGGAGAGGAGGCAGACAAGTCAAAGAGGCGGGGATGGAGCCAGTAAAGGTGAGTGTAGGTAGGGGGGTAGGGAGGAGATAGGTCAGTCCAGGGAGGACGGACAGGTCAAGGGGGTGGGATGAGGTTAGTAGATAGGAGATGGGGGTGGGACTTGAGGTGGGAGGAGGGGATAGGTGAGAGGATAAACAGGTTAAGGAGGTGGAGATGAGCTGGTTTTGGGATGCGGTTGGGGGAGGGGAGATTTTGAAGCTTGTGAAATCCACATTGATACCATTGGGCTGCATTCACTCATTTCATTCACAAATCAACACTGAAGAGCTTTCAGCTAAAGATTCTGATGAATCACAATGAACCATACAATCATTAGGTTCTGAATGTTGGAATGATGACTGCAGAGAACATGAGATTAAGGTAAAGTATCAGATGGACATTGATGTGTCATGTAACACCTTGACCTTCACAAACCTGTGTAAAGTGGCTCAACAATGATGATCTAAAAATCCCTTGGAAGCAAGATTGGCGCTGTACTTGCACCAAGAGGACCGACTACTCTGTAAAACTAGCACACACATTATAGATGCCACCAAATGTCACTAATCTCAATCAGAATAAGTCTAAAGCTTAAATGGCTAACCGTCAATGTGTCAAAGGGAATTTACAATGCGTCGCAGTAAACTAAACTATTGACCATGGAGCCAATCCTAGAGGATTACAACAATGTGTTTACAGGGTTACCATGTTTTCCAGGAGAATAACAAAGGAAAATATTCCAGAAGGGTGGCGCAGAGGCTCAGAGGTTATTACTACTGCCTCATAGAGCTGAGGACCCAGGTTCAATTGCTGCCTTGGGTGACCAAATGTATGGAGTTTGCAAGTTCACCTCTGACTGAGTGTGTATCCCCTGAGTGCTCCAGTTTCCTCCCACATTCCAAAGATGGTGGATTGTCAATGCTAAATTGCCCCATAGTTTTCAGGGATGTGCAGGTAAATGTGGGGTTGTGGGGAATCGAGTGGGAGTTGCACCTGGGATGGACACTCTTCAGAGAGTCAGCCTGGACTTGATGGGCTGAATGGTTGCCTTCTGCACTGTCAGGATTCTGAGAATCTTCATATCGTCTTGAAGTAGATGGGAGTATAAGACCAATTCAGCATTTGCCAAGGGAAGTTCTAGTTGCTCTCCTGGCTAGCCTGAAAGACAAGATAGAAGAGTTTCAAAAGAAGGAAATAATTGAGAAAGTGATAACTCGTAGAGAATGGATTAGCAATATTGCAGCAGGGAAATAACCTGGAAAGCCTAGAGTATGCCTCAACCCGTAGGATCTAAAGCTCTAAAGAGTGAAAACTATCCGATGCAAGCCACCAAAGAGGAAATTTTGCCTAAACTTGCAAAGGCAGAAGTCCTCAATATTCCAGATGTGATGGATGGTTACTAACGCTGAAGGTAAATGAGAACAACAGCTTTCTAAATGAATTCAGGGCTCTCTTTGGGAGATACAGATGATTGCACACATGTACCATTAAGAAACCATAATGATTTAAAGACTAGGGGCAGAATCTTATCAGGCTCTGAGTGACATGGGCTTTGGTGAGATGATGGTTGTCAAAAAACCCTGAATAAAGATTCAGCCCTACATATGCAGAGACTGACCAGAATAATGAACTATTAATGCATAAGAACAGTTGCGTATATATAGGGAAACTTGGGTAACTGAAAATGTACATGACAATGTGCGTAATGCTTTGTGTGGGTTTATTTTTGTATAGAAAGGAGGATGTTTAGGTGAAAATGCAATCATCTATAAATGACCCTCTGGGTCTTCTGTAGTCATGAGGCATACAGCCACACTGTCAGCAACCATCTTTGAAGAGTCTTCAGTAAAGGCACTGGTCAGTCTAGATGATTTCCTTATGAAGGCAGAACAGATATGGTGATGTTGAGCTGCCTTCTTGAACTGTTACTGACCACATGGTGTAGGTAGACCTGCAGTGCTGTTAGGAAGAGAGTTCCAGGACTTTTGATTCAGACATAGTGAAGGAACATTCATTGATTTCCAAATAAGAATGGAGCATGACTTGAAGAGGAACTTGCAGTGGTGGAGTTCCCATACATTTTCGAGGTAGTAGAAGTTATGGCTTTGCAAGGTGCTTTTAAACAGCCTCACCAAGAGACCACAGTGTGTCTTATAGATTGTGATGCAATTGATGGTTTGCAGGATCACTGAGACAGCATGTCACAGACTCATACAATACTAAGTGGCACTTCAGCCCATTCAGCCTATATTGACCTGTCTACAATAATCCCACTTTCCAGCACTTGGCCTCTAGCATTGAATGCTATGACATTTCAATTGCACATCAAAATACTTCTTAAATGTTGAGCGTTATTGGCTGAATGGATGACTTGTTGAATATTTTGTTGGTGCAATGACACTAGTATCAATTCTTGTATGTTTCAAGCCAGACTTTAACTTTAACGGGCACTGAAACTTTAAGTTTCTGGGAAAACTTCAACTTATTGAAACCAGATCAAAAGGCACTGCTACTTCCAAGTTCAGATTGCAAAGTTGTGCAGTAGACGCAGCCTGAAAGAAATTGTCTTATCCTATCAGAGGGAACCGTTGGGGGAGATGTGCTTGAGAACAGGAGCCAATTGAGCAGTAGCATTCCTGTTATAACTTGGTCCAAGCTCAAGGGTTGCCATTGTTCTCGCCTAATTAATCTGTAGCAAAGTTCTCCCAATTTTGATACCAGTCCCTCAGATGTTAGTGGAGAAATACCTCTGTATTTTTCTGCTACCAAGAATGACAACCAGTCTTTGTCTGATGTAGCCTTCCTGCAGCAGTGTGGTGCAGTTGATCGGCTCTGTAGGTCATTTCAGAGGACAGAATCAACCACTTGCTGTTTACGCAGGAGTCACATTTAGGTCTGATCAGTTAAGGATAGCAGATTTCTCTTCCTAAGGGACATTGGGGAAATAGATAGTTTTTATCTTAAACTGGAAATGCAGTCTGGTGAGTTACGATCCCAATGATGCAACAATCTTTTTTTTCCAAATTTGTTCTTTTATTTATTTGAAGTTTTCCTTGGGATTTAAACTCCCGTCTTCAGAGAATTGGACCATTTCAGTAGTCTAGCGAAACTACAATATTGCTGTGGTCACCTCGTCATCGACTTAATAATCTCAAACATTGAGGCATCTGTTCCATTATTTTGAAGTTTCCATTTCGACTGCGGCTCAGCCTTGACAATGATTGAATCACTCCAGCTGCCGGTAAAATGGGCACGGGGCTGGTGTGAGTGTGGAGGCAGACAGATTTATCCTTGACTTACGTTTGATTGTCCCACAAGTAATCTTTGTTGAAAAACGTGGCTGTACGAAGACAATGTCCGACTTGGCCATAATTTCCTCTCCCAAGTTTGCCTACACTCACTTATGTCGGGCCTTGTTTAAATACCACTTACTTGCACACTTACTCATCAAGGAGGAGAGTAGGGAGTCAAGACTTGCACTGACGGAGCTATGACCCAGGAACAATCAATATTTTGAAATGGAAATTCAGGCAGAGAAGACCTTATTGAACATCCATTTACACTGGTGTTCAAATTTCATTTGTATCCTGGAGATGCATTAGAACTGGATTTTCACAGCATTTCAGAGTATTAAACATGTTTTTGATACCCTGTGGAGTGGCTTTGGGGATTTTCTCTCTTTGTCTGTTAAGGCTGGTACAGTTTGAATCGTTTCTGTTTGCAGATGATGATTTTTAACTAGGTCAAGCCCTCAATGTTTACTCTGACAAAACAACTGGGGATATTCAATTGTCATGCTAAGAAACAGTATTTGAATTTGGAATAATTGTAAAACGTGTAATATCGGAGTTTATTTTTAGCAGCACTGTGATGGGGCTTCAACTGCTTCTGGGCATCAGGGATCACAAATTTAAGTCACTTTCTTGATTGTAGAATTGCTTTGAATAAGATTGGACAGTATGAGAATTCAACCAACTAAAAATATGGAACTTGTTTGGAGATGTTTCTTTTTTAAGCGGGGTATATCTACAAAAGTATGCTCAGGTAGGTAAGGGAAAGGCAGACGGACACCAGGAGTAGATTACCTGATCAGGAAGGGGGAAAAAACAAAGTGATCAAAATTATTGTTAAAGATCTGAGCTCATCAATAATGAGATTTGGGAGGTGCAAACTAGTCACCTGACCATAAATGAAAAGAGAGGAGCAAAACTGCAGGGTGGATCCATAGAATCCCTACAGTGTGGAAACAGGCTCTTCAGCCCACCAAGTCCACACTGAACCTCAGAGCATCCCACCCAGACCCATCGCCCCTGTAAACTCACCTCATCTACACATCCCTGAACACTATGGGCCATTTAGCATGGCCAATCCACCCTAGCCTGCACATCTTTGGTCTGTGGGAGGAAACCCACGCAGACACGGGGAGAATGTGCAAATTCCACACAGCCAGTCACCCGAGGGCGGAACCGAACCCAGGTCCCTGGTGGTGTGAGGTAGTGGTGATAACCACAGTGCCACCCCAAATTCTCAATAGCATCTTGAAGAAATGCTTGACCCTTGAAAACTACTTTGCTGGTGTCCAAGAATGGCACAGTGGTAGTGTCCCTACTTGTGGGTTAGAAGGTCAGTGTTCAAGTCCTAGCTGCTCTGGAGGTGCATCATAACATGTCCCAGCAGCTTTACTAAAAGAACTACCCATTCACTTGAATTTGTTCAACCTCAATGATGTCAACACCATGCAAGGGCAAAGCCATTCATTTGACACCCTGCCACTGGACTGTTTTAATCTCTCCTTGCACTATCGGCACACTGTGGCTACAGATTGGACAATCTACATGTTGCACTTTGCTAATGGTCTCAATTACTTCAATAGCATCTCCCTCTCCTACAGTTTCTCCCATCAACGAGCAAAGGGCAGCAATAAAATGGGAACTCCAAAGCTGCAACACGCATTCCAAATCAACAAAGCGATGAGCGTAAGTTCTTGTTTATTCATCATCGGTATCAAGACAGTTTCACAGACAAAAAGGAAATAGGAATAAATTTAAACTCTGATTGATTTTACCCTCTTAAGCTCAAGACAATGAGGTATTATATGATTTACCCCTTCCACCTTTTCCTTCCATCCCTTACTGAGGTTGGCCAAAGTGTTTACAGATTCCTACAGCAAAACCCTCTAAAATGAAACCAAAGGTAGAGTTTAGTGATAAAATATTTAGTCAGCAGGGAGGAGTGCTTCTCTATTCCGTCCACACACACACACACGAACTCAGAAAATTAAGGAAAGCAGGTTTCAAATTACTATAAACAAAATTAAAAATCTGCAGATCCTGAAGCTGTCAAACCGAAACAGAAATTGCTGGAGAAACAAGCAGGTCTTGCAGCACCTGTGGAGAGAAATAAGAGTTAATGTTTCAGGTCCAGTTCGGAAGAAGTGTCACTGGTCCCGAAGTGTTAACTTTCTCTCCACAGATGCTGCCAGACCTGATGAGTTTCTCCAGCAGTTTCTGTTGTTGATTGAAATTACAATTTTTTGTTAAATTCAGATAAGTTAAAATTCAGTTCATGCAAGTTACAACCCTGAGAGGTCAAGGTTACTTTCTGCTGAATTGGTGGCAAAATGCTTCTTCCAGAAAAGGAAGTGTTGACTTTTTTCGAGCTTCGATTTCAGTCATGTGACAAAGACAGACATTACAGGTGCTGATGGTCCATCTTGGTGGACTCACTTGAAGTTTGTCAAGCTAACAGTGTAGCTTTAGCTCCTCCACGGTAGCTTCCATTATGAGGTGATGAGATAACTGAAAATGTTAATGCCCATTTTAACACAGTGGGTGTTTTTCTTTGTCCAGAGATGAATGAAAGCAAACAGCTTGTCTCTAAGCCTTCTGTATCAGCATTTGCCGTGATGTCTATTCAATGCAGAGGGCTCAGAAGCTTCTGGAAATGTCGTCGTAAGATTGACTTCAGCCATTCTATGAGTCCAGAATAGTTGTCCATTTTTTAAAAGAAACAGAATTTCAACACAAAAACACTTCCCTTCATGCCTTCTGGGGACAATAACAGTATCATAAAACACCTTCAGGAACAAAAAAGAAGTTGCTGGAAAAGCTCAGCAGAATTAATGTTTCGGGTCTGGTGACCCTTTGACCCTTCTAAGGAAGGGTCACTGGACCTGAAACGTTAACTCTGTTTTCTCCTCCACAGGTGCTGCGAGGCCTACTGAGCTTTTCCAGCGACTTTGTTTTTGTTCCTGATTTATAGCATCTGCTGTTCTTTCTGTTTTTATTTCATAAACCACCTTGCTTGGCTATACTATTCCCACAAGAACTCTACCTGTTCATGGTGAAGACTCATTATTATCCGTGAACAAATAGGGTTAGCCATGAAGGGTGGGCATTTTGCATGGGGATGGCTACTTGTCTTTTTTTACCTGCATTGGCAAAAAAATATCGATGGAAATAGGAATGGTGCGGAGATTTCCTATGATCGGGTTTTGTCCACCTCTTTTAGACACCTGCTGACTCAGCCCAACTAAATAAAAATCTGGGCTAAAATATTCATAGTTGTGTTAAATTTACATTGGATGTGTGAACAGTCATTGATACAAAACAGAGTAACCTCAAAACCTGGATTGTCATCTGCCTCATGGCAGTAAGGCTGTATAAGAAAGTGATAGCTCAAGTATCATCGCAAGTCCTTCATTTTCACTCTGTTAAAATATTACAATCTCTCGGGAGCAAAACAAATCATAGAATCCCTACAGTGTGGAAGCAGGCCATGGATTTCCCATGGCTAATCCACCTAGCCTGCACATCTTTGGACTGTGGGCTTTGATTCATCAACATGATTTTTTAAAAAGTCCGCAAGTGATTGAGTAGCAAAAGGTGATAGGTTCTGGAAAACATTAAATAAATTTGTTAGTCTGGTATCAAATAATAAAAGACAATTAAATAATTTAAGGTCCAATTGTTTTGGAGGGCAGCACAGTGGTTAGCACAGCTGCCTCACAGCGCCAGGGACCTGGATTCGATTCCAGCCTCAGGTGACTGTCTGCACACTCTCCCCGTGTCTGCGTGGATTTCCTCTGGGTGCTCCGGTTTCCTCCCACAGTCCAAAGATGTGCAGGCTAGGTGGATTAGCCATGGGAAATCCATGGCCTGCTTCCACACTGTAGGGATTCTATGATTTGTTTTGCTCCCGAGAGATTGTAATATTTTAACAGAGTGAAAATGAAGGACTTGCGATGATACTTGAGCTATCACCTTTTTAGACAGCCTTACTACCATGAAGCAGATGACAGTTCAGATTTTGATGTTACTCTGTTTTGTATCAATGACTGTTCACACATCCAATGTAAATTTAACACAACAAAGTATATTTTAGCCCAGATTTTCATTTAGTTGGGCTGAGTCAGGAGGCCTCTAAAAGTGGTGGGCAAAATTTGATCCTAGGAATTCCCTACACCATTCCTATTTCCAGTGATTATTTGGCCAATGCAGGTTAAAAGGACAAGTAGCCATCCCCGTGCAGGGGCCCCATCCTTGCCACTGAAATCATCGAATCATTGAATCCCTACAGTGCGGAAGGAGGCCATTTGGCTCATCGAGTCCACACTGTCCCTCCGAAGACCACAATACCTAGACCCAGCTGTTTATCATATTCAGTAATTCCACATTTTCCATGGCTAATCCACCGGGGCGACACAACCCTGAATACTACGGAAAATTTCCATGTGGCCAATTCACCCAACCTGAATGCCTTTGGACTGTGGGATGAGACCGGAGCACCCAATGGAAACCCATGCAGACACGGCGAGAATGTGCAAACTCCATTCAGACAGTCGCCAGAGAGTAGAATCAAACTTTGATCTCTGGCGCTCTGAGGCAGCAGTGCTAACCACTGAACACTTTGTGCCTTGAAATGATGAATCAGAGATGAATCTACATCCTATGTCAAAGAATAACATGCATGTACCTTTTAAAAATATCGTGCCTCGTACCTTTGCATTAAGTTACCAACCACAGACAACATTGAATCAATGACAAGAAACTGCAATGCACTTCATTCCTCTTAATCTTATGTAGGTAAACACACAGAGGCTCTGTAGTTCTGTAGAAAGTGGACATTCAAAGAGTAGGTCCAGCCAGTAAATGGGGAGGGAAGTAGATGTGGAGAATATGAGGGGCGTGTGGGCATGAAGAGTATGTGGGAGATGAGGGGAGGCATTAAGGCAGTACGTGGGACTACGTGACACCTCCACCCATCCAGAATGAAAGTAAGGTAGGTGGGCACTTCCAGAACAGGAGACTTTTCTTCCCCGGGTTGGGAATGTTTCCAACTGTTGCCTTAGCAAGGAGACTCAGGGACCTATCCTTCGGGATTGGGGCTGCAGGCTGGAGAAGGATATGGAAATGGCAATTCTGAAATGGGGCAATGGTTTTTGCAAGGGGGAGGGGTAGGGTTTGGCAGGTGCTGTCTGAGGATCTTTGGTGAACTTCTGCAGTGCATCTTGTAGTTAGTTCACACAGCTACGACTGAACATTGATGGTGGAGGGAGTAGATGCTTGTAGATGTGGTGCCAATCAAGTTAGCTGCTTTGTCCTGGATGGTGTCAAACTTCTTGATTATTGTTGGAGCTGCACCCATTCGGGTAAGTGGGGAGTATTCCATCACGCTCCTGACTAGAGCCTTGTAGATGGTGGACAGGCTTAGGAGAGTCAGGTAGGGAGTTACTCGCCGCAGTATTCCTAACCTCTGACATGTTCTTGTAGACACTCTGTTTACATAACGATTCCGGTTGTGTTTTCTACATGTATTTGACCAGGACATTGTTTCATTACTCTGAAATACAAACGTGTACAACAAACAGCAACATTTTATTTTTATATAACACCTTTCAGAAAATAAAATAACCTAAGGTATTTCTCAGAACATTTTTTTCCAAACAGTATTTGGTTCTAAACCACATAAGGGGTTATTAGGACAGATGTTCAAAACCTTTGTCAAATTTTAAGGAGGGTCTTAAAACAACGCCACTTTTAACATTGTTTACTTCATGCATGGCCTAATTGTCTAAGTGCATAGTGTTATGGACCAGACTAGACACCCTCAAAATATTTTTAAAAAGTAGCCTAGACATAACTTTTTCTTATTTTAAAGGAAATGTGAAATGCTGCGTTCCAGATGCAATGTGACAGGTCAAACTATATGACGTTAAGCGAAACACAATTTATTTAAACACTCTTTCATTTGTATTTTAATTATAAAGAGGAATTCAGAATAAATTAACTGCTGGAAAACTTAACCAAATAATAGATACAGTAATTATTACTAATTAACTGTTCCAATATGGTAACATCCCATAAACACACCCCTTGGCAAAAAGGAAAATTCAAACATACATTCTCATGCGCAGCTCTCCCATCCAGGCTGAAAATACATCAAGAGAAAATTCAGAGAGAGTAGCAGCTCGGAGACTTTCACTGAAGCTTCAAACTCTTTTGAGACCCCAAAGGCTTCTTACACTATTGAAAATACCAAAACCCAAAAATCTAGATTTGTGGGAGCTGGCCACATCCATTCAGGTTGTTAAAATAACCCAAGATCACCTGAGCTGTTTACTCTGGTGGTTCTGGTAGACGGCTGCGTACCTCTGCCTTACAATCTCTTCAATACAAACAGGACAAAATAACTTCAAGTCACAGCATCATCACAATGTGAACCTTTGTTTGTGTGTAACTTAAATGGTCCCAATTTATACTCGGCTAACAAGGATGTTTCTAGGTTCCTGCATAGCCACACAGTTTAAAGGCGGATATAGATCTTCAATGAAGACAGTCGAGTTAAAAGGCAGCGAGGTTTCGAAATGCAATTCCGAGTACTAGGACTCGGAAATCTGAATGTGTTGCCACCCATCAACTGAGCAATTATAATCAGGGATGGTTCATGGATCAACATAGAACAACCAACTGAACCTCAGAAACTCAATGATGTAATTGTGATAAGGAATGGTGTGACAATGTTGCATTTTGAAATAATTTTAAAGTTGTGCTATTGTTTAACCTCGTGACAATCTGGAACAGATCATTGAACACAAAGGTGAAGGTTGAATGAAACCCTATAATTGTAGGACCATGATAAAATCTGCTCATTATAGAACTGCTCATTGCAGAAATGGCCCTCTGTCACAGCTCACGTTTTCCACGCGATGAAAATTAGGCCTGATCAAAAGCAAGCATGAGATTTGTTCTGCCAGATTACCACATAGGGAGGGAAGGTGAAAATTAGTTACCATTCGTTTGAAGAAACAGAAGAAATGCATGGCATTGATGCGCTGTGGATAAGATTACAATCCATTTAAAATTGAAAGAGTATGGTTTTGAATTCTGATTTTGACTGATTATAATTTACAAAAAGCTTTGAAGGAAATATACTGCCTGGAGTCATGTAACTTCAGTTGTGTGCAACCTCCCAAAAACATCTAATTCCCTCAATTTCTTCATCTGCTGATTTTTTCGTTTTGTCATTCCCCTCCTCCCCTACTTGTCTGAACCTTGATATGATGTGACTCAATGGTCATTACCTGCTTAACAAATCTGATTGCTTGTTGTAATACTAAATGACGTACTAACACCATAGGCAACGGAAACATCAGACCTCACTACATACTGACATTAAAGCAACTTGACAATTTGCTATAGCTTCTCCATGCCACAATTCTAAATCCCACTTTCTTTTCAAAGACGTAATAGAAAAATCAAAAAGGTGATGCACAGTCATGCATTTTTGGTAGATGTAGAAAGAGCTTTATGGACATGTTGATTTATTTTTCCCCTAACTAGGCAGTCAAAACTTGAAATTAGAAGTTGAAACCTTTGGAATCAGCATTTATTTTTGCTGCACTAGAGCTGGAGAGTTGTGGGACAATGTAAGTCATTAAAATAATTAAGCAATTTTCAGGGTCAGCAAGTGCTTTCTGAGTAAGAAATAAGCATGAAAAATCTGCTTGTCAGATGCTTATTAATGCAACAGACACACAAATTACATTAGTCCTTCTATGGTTGTGGGTTCAAATCCCTGTCCAAACACTTCAGCGAGTAATTTAGACTGATATTTAAGTGCAGTAGTGAGGAATTTCTGCAGTCAGAGAAAAAACTGTGGTCATAAGATGAGCCATTAAACTGAGACCCAGTCTGCCCACTCAAATGGATGTAAATGATTTAATAATATTATTCAAAAATCTGCAAGAATTTACACAGTGTTCTGGCTAATATTTATTTCACACCAACATAACCAAAGTAGATTGTCTGATTGTTAATTTCACTCGTTGTTTGTCCGAGCTTCTTGTATGCAAATTAAATGTCATGTTTCCAATTTTGCAACCATCACAACACTTCCAAAAATTTCTGTAAAGGGCTTTGGCAATGTCTTTAAGCCGAGCAAGGTTCTATGTTAAGTGCATGCATTTTCACCTCATCATTTAATATACAGGAGCGAATTTTTAATTTGTATTTACATTGAAGATTCTCCCTTCTCTCCTGTCTGAATTGACATGCATGGAGCTTTCACATTATACAGTGAAAAGAGCTTGCTTAATATTACCTGCAGCTTTCACTTATAGTCCTACCTCTGCACAAGCATTAAAATCATCTGCCTAAGGTTCTTGAGTAGATTTGTAGCTCGGGTTGTGGATGCTGTGTTTGGTTTGCTTGCCGAGCTGGTTCGTTCGTTCACAGACGTTTCATTACCCTGCTGGGTAACATAATCAGTGAAGCCTCTGATGAAGTGCTGTTGTGTTTCCCCACCTGGTATTTAAACTCTGGGGTCCGTTGGAATTGGTTACTTCATTTCCAGTTTTTCTTCACAATGGTGTATATATGGGGTCTAATTCTACGTGTTTATTGATGGCCTTCTTGGTGGAGAACCAAGCCTCTAGAAATTCCTGTGCTTGTCTCTGTTTACCCTGTCCTAGGATCTTGATGTTGTCCCAATTGAACCGATGGTTCTTCTAATCTATGTGAATGGAGACAAGTGTCATCTGCCTTTTCTATTGAACTGGATCTAATATATCAAGTTTTTGTAAAGTTATGTTTTACAGAATGTTTAAACTGTGTCCTGGATAAACTGGCTACACAGGGTTCGGATAATGCACTGTGTCCTAATCTAATGTTTTTGACGTATAATATTTTGTTACTCTATAGCAACCTTATGTTGACTGTATGTCTTTGTTAGATCTTTATCCTTTCTATCTTTGTTAAAGAATATCAGTTGTTCCTTGTCATTAATTTGCTGGTTCTGTAAATTTTCCAGCGTTTTCTTTAATTGATGTTGACTTTCAGATTCCCACGTGTATTAGCATTATGCGTGAATGATGTTAGAGAATCCGTGGCCAAATTATTTGAAATTTCAAAACAGAAAATTAACAACCATCCAGTTAAAAACCACCAGGAGACCTTGTTCCCAGGACGCAGGTTCATCTATTTATTGCTCATTGCTGTCTATTATCAATTTTCATTGTCATCAAGCAACCATCCATGAGTGCCAATGTATCCTTACAAATTTAAAAGTCTCAAATGCTGAACTGCACCAAATGCTTTATGAAAACCCAACTAAAATCACAAGCATTTGATAGCTGTCATCCAATAATTTAGTTGCATCTTCAGAGAAATCCAGTAAATTTATGAGGCATGACCCATTGCTTCTAAAACTATGTTAAATACCCTTTATGGCCTCTCAGTTCCTTAGCTGAACATTGATAGCATCTCGTAAAATACTCTTGAGCATTCTCTTAATAATGTTAGGCTAGCAAGCCTGTTGTTTCCTGATTTATGTCACACTGTTTTTCAAGATCAGCATTAATTTCACTATCTGTCAGTCCTCAGGTACAGCTCTTGTATTTATGAAGCTCCTAAAAATGTTAGCCCAGAACCTCAAACATTTTTCTAATCATTTAAGGATTTTAAATGTATGTCATTTATATGTTATTTATTGTGGACAGAATGAATAGGAATACACTGATCCCACTGGTGGAATATGAATAACTAAAGGACACTGATTTAAGGTAAATGACAAAGCAACTAAAGGTGACAATAGGGAAGATAATTTATTACATAGCAAGCAGTTACAATTTGGACTGCACTGCCTGAAAGTGTGGTGAAGGTAGGTTGAATCGTGGCTTTCAAAAGGGAATTCAATAATTATCCAAATTTGTCGGGCTATAGATCGAGTCAGCAAGAAGTGGGATCCAGGGATAATGTTCAGCAATGGAAGGTGAATGGATAAAATTAGACGTGACAGCAAGCAAGTCAGGAAGGTATAGACATTGTTTGCCAATAAGGCATCAGGGAATTTAGCAAGGTTGGAAAGTATTTACTTTAATGTAAGGAGTCTGACGAACAAGGCAGATGAGTCAAGGGCAGGAATTAATACGTGGGAGAATGATGTCATTGCTGTCACTGAGTTATGGTTAAGGGAAAGGCAAGATTGGCAGCTCAAGATTCCAGGATACAGGAATCTTCAGGCGAGAAGGGAAGGAGGTAAAAGAGGAGGAAGCATTGCAGTTTTGATCTGGGAATCTATTACAGCAGTAAAGAGGGATAGATCTTAGAAGGAGCATCAAATGAAGTCATGTAGGTCAAAGTTAAAAAATTAAAATGAAGCAATCACATTCATGAATGGGACAAAAATTGGTGGAGTGGTAAACAGTGAAGAGGATATAGACAAGCCGGTCAGATGCAGTGATCAGTGGGAAATGGAATTCAGTCTAGATAAATGTGAGGTGATGCACTTGCTCAGGACGAACAAGGTAAAGGAATACATGATGAATGGTAGGACACTGGGAAGCACTGAGGATCAGAGAGAATTTGGTGTGCATACACACCAGTTTTTTAGGGTATCAGGACAGTTGAATAAAGTAGGTAAGAAACATATGGTATACTTACATTTATTAATTGAGATATTGAGTTCAAGAGCAAGGAGGGTATGCTGGAATTGTATAAAACATTAGGCCACAGCTAGAGTCTTGTGTGCAGTTCTGGAATCTACATTACAGATGTGAAGTGATCGTACTGGAAACAGTGCAGAAAAGAAGGGTCTACGCCTGAAACATCAGCTTTCCTGCTCCTCTGATGCTGCTTGTCCTGCTGTGTTCATCCAGCTCTGCACCTTGTTATCTCTGATTTACTTGGATGTTGCCTGGGCTGAAAAGTTTCAGCCATGAACAGATTGGACAGACCAGAGATAATAGGAACTCAGATGCTGGAGAATCCGAGATAACAAGGTGTAGAACTGGATGAACACAGCAGGCCAAGCAGCATCATAGGAGCAGGAAAGCTTGACATTTCGGGCCTAGACCCTTCATCAGAAATGGGGGAGGGGAAGAGGGTTCTGAAATAAATAGAGAGAGAGGGGGAGGCGGAAAGAAGATGGATAGAGGAGAAGATAGGTGGAGAGGAGGCAGACAAGTCAAAGAGGCAGGGATGGAGCTAGTAAAGGTGAGCGTCGGTGAGGAGTTTGAGAGGGGATAGGTCAGTCCAGGGAGGACGGACAGGTCAAGGGGGCGGGATGAGATTAGTAGGTAGGAAATGGGTGTGCGCCTTGAAGTGGGAGGAGGGGATAGGTGAGAGGAAGAACAGGTTAGGGAGGCGGGGACGAGCTGGGCTGGTTTTGGGATGCGGTAGGGGGAGGGGAGATTTTGAAGCTTGTGAAATCCACATTGATACCATTGGGCTGCAGGGTTCCCAAGCTGAATATGAGTTGCTGTTCCTGCAGCCTTCGGGTGGCATCGTTGTGGCACTGCGGGAGGCCCAAGATGGACATGTCGTCTGAGGAATGGGAGGGGGAGTTGAAATGGTTCGCGACTGGGAGGTGCAGTTGTTTATTGCAAACCGAGCGCAGGTGTTCTGCAAAGCAGTCCCCAAGCCTCCGCTTGGTTTCCCCGATGTAGAGGAGGCCACAACGGAAACAGACGATGCAGTATACCACATTAGCAGATGTACAGGTGAACATCTGCTTGATGTGGAAAGTCTTCTTGGGGCCTGGGATGAGGATCAGAGAGGAGGTGTGGGGGCAGGTGTAGCACTTCCTGCAGTTGCAGGGAAAAGTGCCAGGTGTGGTGGGGCTGGAGCAGAGTGTGGAGCGGACAAGGGAGTCCCGGTGAAAGTGGTCCCTCCGGAAAGCAGACAAGGGTGGGGAGGGAAAAATGTCTTTGATGGTGGGGTCGGATTGCAGGTGGCGGAAGTGTCGGAGGATGATGCGTTAGATCCGGAGGTTGGTGGGGTGGTACGTGAGGATGAGGGGGATTCTTTTTTGGTTGTTATTGTGGGGAGGGCGTTCTCGACCACTGTGGGGGTGGAAGTTGCAGTCCTTGAAGAACAAGGGCACCTGAGATGTATGGGAGTGGAATGCCTCATCCTGGGAGCATATGCGGCGGAGGCGAAGGAATTGGGAATAGGGGATGGCATTTTTGCAGGAAGGTGGGTGGGAGGAGGTGTATTATAGGTAGCTGTGGGAGTCGGTAGGCTTGAAATGGATATCGGTTTCTCGGTGGTTACCCGAGATGGAGACAGAGAGGTCCAGGAAGGTGAGAGAGGTGTTAGAGATGGTCCAGGTGAACTTTAGGTTGGGGTGGAAGGCGTTGGTGAAGTGGATGAACTGTTCAAGCTCCTCGTGAGAGCACGAGGCGGCGCCGATACAGTCATCAATGTAACAAAGGAAGAGGTGGGGTTTAGGGCCAGTGTAGTACGGAAGAGGGATTGTTCCATATAACCTACAAAGAGGCAGGCATAGCTTGGGCCATGCGGGCACCCATGGCCACCCCGTTTGTCTGTAGGAAGTGGGAGGAATTGAAAGAGAAGTTGTTGAGAGTGAGGACGAGTTCGGCTAAGTGGATGAGGGTGTCAGTGGAGGGGGACTGGTCAGGCCTGCGGGACCGGAAGAAGCGGAGGGCCTTTAAGCCATCTGCATGAGGAACACAGGTGTATAGGGACTGGATGTCCATAGTAAAAATGAGGTGTTGGGGACCGGGGAATTGGACGTTCTGGAGGAGGTGGAGGGCGTGGGTGGTGTCACGGACGTAGGTAGGGAGTTCCTGGACCAAGGGGGTGAAAATGGAGTCTAGGTAGGTGGATATGAGTTCGGTGGGGCAGGAGCAGGCGGAGACAATGGGTCGACCAGGGCATTCAGGTTTGTGGATTTTGGGGAGGAGATAGAAGCGGGCGGTGCGGGGTTGGGGAACGATGAGGTTGGAGGCTGTGGGTGGGAGGTCACCTGAGGTGATGAGGTTGTGGATGGTTTGGGAGATGATGGTTTGGTGCTCGGGGGTGGGGTCATGATCCAGGGGGCGGTAGGAGGAGGTGTCAGAGAGTTGGCGCCTGGCCTCGGCGATGTAAAGGTCAGTGCACCATACTACGACTGCCCCTCCCTTGTCCACGGGTTTTGTGGTGAGGTTGGGATTGGAGCGGAGGGAGCGGAGGGAGCGGAGGGAGCGGAGGGAGTGGAGGGAGCGGAGGGAGTGGAGGGAGCGGAGGGAGCGGAGGGAGCGGAGGGAGCGGTAATAATAACAACAAAGTAACAAAAGCAATAAAGGAGCAACAATAACCAAAACAGAATCCCCCTCGTCCTCACGTACCACCCCACCAACCTCCGGATCCAACGCATCATCCTCCGACACTTCCGCCATCTGCAGTCAGACCCCACCACCAAAGACATTTTTCCCTCCCCACCCTTATCTGCCTTCCGGAGGGACCACTCCCTCCGCAACTCCCTTGTCCGCTCCACACTCCCCTCCAGCCCCACCACACCCGGCACTTTTCCTTGTAACCGCAGGAAGTGCTACACCTGCCCCCACACCTCCTCCCTCACCCCAATCCCAGGCCCCAAGAAGACTTTCCACATCAAGCAGATGTTCACCTGCACATCTGCCAATGTGGTATACTGCATCCGCTGTACCCGTTGTGGCTTCCTCTACATCGGGGAAACCAAGCGGAGGCTTGGGGACCGCTTTGCAGAACACCTGCGCTTGGTTCGCAATAAACAACTGCACCTCCCAGTCGCGAACCATTTCAACTCCACCTCCCATTCCTCAGATGACATGTCCATCCTTGGCCTCCTGCAATGCTACAGTGATGCCACCCGAAGGCTGCAGGAACAACAAATCATATTCAGCCTGGGAACGCTGCAGCCCAATGGTATCAATGTGGATTTCACAAGCTTCAAAATCTCCCCTCCCCCAACTGCATCCCAAAACCAGCCCAGCTCGTCCCCGCCTCCCTAACCTGTTCTTCCTCTCACCTATCCCCTCCTCCCACCTCAAGGCGCACACCCATTTCCTACCTACTAATCTCATCCCGCCCCCTTGACCTGTCCGTCCTCCCTGGACTGACCTATCTCCTCCCTACCCCCCTACCTACACTCACCTTTACTGGCTCCATCCCTGCCTCTTCAACTTGTCTGCCTCCTCTCCACCTATCTTCTCCTCTATCCATCTTCTATCCACCTCCCCCTCTCTCCCTATTTATTTCAGAACCCTCTTCCCCTCCCCCATTTCTGATGAAGGGTCTCGGCCCGAAATGTCAAGCTTTCCTGCTCCTATGATGCTGCTTGGCCTGCTGTGTTCATCCAGCTCTACACCTTGTTTTCTTGGACAGACCAGAGTTGTTTTCCTTAGAGCAGTGAAGATTAAGGGGGTGGTGGGGGGTGCGTGGTTGTGATATATCGAAAGATGAGGGGCATAAATAGGGTAGACAGAAATGAGCTTTTGTCTTTGGTGGAGAGATCAATGACCAGGGCCATAGATTTAAGGCAAGCAGCAGTAGATTTATAGAAAATGCGAGGAAAAACTTTTTCACCCAAAGTGTGGTGGGAATCTGGAACTCACTGCCTGTAAAAGTAGTAGAGGCAGAAACCCTCGTAACATTTAAGAAATATTTAGATGTACACTTGCAATATCAAAGTATACAAGTTTAGAAACAAGTGCTGGAAATGGGATTAGAATAGTTGTGGTTTTTCTGACTGGCTCAGAAACAAGGGGCTGAAGAATCTTTTTCTGCGCTGTTGATCTCTAAGTGGTGTGACCCCAGCTGATCGTCATACTGGATATGTTAAATTCCAGGGTGAAACCTGGCTTGATATTGTAATTTAAGGTGTGTGCTTTATGTATTTGTTGATACCACTTAAGCTTATTGTCAGATCTTTGATTTTGAACTCATGGGTTTTCTGTACGTCTAAAGGGGTTTAATAATTAACTTGTAAGAATTTATGAAGCTGTAAAGATTTCGTTCAAAACATAGTGCGATAGAAAGATTACCTGAAGAGTAATGGGATTTATTTACATTGAGACAAATGTATGCATGAACAAATTAATCAGATGTGTATTAGGCTCCAGTTTAGAAAGTCAAGGACTGCATTTTCCTTTTTATTTTGATGAAGGGGAAGCACCATAGGATGGGAAAAAAAAGCATTTTTTATTTATTTTCAGTCTGGGAATTCTGCAGGCCTCTGGGATAAAGCTGACATATAAAGCACTTGCATCTGAGCAAGTTTGGAGATCATTGAGAATTGTTAAAAATCAAGTCAACTCAGTGTGAGGAGTTCAGCAAATATTTTGGTGTTGGATTAAAACCCAGTGGGGTCATTTGAAGCTAGGAACGTTTAAGCTGAGTTGTCAGAAGATTTCAGGCAGAAACGGCATATTCATCAATCTGGGAGTCGGAACTATTATTAAATGAAGCCATTTATGGGTGACAGAGAGGGGAATTCTCTCTGGTGTGAGGACTATAAAAGGATCCTTCTGAGACTAGTGGGATTACATTTTCACCATGTGTCAGTCATAGAGTCATAGAGTTGTACAGCACGGAAACAGACTTTTCGGTCCAACTCTTCCACACCCGACCAGATATCCTAAACTGATCTAGTCACATTTGCCAGCATTTGGTCCATATCCCTCTAAACGTTTCCTATCCATATACCCATCCAGATGCCTTTTAAACGTCATAATTGAACCAGTCTCCACCACCTCCTCTGGCAGCTTGTTCCATACAGGCACCATCCTTGATGTGAAAAGGTTGCCCCTTACGTCCCTTTTATATCTTTCTCCTATCACCTTAAACCTATGCCCTCTAGTTTTGGAGTCCCCTACCCTGGGGAAAAGGCATTGACTATTCACTCTAACCATGTCACTCATGATTTTATAAACCTCTATAAAAGGTCACTGTCAGCCTCCAATGCTCCAGGGAAAATTGCCCTCGTCTATTCAGCCTCTTCCTATAGCTCCAACCCTTCAATGCTGGCAACATCCTTGCAAATCCTTTCTGCACCCTTTCAAGCCCCACAAGATATTTCCAATACCAGGGAGACTAGAACTGATGCATTACATGTAAACAGATTTATTTATTCCATATTATTTGCGTTTCACTTTCTTATCAAAACTGAAACTGCAACATTGTGAGCTTATGTTTTAATGGTTGACCACATAACTAAAAACAAAATGAAGACAAAATGTGATCTATGAGACTGAAATCTGACTTGCATAGAAATAAAATCAGATGGGATCGAAGTAATAGATCTTTCAGACTTTGCGTGACATAGGCTATGGTGAAATGAAGAGCTGAGTAAAGGCGAAATATCTCATGAGTGCTCTTTTGATGTCAAGGTCATTTTGTTGCATCTTGTACACTTTTCTCAAGCAACATGATGAGATTGTCTTCAGGCAGCAGCAAACCCCCAGTTGATGCTTATCACAAAATGAATGCGATGTGTCTGGTAAGATACAGCAAGAACACTCTCTCAAACTCATGGTGAGAAAGTACTCCAGCAAACTCGATGCAACTCGCTCTTCGGCAAAAATCCGTAAGATTCAGTACCGTATTTTTGAATATTGCAGATTGCTTACTGTAGTGGTTTATCTCTGGACATCTGGAGGCCAATTGGCCAGCTTATCTGATGAATTATAATCTCATGCAGCTTGCAACTCTGACCCATTTTGTTTTGCATACCAATATTGCAAAGAACCCAAAGTCATTGCACAAAAACTTCTCTGAAGGACAATTTATAACGATCATAAACATAAAGCTGATACTTCATTTTGGCTGTTTTTTTCCCCAGCCATATCCGTTATGGAAACCCAATCTGAGTGAAAACATAGAAAATAGACATAGAGATAGGCCATCTGGCCCTTCTAGTTTACTCTGCCTTTAAATTTAAGCATGGCTGATCATTCAGCCCAGTCCCATGTTGCCACTTTTGCCTCTAACTTTAATACCTAAATCAATAACGCATCCACAGCATCCACTCCCTCCAACACTGACATTCTGCAGCAGCAGCAGGGCGAAATATTTACAACATCCACTGCATAAATTCAGCAAAGATCTTCAGACAGCACCTTCCAAACCACACCCAACTCCATCTAGAGGGATAAGGGCAGCAGATACATGGGAACACTAGCACCACCTGCAAGTTCCCCTCCAAGCCACTCACCATCCCGACTTGGAAAAATATCACCGTTCCTTTACTGTCACTGGGACAAAATCATGGAATTCTATCCCTTAGGGCATTGTGGGTCTACTTATAGCATATGGGCTGCAGTGGTTCAAGAAGGCAGCACACCACCACCTTCTCAAGAGCAACTAGGGACAGGGAATAAACGCTGGCCAATCAATGATGCCCACATCGCAGAGATGAATAAAATAATACAAACCACTCTCTTAAGTTTTCTACTGTCCTGACTTTTTCCAGTGTTGATGACCTTTCCAGCTCTGAGGCCTGGAGATTTCTTTCCAGCCTGAACAGCCCTGACATTTTTCTTAAACAGTTCTCACAAGCTGGAGATTTCTACAAATTACCCTCTCAGTCTGGAAAAGTATACAAACTAATCTGCCCATCTGCTAATTTGAAACTTTTTTTTCTGAACTCAGCCTGCAAGTGGCCACTAACCATCTGTTTCTTTGCAAGACACAGAACCCAGTATGGCAAATATTCAGCAATTAATTCCTTAGGTTGCAGATTGAGACATTTTACTTAAACCACATACTTACCTGGAAATTACCCCTTCAGTAACTGTTCCAAATTGCCTCCTGATCTCTTAAATAAAACACAGTTGGGTCATGTTCACAGGACTGAAATCGAAATCAAATATTAACAACACTTAAAAATCCAAATTGCCAGATGATAAAAATATGTTTTAACCTATATCACATCAGCTGAATAGCTCTTTTGGAGAGTTGGAATGAAGCAGATGGGCAGAATGGTCAGGTTTCCATATGCTTCTCACTTTTGGTCTTTAAGTTCTGTATATGCACAGCTAGGCAAAGAAACTTAAGGGGTGCAAACACATAAAAGAATCAGTCATTTGCCACAACAAAAACAAGTTAGAGGGTCTGTTGAAGGAGATCATACTTGAACCAGGAGAACGTGTCTTTCACAGCTCATCACGACCATTTATTGGCCCTTTCAGGTCTTTGACAATCATGTTTGTTACAGATGAGCAGCCATAATGTCTGTAACAGCTCCAACGATCAACATGTAAAACTTTATTCAAACAACTGGGGAAGCTTTGCGAATGACTGGCAAAGCTTTCATTTTAAAATATCGTATTGTACATCAAGAAGGACGCACGATATTGTTTGGAAATCATGGTAAAAAGCCTAGAGATAAAAGGTACTGCAGATGCTGGAGAATCCGAGATAACAAGCATGGGGCTGGATGAACACAGCAGGTCAAGCAGCATCATAGGAGCAGGAAAGCTTGATGTTTCGGGCCTAGACCTAGCGGTTGTGGGAGGGGAGATTTTGAAGCTTGTGAAATCCACATTGATGCCATTGGGCTGCAGGGTTCCCAGGCTGAATATGATTTGCTGTTCCTGCAGCCTTCGGGTGGCATTGCAGGAGGCCCAGGATGGACATGTCATCTGAGGAATGGGAGGGGGAGTTGAAATGGTTCGCGACTGGGAGGTGCAGTTGTTTGTTGCAAACTGATCGCAGGTGTTCTGCAAAGCGGTCCCCAAGCCTCCGCTTGGTTTCCCCAATGTAGAGGAAGCCACAACGGGTACAGCGGATGCAGTATACCACATTGGCAGATGTGCAGGTGAACATCTGCCTGATGTGGATTTCACAAGATTCAAAATATCCCCTCCCCCAACCGCATCCCAAAACCAGCCCAGCTCATCTCCACTTCCCTAATCTGTTTTTCCTCTCACCTATCCCCTCCTTCCACCTCAAGCCACACCCCCATCTCCTATCTACTAACATCATCCCGCCCCCTTGACCTGTCCGTCCTCCCTGGACTGACCTATCTCCTCCCTACCCCCCCACCTACACTCACCTTTACTGGCTCCATCCCCGCCTCTTCGACTTGTCTGCCTCCTCTCCACCTATCCTCTCCTCTATCCATCCTCTATCTGCCTCCCCCTCTCTCCCTATTTATTTCAGAACCCTCTTCCCCTCCCCCATTTCAGATGAAGGGTCTAGGCCCGAAACATCAAGCTTTCCTGCTCCTATGATGCTGCTTGACCTGCTGTGTTCATCCAGCCCCATGCTTGTTATCATGGTAAAAAGCCTGTCAGATTGTCCAAAATCAGCTACTTAAATGTAGTTATTATTCACTGAGACTCATGCGTGTGTGCTGTCTTAGATGTGATATTTGGTTCCTGAAGACCATCTCGTATTCCAAGTCAAAAATCAAGCTATTTGTATGGTATCAAAGCCATCATTAGGATATAAACTTTCTGTCATGCAGTTTGGGTTCAATGATGAAAAGAGTTTTGTCAGACAACCAAAGATCCCAAAAGTAAAATACTGCAGTAGCTGGGGTTGTATAAGGCAATGGTTCTGAAAAGGCTAATGTTGAAGATTATATCAAGCTTCATCCAATCTGATGAAACTGTAAGGACTTGGGGGGGGGGTGGTGGTAGAGGCAGACAGTTATGGACCTCAAAGATGTCAGCAACCATGTAGGTCCCTTCTGTTGCAATGTCTTTCTAATTAAAATAAATTGTATCTGATTGCTGTTGTGAAATAATCTGCCTCTTGTTTGAGACAAGAAACCCTTCACCCATTTGGTTTCTCTCTACAACTTTAAACCAGGAAGCCCTTGCAGACTCAAAGGAAATAAATAAGATGGTGTCAGAAATATACCCAATCACATGTTGGCAGTGGTCGGCATTGCATGCGCAGATTAAAATTAGAACAGAAAATTCTAGAAGTTCTCAACTGGCTTGACAGCATCTATGGAAACAGAAACAGAAGTAATATTTCATTTTGTGGCTCTTTTAATAGGAGATTTTGTCAAATTTGTTCCAATTCCAAATTTCTCGGCCTGCGATTCCACTTATTTTATCCATAGGTTTTAGTAAACTTAATAATCTGCTAACAGTATCATGTTATTTTTGGGACATCTGGATTTTAGTTTCAATTGACCTTTTTCATTTTAATAAAAGATACAAAAATATCCTACTGTTTCAGTAATGAGTGCCCTTACAATTTTGTTCAGAGAAGGTATATGCTAATGCTGATAATTGTTTATTACCTATGACAGCAATTCATTGCGCGAATGAATTATACAGTGCATCTCTTGAATCTGTTGTGACACCCAGAGTAAGTGGGCTTCTTGACATGGATGATGTCCTCAGCTTCCTGCAAACTGGAGAGATTTATAATTTTGGACTCAATGATACCGTGCAACAAGTTCATTGAAAAAACCTATCTATTGAAGTGATTGATGAGCATTTGAATGTTCAGGTTTCAGTTATCACCACATTCCAATGCACACTGAAGCAATGGAGATTTATCATCGAAGTCTTGATTATCTCCCTTGTAAACTACTCATGCCCATATTCAGATATGTCTAAAGTTTGCACCGAGCAATATTGAGTGACCTCACCAATCAGGCTCAAACGTATTACGCATTTGGCAAGAGGCTATTGGAGATAAAATAGCAGAGTTTATCCTTTTTGAAAACGTGCTATTAATCTTAGGCAGATTGTGGATTTGTATTCTGTAACACGGCTATTTGTTTCTGACAGTGAGCAGAAATTGCAATTAAATGTTGATGAACTGACAAGTGGTGCATGTAGCTGTAAGTGATTAGCTCAATGTATGCCAATGACTGCGGTTGCAAACACCTGCTACATTGTTGCCAGCAGGAACCTGATTACAACAGACTACCAGATGGATCTATCATTAAAATGTGGATTTTCCAGAAAGTTACCCACATAATTTCGTGTTATTTGGCAAAATGGAAGGTAGAATGCCTTTGCATTCTCTTCCTGTGTTATTTTTACCTGCACTCTCCTTTAGGCTCTCTCGCTCCCACTCCAGCTAAGTTAACCATGAAGGTCCCTCCTTCTCAACCTTGCTGTTCGCCTCAGGCATGGTGACCCTCAAGTTAAACTCATCTCACACGTCTCTCTCTCTCTCTATGAGAAAGCAGTCCTATGGTCCTCTGGGATGATGGCAACTTTATATTTACCCGTTAGTTCCTCAATGTTGCATCCTCATTAAGGATTGGTAAAAGATCTCTGTCCCACTTTTTTTGGAAAGATGCATGTGGATTGGCCTGATGACGGCTTGAATTTCCATCTGGTGATGTTTTCTTTGTTTTTGGTAACTAAGGCTACTGCAGTAATGTTCCTGTACTGTGATTTAAACTGACCATGCAATTTCAGAGTGCATATTTTGAGTAGCCATACATTTCCTACAGATACGGCTGACACTAAATCCTTAATGATTTGAGCTGCTGCCAAAACACACATGCCACATTGAAAAGAAATCATGTGTAAACACTCAAACAACTCTTCCCATGGAGGGAATTCTGTAGCAGCCCAATGGCAGTCATGTGACCTCCCATAAACTATTACACAAACCTTAGAATTGAAATTAATCCACAGATTTAGAAAAGTGTTATAGCCCAGTTCTATTGGTGATAGGTCACCAGCCATTATGCACTGCTTTTTTAATTCAAAAGACACCATGGTTACCTGCATTTTATATTATTTGGGCAACATGTGCGTCACTGGCTGGATCAGCATTTATTGCATGTCCCTAGTTGTCCGTGAGAAGGTGCTGGTGAGCTACCTTCTTGAACCACTTTAGTCCATGTGCTCTAGGTAGACCCACATTGCCATTAAGCTGCGATTTCCATGTTTTTGACCCAGTGACACAAGCCAGTTCCATCATGGTCCTGACTTGTGCCTCATAGATAGTGGCCAGGCTTTGGAGAACCAGAAAGTGAGTTATTCTTATTCTCTGACCTGCTGTTGTACCACAGTATTTATACAGCCGGTTCAGTTTCTGGTTAATAGTAACCACCAGGAAATTGATACTGAGGGATTCAGTGATAGAAACGCTTTTGAATGTCAAGGGGCGATGGTTAGATTGTCTCTTTTTGGAAACAGTCAGTCATTGTGTTGCATGAATGTTATATGCCACTTTTCATGCCAAGACTTGATATTGTCCAAATCTTGCGGAGTTTTGACATTGACTGCTTCAGTGTTTGACATATACAAGTACCATTCACCTCTTTCACCAGAAGACTCATGGCTTCTGAGAATTCTTCTCTTCTAAAAGTGCAGGGAACCTCTGCAATGACGAGAAGAGTAATAATCAGCTTTGTTCCTAGAAGAGACAATTTAACTTGGCCATTAGTCACTTTTGATCAGCAGAAAATGTAGTAGCCATTGGGAGACTACAAATGCTGTGCATTGAATGGTCAAAGGAGTGTTCAGTTGCAATATCTTATTGTGAAATATGTTCACATTCTCTCTTTTCACATTGCAGGTTTGGTGTGTACTAATGTAACAGGCGTACAATCTCATGAGATTGCTGAACAATGTAATCTGTCTCCTATGGATTGCTCGCACACAGATTGTTTTCCATTAAATTCACATTGTGCACACCTTAAAGACAGAACTTGCATTTATATGGTGCAATTCATACTCTCAGGAGGTTTCACAGTATTTCAGTGAATTTCTTCTGCTCTTTAATTCTTTATCATCAATTGTTCCATGTCTGCATGGTTCAATTCCATTCAGCTGAATGTACAAACACTTCAACATGCCTTTGATTTAGATACTGACGAATGGTATTTGTTAAACCTTGAAGGATCTAGTACATGGTACAGGGGTGTTTATGTAATGCAGTTTATAATGAAGGCTTGAAGTTTGCTGCAAGCTATCAACTCTTCATAAATCCCATTGAGCTCTCTGATAAATAATTAAGTAGCACATGCAGAAGTATGAAATTTGTAAATATTGCTCTTAAATATTATCATGCTTTCATGTAAAATGTATAAGTGACATTTGTGTAGCTGTTATCAGCTGGAACACTCATTGCCTTTGCCACTCGATGTACTGTGAATGAAGACTGTGCAATAAAGCTCCAACTCAGTTCGCAAATATATTTACTATGTTGATATTGGAACACACAAACGAGGAAGATCCTGCGTTCAAACTTTATTTTCTCCTCACATTAGTCCATCACTGAATGGATGTGGCTGATGTTGTTCCAGAGGAGGAAAGAAAACAGACACAATGCTCTCGTTCTAAATGAGACAATGTATAAATAAATAACGTCCCTCCAGGACTCGGCCATGGTGTCCCGAGGGTAGAGCATTCTGCTTACTCATCACATTCAAACATAATGAATGGGTCATACTACCTATTTCAAGTTCAATTTGTTTTTCCCCTGCAATGCCAACATCTCAGTTTTTCTAACTATTTAGCAATGATACATAGAGTTAAAATATTACTGAATAGAATGGGAGGTCATCATAGTATCATAGAGCATGGAAACAGAACCTTCAGTCCACCTCATCCATGCCGACCAGATATCCTAGACTGATCTAGTCCCATTTTCTAGCATTAGGCCCATATCCCTCTAAACCCCTCCTGTTCATGTACCTATCCAGATGCCTTCTAAATTGTACCCGACTCCAGCACTTCTTCTGGCCGCTCACTCCATACATGCACCACCCTCTGCATGAAAATGTTGCCCCTTAGGTCCCTCTTAAATCATTCCCTTCTCACCTTAAACCAAGCCCTCTAGTTTCGGACTCCCCTACCCTGTGAAAAAGATCTTGGCAATCCACCATAGCCATGCCTCTGATGATTTTATAAATCTCTATGAGGTCACCCCTCAGGACTGGGGAGGCGGGTTCTGATGCCAAAGAGCTATATGAAATTTTTCCACAGGCTTTGGAAGGACCTGTGAGCCTATCAGCATCAAATGTGAGGGAGGAACCACAAATAGGGCAATGTGATTGGTTTAACGCAGTCCGAAGGTCTGGACCCTCGATGATGAGTTTGTGGGATGGGCACTGGGAGGCTTTTTAGAAAGATTCTGCCTGACAGACATGGAAATGAGAACCAGGCTTTCGGGCTGTGCAAAAGTGGAATGAAGATCAAACCTTCAAGTGGGATGAATGGACTGAGAGCTGGGTTGCAAGTGGTGAGAGTCAAGCCATCAGCTGGAAGTTCGGTGAACCTTTCTACCCCAGAAAACGTCTTTCTTTGCCAATGCACTTTTAGCATTGAACTGCTTTTCACCAGCTGATTGGCTCACCTTTGCTGGCCCTCTGGTTAACTATTCGGTCATGATGCTTTAATTGGATAATTGGGGTTTCCAGGAATACACTACCTTCAGAGCCTGGCACTACCTGTCAGCAAAATTAATCAGCAAATTCCTCATGCTGGAAGGGTGGATAAGTGAGTGAGAGAGTGACCAGATAAGTGTGAAATAAGGAGATAGATGTTGGTGAGTGAGTTAGATTTGGTTGGACACACCTTCACCTCCAGCTCTTTCACATCTCACCCCCTGCTCACAGCTCAACATGCTCCCAACCAGAAGTGAATCCAGGTTGCTGTGTATTAAAGCTAATTCTTTGGCTCAGCTGCTATTTCCAGTCAATTTTCTGGTGGTCAGGACTTGGGACGAAGTCATTTGCTCTCTTACTACTACTTCTTAACTGAAAAGGGAAAAGAGAAAAGTTTGATTTGTTAGGCCTGTTACTTGACACTTTTAAAATGTTATAATTATTCATCAGTCATATGAATTATCACATAATGCCTTTTGGGGATTTTTTTCCCTCACCCCTGAAATAGATATTTAATATTGTGCCAATGCTAATCTTCATGAAATTTTTTCACTGGCCTCTACAGCAAGAGAAATGATGAAAAATTTCTATGCGGAAATTTTGGATAAGCCTGGTCTAGAATTAATTTTAATTTTCTGTAGACTACAATTTTGCTTGGGGTCCTTGATGGCACAATCACTCAAATGTAGCCTTGATGCCAAGGACAGTCTCTTTCATCTCACCTCTGGAATTCAGCTCTTTTGTCCACATTTAGACCTATCTGGGAGCCCTCTTTGTATTAGATCAATCGTGATTGAAGATGAGCAAATTTAAAATTGCCTTTCGACTTTTTAACATAGGTAGGGGCATTTCTGTTGCAAGTTTATATCTAACCTCTTTACTTGTGTTGTTTCTATAACTTGTTTTTGTACTTCAGTTGCTTTATGCATAAAATTTGAGATCAATGATCTCATAGTCAATGATCATACATATTACCAACGGCTAAAGGCCTTGACATCATTTCTAATAGGACAAAAGGCTTGTGCTCCAAAATTTACTGTGCTCCCAGCCAAGCTGAATGAGTAGAGCTGTGTGAAAATTTACACATGTGTGTGTTGAACACAAATCAAAGAACAAACCCAACCAAGCCAATTTAGACAAACAGGAGTCTGGAAGAACACAGCAAGCCAGGCAGCATCTGGAGGAAAAGAGAAGTCAACGTTTCAGGTATTACCCTTCTACAGGACTCCACACGATTAATGGCAGCAGAAATGTGGGGTGCTTGGGAGGTGGCCGGATACAGGGCACGGATTTTGAGTGGTGGGTGGGTTCTCTGACTGGAGCGGAGTAGACGAGAGTCTTGCAAACTTATAATTTCTAATGTTTGATATGAAGCAGAAAAGCCATTTGTCGAGTGTGTGGATTCTACATGGAATATATTGGTCTTCCGCAAGTTTGGGAAAGGGAGGCCTTGAGCTGGGGGAGGGATGAGGAGAGGGAGTGGAGATGCCGGCACATTGCAGAGAGGGTAGAGCGGAGAATCCAGAGAGTGAATTGTTTCTGGAGGCATTGAAGACGTTTGTGAGTATGGAGCTTTGAAGGTGAGTCCAAATTTTGAGGGTTTAAAATATACCTGTATGCCTTCAGGGATGATATGGTGGCAAAGACAGGGGCATGACGAAGGTCACGTGGCTGTAGTTTGTTTCATGTGAGTGTTCGAAGAGCTGAAGGACTGAAGAGGTGACAGCAGTGTGGCAGTCAGAAAGAGACTCACTGAATTCACGTCTGAGGGAGGTGAAGAACTTTTTCAAAGTGGGCATCCTTCGAAGAGACTTCGCAGTAGTATGAACTTGGTTAGAGACAAAAATCTGTTTATTCTGGAATCCAAGGTAGACAAACAGGAGGCTGGAAGAACACAGCAGGCCAGGCAGTATCTGGAGGAAAGGAGTAGTCAACGTTTTGGGTATTACCCTTCTTCAGCACAATTACTGCCCTATCAGGTTACACTTAACCAGCATAACAGGGATGGTCCATTGTCCCAAAAAGTGTTCAGCAATAACTTGCTGGCTGATGTTCAGTTCAGATTCCGCCAGCGTAACTCTGCTCCTGGCCTCATTACAGCCTTAGTCTAAATGTGGACAAAAGAGCTAAATTCCAGAGGTGAGATGAAAGAGACTGTCCTTGGCATCAAGGTTACATTTGAGTGATTGTGCCATCAAGGAGCCCAAGGAAAATTGGAGTCTATGGGAATTAGGAGAAAACCTCTCTGCTGATTAGAGTCATAACTAGCTCAAAGGAAGATGGCTGTGGCTTTCGGATATCAATCATGTCAGTCCCAAGACATCACGGTAGAATTAATGGACCTAATCACCTTGAACTCTTCCATCAATAGCTTTCCTCAATAAGTTAGAAGTAGGATGGTTACAGTGTCATAGAGTCATAGAGCGCGGAAACAGCCCCTTTGGTCCAATACATCCATACCGACCAGGTTTCCCAAACTAATCTAGTCCCACTTGCCTGCATTTGGCCCACATCCCTCGAAATCTTTCCCATCCATGTACCTGTCTAAATGTCTTTGAAATGTTGTAACTGTACCTGCATCTACCACTTCCTCTGGCAGCTCATTCCACGTACCAACCACCCTCTGTGTGAAAAGTTAGCCCCTCAGGTCCCTTGCAAGCTTTGCCCTCTCACCTTAAAAATATGGCCCTAGTTTTGAACTCCCCATCCTAGGGAAAAGACCTTGGATATTCACCTTCAATGCCCCTCGTGATTTCATAAACATCTATAAAAAGCTACCCCTCAACCTCCTATGCTCCAGTGATAAAAGTCCCAGCCTATCCAGCCTATCTCCTTGTAACTCAAACCCTCCAGTCACAGCAACATCCTGGTAAATCTTTTCTGACCCCTCTCCAGTTTAATAATATCTTCCTATAGCGGGGCAAACAGAAATATACACAGTACTCCAAGAGTGGCCTCACCAAAGCCCTGTACCACATCAACATAACAACTCGACTCCTGTATTCAATGGTCTGAGCAATGAAGGCAAGCGTGCTAAATGCCTTCTTAACCACCCTGTCTATATGTGATGCAAATTTCAAAGAATAATGCACCTGAACCCCTTGGTCTCTCTGTTCGACAACAAGACCCAGGACTGTATAAGGCCTGCCCTTGTTTGTTTTACCAAATACCATACCTCGCATTTATCCAAATTAAACTCCATCTGCTACTCCTTAGCTTTATTGATCATGATCCCTTTGTAATCTTAGATAAGCCTCTTTGCTGTCGACAGCACAACCAATTTTGGTGTCATCTGCAAACTTAATAACTCTGCCTCCTAAATTCTCATCCAAGTCATTTATATCAACGACAAACAACTGTGAACCCAGCATCAATCCCTGTGGAACACCGCTGGTCACAGAGTTCCAGTCCGAAAAACAACCCTCCACCCAACCCAACCCTCTGTCTCTTATTGTCAAGCCAAATTTGTATCCGGTTGACAAGCTCTCACTTGAACAACGTTAAGCAGTGTTCACAACTTCACAGATACTGTGCACATCTGGCAAGTCCTGTACAACATTCAGGCTTGGACTGATATGTGACAAATGACACTAACACCATAAGAGTGCCAGGCAATGAACACTTCTGACAAGCAAGAACCTAACAATCTTCCTATGACATCCAATAGCATTAACATCTCTGAATCCCCCATAATCAACATTCTGGGCATTTCCGTTCATCAGAAATTGAGCTGTAGGATAAGCAGGTCAGAGGTTAAGAATTCTGCAGCAAGTAACTCACCCCCTGTCTCTACAATTCCTGTCCACAATCTATGTGGCTAAAGACAAGGATGTTCTCTACTTGCCTGGATGAAAGCAGCTCCAATACCACTCAGGGAGCTTGATGCCATCCAGGATACAGCATTCCACTTCCCTTCTAACACTGTCAACATTAAATCCTTTCACCATTGATATGTAGATAGTAACCACTGATTGCACCATATTAACCCACTAAGACAGCGCCTTCTACACCCGTCACCTCCACCACCCAGAGGGATAAGTTTACAGCTTAGAAGGATAAATGCGGCAGATGCTTGGGAACCCGAGCACATGCAAGCTTCCCTCCAAGAGACACATCATCCTGATTTGGAACCTCATCACTACTCCTTCTCTGCTGCTAGAAGCCCCTTCAAAGTAGCATAGCGGACTGTAGCTGTTCAAGAAGGAGGCACATAGCCACCTTTTCTAGGGAAATTAATGGTTTGAAAATATTGAATTATATCACAAAATTGCTGCAAGCCTTATTTTTTAGGAAATTCTAACCTTTTAATTCAAAACTTGTCCTTTCTGCCTTTTCTTAAAACAAAAGAGAATGGAATTGCAATGTTCACTATCAAATAATCAGACTTGGGAGCTAAGTATCCAAGGATATATATCCTCAAGAAAAGACAGGCAGATGGGCAGAAGGTGTGGGTTTGCCTTGTCAGTAAGAAATTAATTTAAACCAATAGCAAAAAATGAAGTAGGGCCATATGATGTAGGATTCTGTGTGAGTAGAGTTGAGGAACCGCAAAAGGTAAAAAAATCAGAATGGGAATTATGTACAGTAGTCAGGATGTGGGGCACAAGATACACCAAGAGATAGGTGTGTAAGAAAGGCAAGGTTACAGTGATCATGTGGCGATTCAAAATATGCAGGTGGACTGGGAAAAATCAGGTTGGTAGTGGATCGCAAGAAAACGGGATTTGTGGAATGCCTGCGAGATAGCTTTTTGGAGCAGCTCCTGGAGCTGATGGAGCCCGCTAGGGAACAGGTAATTCTGGATTTAGCGTTGTACAATGAGGCAGACTGGATAAGGGACCTTAAAGTGAAGGAACCCTTAGGATGCAGTGACCATAATAGGATTGAATTTACGCTGCAATTTAAGGGGAAGAAGGTGGAATTACATATAACGGTATTACCGTTGAATAAAAGCAACTACAGCGACATGAGGGAGGAGCTGACCAGAATTAACTGGGAGAGGAGCCTAGCAGCAAAGACAGTGGAACAACAATGGCGGGAGTTTCTGGGAGTAATTCAGGAGACACAGCAAAAATTCATCCCTGGGCAAAACAAAATATACTAAAGGGAGGAGGAGGCAGGCAACCATGGCTGACAAGGCAAGTCAGGGACAGCATAAAAGCAAAATAGAAAGCATATAATGTGGCGCAGGGCGGTGAGAAGCCAGAGAATTCGGAAGTCTACAAAAACGAACAGAGGACAACGAAGAAAGAAACAAGAAGGGAGAAGATTAAATATGAGGGAAAGCTACCCAGGGCAATATAAAAAATATTGCAAGGGTTTTTTTTAGATATATAAAAGACAAAAGAGAAGCATAAATGGACATTGGGCTCCTGGAAAATAATGCTGGAGAAGTAGTAATGGGGAATAAAGAAATAGCCGAGGAACTAAACAAGCACTTCGTCTAAGTCTTCGCGATGGAAGACATGAGTAATATCCCAACAATTCAGGGAAAGCAGAGGTGAGTATGGTGGCCATCACCAAGGAGAAGGTGCAAGAAAAACTGAATGGCCTGAAGGTGGATAAATCACCTGGACCAGTCGGATTACACCCCAGAGTTCTGAAGGACATAGCTGAAGAGCTGTTGGAGGCATTAGTGGTGATCTTTCACTAATCATTGGAGTCAGGGAGGACTGGAAAATCACTAATGTAACCCCTCTGTTTAAGAAGGGAGTAAGGCAAATGATGGGAAATTATAGGCCTATAAGCCTGACCTCAGTCGTCAGTAAGATTTGACTCCATTGTGAAAGATGAGATTTCTGGATACTTGGAAGTCCATGGTAAAATGGTTTCATCAAGGGGAGATCAACAAGCAGGTTAGACAAAGGACAGTCAATGAATGTTGTCCATCTGGATTTCCAGAAGGCCTTTGATATGGTATCACATAGGAGGCTGCTGAGTTAAATAAGGGCCCATGGTGTTACAGGCAAGGTGATAGCATGGATAGAAGATTGGCTGTCTGGCAGAAAGCAGAGAGTGGTGATAAAAGGGTTCTTCTCAGGATTGCAGCTGGTAACTAGTGATGTTCCACAAAAGTCAGTTTTGGGACCACAACTTTTCGCTTTGTACATTAGTGATTAGTTGAATGAACTGAGGGCATTCTGGCTAAGTTTGCAGAAAAAAAATAGGTGGAGGGACAGATAGTATTGAGGAGGTGGCGAGGCTGCAGAAGGATTTGGACAGGTTAGGAGAATAGGCAAAGAAGTGGCAGATTGAGTGCAGCATGGGAAAGTGTGAGGTCATGCACATTGGTCAGAAGAATAGAGGTGAATAGGCTACTTTCTAAATGGGAAGAAAATTCAGAAATCTGAAGTGCAAAGGGACTTGGAACTTCTAGTCCAGGATTCTGTTAAGGTTAACTTGCAGGTTGAGTCAGTAGTTAGGAAAGCAAATACAATGTTGGCATATATCATGAGGGGACTAGAATATAAAAGCAGGGATGTACTTCCCTGCTGCATTTAGAGTATCGTGAGCAATTGAGCCACGTTCCCCTCAGGAAGGAAGCACTGGCCCTGAAGCAGGTCCAGAGGAGGTTCACAAGATGATCCCAGGAATGAAAGGCTTAATATATGAGGAATGTTTGAGGACTGTGGGTCTATACTAGATGGAGTTCAGAATGATTGGGGGTGGGGAATCTAACTGAAACTTACAGAATACTGAATGTCCTAGACAGAGTGGACATTGGGAAGGTGTTTCCTTTGGCAGGACAGACTAGGACCCAAGGGCACAGCCTGAGAGCAAAGGGAAGACCCATTAGAATGGAGATAATGAGAAACTTCTTTAGCCCAAGGGTGGTGAATCTGTGGAATTCACTGCCATAGAAGGCTGTGGAGGCCAGATCATTGAGTACATTTAATGCAGAGATAGATAGGTTCTTGATTGTCAAGGGGAGCAAAAGTTATGGGGAGAAAGCGAAAGTATGGAGTGGAAAAATCTTGTCAGCCATGATTGAATGGTGCAGCAGACTCAAATGGGCCAAATGGCCTAATTTCCGCTCTTATATCTTATTCAAAATTGCTTACTTGCCTGCCTAGCTGACCTTTCTGAATAAGGAACAGACAGTTTTCTGATGTCTTACACTGGTCTGACCATAAATACATCAGTGTTCCAATATTTTCGATGAATAAATTATATTTGCTTTTGGTCACTGAATTTCATCAGGACAGTCACAATGAGGCTATTGGGATTGGAACACTCACCTGTATCATTTCATTGCACCCAAATAAATGTTCCTTTACAAGTAATTGAATGTTGCAGTCTTACGTTACAAATGCTTTTTGCTTTCCCACCTGACTCACTCTGAATCTCAACTTTAAACTGGCCGTCTTATTCTCCACCCGTTAACTAAATTCTACTTCTCTGCAAAATTCCAGGGCCATCTGTAACCATTTAGAATTGCAAGCAAGTGATTCACTTCGTACAGGAGAGATTTGTGATTCAGCTAAGTGGTAAAGTGCAGCAGATATTTAAGAGTGCCCAGCATTGATAACATCAGTTAAAGTGAGAAAGTTTATGGATAGAAGTGTAGGACATAAGGCAGGGAGGTGTTAGCCGGTAAAAGAAGAGGCCTCATGGGTGCTGTTGGCAACTTTGGCTGATAGCACCAAAGGGATGCGTTAGTGACTAGTGGAATTACAAATGAAATGTTTCACAGAATACAGTTATAGAAGCAGAGATAGCCGCACAGGGAAGCCCATGGCCAAATTAGTGGGTTAACACTGAAAGTTGCAACTGAATGATGAATGAGAGTGAATTTATCTAGAACAAGGTGTGATGAAGTTGATTGTTTTTTGATGAGTTAGTGACATCAACCTTGACTGAATTGGCTTTTACGGCCAGAAAGAGGAAGAATGCCTGGGAAGATTCAAAGTCCAGGTTTCCCCATACGCTGCGTATTTTTTCTCTAGCCTGTCTTATTTCAAACGGGTTTGTCAACCTCTCTCTGAAAGGGAGGCACACTGACAGAGGCTGCAGGCGATCGGGAGGTCGGGACCCAATGGAGTAGGTGATAGGGAATTCCAATCATGGTGGGAGCCAATGTTTCTGAAGATTTTTGATTCTACATTGTAGGTTCCACTGTTGAATGAATTTGTTGCAGTTTCAGTGTTTCTATGTATACTGCTAATCAGCTGAAAGCTACAGGGACAGCACAGCTGAAAGCAGAACCTTGCTGCCATTAGACTGCACATGCACATATTTTGTGGGTGTGCTTGACTCTGAATGTGCAGGAATTAAAACTTGTGGACAGATGTAACTAAGTGGAATAGTATATGCATCCCTGTAGGTGGCTGTGAAACTGCAAACATTTTAGACCAGAGAACATAGAACAGTACAGCACAGTACAGGCCCTTCGGCCCACGATGTTGTGCCGAACTTCTACCCTAAACCTGAGGTCTATCTAATCTCCACCCCTACCTTATACTATCATCCATATGCCTATCTAATAGCCGCTTAAATGCCCCTAATGAGGTGGACTCCACTACCCTCTCCGGCAATGCATTCCACGCCCCTACCACTCTCTGAGTAAAGAACCTACCTCTGATGTCTCCCCGATATCTACCTCCTTTCACTTTCAAACTATGTCCCCTCGTAAAAGCTACCTTTGGCTGTCTACTCTATCTATACTTCTGATCATTTTATACACCTCTATCAAGTCACCTCTCATCCTTCTTCGTTCAAAAGAGAAAAGACCTAGCTCTCCCAACCTTTCCTCGTAAGATCTTCCCTCCATTCCAGGCAACATCCTGGTAAATCTCCTCTGCACCTTTTCTAACGCTTCCACATGTTTTCTGTAATGAGGTGACCAGAACTGGACACAGTACTCCAGATGTGGCCGAACCAGGTTTTTGCATAGCTGGGGCATAACTTCACGGCCCTTGAGCTCGATCCTTCTATTAATGAAAGCTAACACACCGTACGCCTTCTAAACAACTCTATCCACCTGGGTGGCAGCATTCAGGGAACTGTGAACATGAACCCCAAGATCCCTCTGCTCCTCCACGCTGCCAAGAATCTTTCCGTTAACCCTGTATTCTGCTTTCAAGTTTGTCCTTCCAAAATGAATCACCTCACACTTTTCAGAATTAAACTCCATCTGCCACTTCTCAGCCCAGCTCTGCATTCTATCAACGGCCCTTTGTCACCTAGAACAGCCCTCCGTGCTGTCCACAACGTGACCCACATTCATATCGTCCGCAAACTTGCTAATCCACCCTTCCACTCCTTCATCCAAATCAGTTACAAAAATCACAAATAGAAGAGGACCCAGAACAGATCCTTGTGGTACACCACTCATAACTGAACACCATGTTGAATATTTTCCATCCACTACCACGCTTTGTCTAAGGTTCAGCCAATTCTGAATCCAATCTGCCACATTTCCCCCATCCCATGCCTCCTTACCTTCTGCATGAGCCTACCATGGGGAACCTTATCAAACGCCTTACTTCAATCCATGTATACCACATCCACTGCTGCACCTTCATCCATGTGTTTGGTCACCTCTTCAAAGAATTCAATAAGGTTTGTGAGGCATGACCTACCCCTCACAAATCCATGCTGACTATCACGAATCAAACTATGCCTATTCTAGTGATCAAAAATCCTGTCTCTCAGAGCCCTTTCCAATAATTTGCCCACCACTGACATAAGACTAACTGGCCTGTAATTTCTGGGGTCATCCCTGTTCCCTTTTTTGAACAAGGGAATGACGTTTGCCTCTTTCCAGTCTTCTGGCACTATAGCCGTGGATAGTGAGGACGAAAAGATCGTCCCCAAAGACCCTGCGATCTCGTCCCTCGCTTCCCATAGAATCCTTAGATAAATCCCATCAGGCCCGGGGGACTTATCTATCTTCAACTTCCTCAGAATTCCTAGCACATCTTCTTTACTAACATCAACCTCCTCTAGCCTCCCAGCCTGTTTCACAACTCCCTCCTCTACAACTAGGTCCCTCTCAGTTGTGAATACTGAAGAAAAGTATTCATTAAGGACCTCTCCTGTCTCTTTAGGCTCTGTGCACAAATTCCCTTTACAATCCTTGATCAGCCCTACACTTTCCCTGGTCATTCTCTTGTTCTGCACATATGTGTAAAAAGCCTTGGAGTTTTCCTTGATCCTTTCCGCCAAGGTTTTCTCATGCCCCCCTATAGCTCTCCTAAGCCCTTTCTTCAGCTCCTTCCTGGCTAACTTGTATCCCTCTAGAGCTTTTTCCATTCCTCTTTTTCTAAACCTTACATAAGCCACCTTCTACCTCTTAACCAATCGTTCGACCTCGCTTGAGGGCCATGGCTCCCTCACTCGACTGCATCTTCTCTGCCTGCTAGGAACAAACATATCGAGCACATGCTGTATGCATTCCTTAAACAATCTCCACATTTCTGTGGGGCTCTTCCCTGACAGCATCTGTTCCCAATTTATGTTATCCAGTTCTTGCCTAATTGAATTGTAATTACCCTTCCCCCAGTTGTAATCTTTACCCTGCCGTACGTACCTATCCTTATCCATGACTATCGTGAAAGAAACAGAGTTATGATCACTACTGCCAAAATGCTCTCCTACCAACAGGTCTAACACTTGGCCCAGTTTGTTGCCAAGCACCAAATCCAAAGTGATCTCTCCTCATGTTGGTCTATCTACATGCTGTGTCACGAATCCTTCCTGAACGAACTGGACAAAATCTGTTCCATTTAAACTATTACAACTAAAATGTTTCCAATCAATATTTGGAAAGTTGAAGTCACCCATGACTACAACCCTGTGACTTCTGCACCGTTCCAGTATCTGCCTCCCAATCCGCTCCTCTACTTCTCTGCCACCATTTTAATGTTTCTCTGTTGCAATTATTTGTGTGAAAATAGGACCAATTATTGCGTGCATGCACATGTGTGCTTGTGTGTGTGTGTGTGTGTGTGTGTCTGTGTGTAAGCTGACCTTCCTAACTCTACTATTGTGACTCTGGTTCTGGCTCGTGTGGTTTTGATATGTGAGCACTATTACACACAATGTAGAAACTGCTATTATACACTTGGCTTTACCCCAAGGGACAGTTTTCGAGTATCCATCATTTTACAGTTTGAAATTAGCAGTGTAATGGTGTTTTCCACTCTAATAAATGTATTTACTCTTTATATTAAAAACAAACTGAAGGCTTGAATTACCTTCATGATATTCTGTGATATTTAAAACTGACCTTTCTGCTTTTTTGAAGAATTTTGACAAACCTGTAGCTTTTAATTATTCTTCCTGTGTCATTTACATTTTCTATTTAATCTCATATTTTCACAGCCTGTGTTTCCATTTGTAGTCAGAGACACAGTCATTGCTGTTTCACTAACTCTGTTGCTGTTCAGTGGCTTAGAGATAATTACACTGTTCTTCATTCTTCACCTTTCAAAGCTGATTTGTCCTACCAGCTGAATACTAGTTCTCTTAGTCTATGGAAATAGACAGTGTGTTCAAAGACCGGACTGTAGAACAGCATATATTACCATCAACAAGATTGAATGTGATGGCTGACTATATTGACTTTCTTTTTGATTTGCATGTTTTTAAGCACCCACCTTCTCCTCTCACCTTTTTTTTTGAAAGGACTTGATGTTTCAGTCTCCTGTGCTGTCTGAGATCGACATTTGATCTGTGATTTGTAATAATGCCTTCTAATTGGATTATCCATCAGTCTGTACATCATTTTTCCAACTGAGATTGATCACAATCGTAATATTCTGTTGTCAATGTCTGCTTGCAGGATGTATACGCGACATTGTACTGACCTTGGGATGTGGATGAAAGGGTTTTTTTTAAAGTCATGTGGTCCTGGTGTTCGAAAGAAGGCTGAGTTTTTATTTCTGAACCAGGGAATAGTTAAGGGATGTGATGGTTCCTTTGGAAGAAAGCATGATTATGGTTTCAGAAAATTTAGTTCTAATCAGAAGATGTGACAAGCAACTACATGGTGGTCACCTTAGCATAGCCTGCCTTGGTTAAATAATGCAGTTTTATGATTAATAAATATGTTTCAGGTTTGAACTATAGAATCTTCTCAACAGCGCTAAACTTTACCATGCTAAAGAAAATCTTCATAGACAGTATTTGCTTTTTTTTTATATTTCAATGGAAAAAAGTCACATTCGCGAGCTTGTTCACTACCGCAGCAGACCGATCCAATTTGATTATGGCTGTCGAACAGGAGAATCATGCTGTCAGAGTCACTTGCAAAAATCCTGAACTCCCAGCTGCTAGCCATGTTATAAGCACACAGCTGGCAGGGACTTCCACAGTCCCAGCTCTCAGCTACCTGTCACAAATTCATTGCACTGCTGGTAGTGACTCACAAAATCCGATAATTCCCAGCTACCTGTCATACGTTGAAGGCCGTGCTGGCATTGGCTCTCAGAGTTTTGTAAATTCTCAACCCACATGCTGCATTGTTCATGCCCTGCTACGAGACAACTTTTCACAGTCTTGTACCAGTCACCCACCTCTCCACATCAGCAAATTAATGCCTTGTTTGTGGACATTATGCATAGTTCTTTATCGGGCACTGGGATGTGTTGCTTTTCCGATGCAGTGTGGACTCATCAAGGTAGCAGGAGGGCATTACGGATATATCCAGTCTCGTAGTTCAGTGAGTATAGCTAACTTTCATCCTAGGGAAAACATTTCATGCTTTAAGAGCAATTTGCTGGCAGCGTCACTGAAAAACAAGAGCTTGCTATTTAAACAAATACCCAGAGCTGTTTTGTGAAAGTGCCTTATTCCTACCTGTCACAGTAACCCAGCCATCCTGTTCAGAAACCAATCTGCATACTGTCTCAGTTGGGGTACTTGAAGGTTTCCTGCAACATTAATTCCAGTCAATATACATGGAACAGATTGCACCCAGTTTACAGCATTCCTGCATTGCAGCACCCTGTCAGCAAACAACAAACCCGTCCAATGCGCTGGTGAAGCAATCTTTCGGCAAAACAGACCTTGCTTAATTGTTCAATGTACAAAAATAAAACTACAGCTGCTGGGTAGATAATGGAGAATCTTGTGTTAGGCACTGAAATCATTTTGTCGACGCAGTATGACTGCTACAGCACAGGTCAACATTGTCAGCACAGTGAATCATTTTTTTCCCCCAAATGACACAGAGGAACATCTGTGGTTGTCCTTAAGAAGGTTCTGAAAGGTGTAAATTGGAGTATGACTGAAAGATCTTAACATTTTCCTGCAAAAGACTAGCAAGAGAATCGCAGAGAAAGCTGCAAAACATTATTCTTGCTGATATTTCAACAGAATCACAACAAAGTCAGCATCTGCTGCTCCTAAGGCTTCTGTGATATTAAGTGGTAAGCGATATTAGAATTTCTAGTTCATTTCCAACTTGAAGTGCGTGTTTTAATTGTATAATCATCAAGTTCCAGAGGCAACTTTATGCAACAATTATAGACAGAACTGCAGGTCTTTGGAAGCCCTTTATCCTTCACTTCCTTTTCGCAGATCATAACTGCATGACAGCTACATTGGAACAGAAAAGTAATTGTTGCAGAAATCATTATTTGAAAACATCATATTTTCCTTTCTCTTTTCACAGATCAGCTCACTACTTCACAACTGACTTGATGTCAAAATCCATAAATGAGCTAAATCAGACTTCTGAAGGCACTTTGCCAAGAGAAGGACTAGCAATTACTTAGACTTGAATCCATAAACAAAATGAGTGGCACAGTGATGCCAAGTAACAGGAGGGCCCTCAACTTTTTGGTTGGCTCTCCCTGGGTTTTGAAGTGAAAACTGATGCACCATCTCAGTCCTGATCACTTCTCTGTGGAAGATCCTGTTGAGTGAAATTCTTATGAAAGTTTAATAACCAGCCCAAAGGGAGACATGAGAAAGAATGGCTGCTTGATTTTCACATATAATTGCCTGGGATATGTGAAGCATAACTAACACTGTGCCAATCGTTTCTGCTTTAAAATCTGAGTCCTGTTGCACTTGCCTTTTAAAAATAGAGAAATATGAGCAGCTCATCATAAAAGCATTAGATAAATGCTTTATCTTCTGAGCTTCTGACACAGATGTTCCCCATGTCATAACTAGATTTTGACAGAGGTTTTGCCTACTGGCCAAACTTCTTCAACTGAATTTCCTGTATTAACATCGACTGCCTGTGCTGAGTGAGTTTCCACATTTAAGAAAAGAGCTCTGCAGGGAATGTTATGTAGTTTGTTAAAGTTATGAAGTTTATCTGGTTGTTGAGAATATATCTAGACTTTTGTGTAAAATGAAGGCAGTTATATGACCTGTTCTGAAGTTTACCTGATAACAATCCTAGGTGATTTGATTGAGACAGATTAATGGTGGCCTAAATTGTTTTACTGGATAAGATATACAGACTTCAAGCCACTTAATTCCAAGCTGAAAGAGGGTATAGTTTGTAATGAGAGCCAATTAGCATTTCTACCTGGATACGAGGCCCATGTAATTCAGGATGCCATGGAATTGGGCTCTGAGATGGGAAGATTTCCTAAGACATCCCTGAAAGCTTACAGACACAGTAAGCCTACAAGGATTTAGAAGCAGCAGAACAACAATTGTAACAAGATGAAAGGGTTCACCGTGTTAGAATATCGATGGAAACCCGTGAACGCTTTGGAAAGGCTGATGTTGTAGGTAATTAAGATGAGGCTGGATGATTTGCCTAGCTTTAGTTAGACATAAAAATCTTCAGGAACTTTGAAAGTAAAAGCAAAGTTTACATGCTGGGAGAGGAATAGTTCAGAAGTAAACCCTTGGGAACCGAGAATTATTTAGAGCCAAATATGGGATAACTGAAAGTCTACTTGAAAGACAGTGTAATGTATGTCGAGTTTTCTTTATGGTTATATTAAATTTTTGTTTGATAACTTAAAGTATTATCTTCTTACAAAGAAAGTGTTGCCATTTGAGTGTTTAGTTTTTATTGCAGTAAATGTCATAAAATTTGCAACCTTGTTATATTGTCCCTTCAGCTGTTAATTAGAAGTACAAATTTACTTTGAAGATTATCAGTCTAAGTACAAGAAACTTTGCAATTAGCTAAATAATTGTAAGGATGGAGCTACAGTTGACACAGAGTAAATGCTAATTTTAAGAACGGGTTTAAAAACTGAATCCTTAAGATGATCTATTGATGGCTATCATTTACCTCTTGGCCAGTTTTCCCACTTCTAACTGAGTAACAAGTCACATATTATCACACCTTGGTTTAAATGTGGTCAAATAGACAAAGGGGACAAAAACAGAGTTGCTGGAGATGCTCAGCAGGTCTGGCAGCATCTGTGAAGGAAAAAACAGAGTTAACGTTTTGGGTCCTGTGACCATTCGTCAGAAAGGTCAGTTCCTCAGTTCTGGGGAAGGGTCACCGGACCTGAAGCGTTAGCTCTGTTTTTACCTTCACAGATGCTGTCAGACCTGCTGAGCCTCTCCAGCAACTTTGTTTTTGCTCCTGATTTACAGCATCCGCAATGTGTTCCTAGAGAAAGTGCATTCATTCCATTTCGAAAATCTGAAAACAGTGTGTGGTGGTATCTGCTGGTTATATATCCATCGAAACAAATTCTCTAGTTTCCCTTCTTATTTCGAACTGCATTTATTTCTTGCCTGTCTCTCCTTGTTAGCTTCCTGTCTGAGGACTGACAGTTGTTTGAAATTCCACTTAGGGATATAAAAGGAGTACTTACTGAATTGCACCTTAAATATTGATATAGGCCATCACCATGGGGTTTGTGCCCTTGCCAAGCTCGAATTTCACTCTGATTGACTTAATTTCTCCCTCACTCTTTGACTGTCATTTTTTATTTAGCTCAGCTTCCCATTCAGATGGTGACCACACTTACACCATATGAAGATGCACTTCTGCGTTAAGCAAGTGAATTGAAAACATTCATAAAGTGTCCATAAAGAACACAATGGAAATGCAGCATTATGCTAAGTATCATTAGGCATATGGCACATATCAGTGATAGTGCTGCATTATCTAATTTGTATTATTTGAAGACACATCAATTGAAATAAATTATAATTACACACAGGGCATTCTGCTTATTCTACCAAAAAAAATTAACATAATGCTTCTGCTGACTTAGGCCTGTTAGTAGCAATAAAGCTAGGAATAAGTCCATAAACATTGACTACCATAAAAATAGCCAACACGACAATTTGTTTGTTACCAATATTGCTCTTGTTTTGGCTAAGTGATGATCATTTATTTATCCAATAAAGGACAAGGGCCAAAGTCATTTTCTTTCCTTCTCAATTCTTTACCCAGTTTTCCCCAGTTTGCACTATCCAAACCTTACCCCAAAGGATTTTATTGATCTATGCTTCCAAGATGACAGTGCGACCTTAGAAAATCTTCCAAGTGTCTAACATATTCTCATGAGTGTTAGTATTGGAAGATTACTTGGTTTTGAAAGTTGAACTTGACCCTATTCTTCTTCAAACTTTTTCAGGTGGACTCCTCCACAGAGTTCACACGCACAACCTGAGTAGAGTTTTTTTTTAATTCCTCTTTGCTCCCTGATACTGATGCCCATTATGGTACTTATCACACATAGTTGCCCTATGAGAAGTAGAGCTGAAATTGAAAGACACTGTTGTGTTGATTAGGTTGAATGATCGTCCAAGCACTCTAAAAAGTTTAATTTTAATGGTTGTCCTGTTGAATCAGTTAAATTATCAGAAACTGGAGAGATGAAAGTTTCCTTTGTCTGCAAGGAATTGTCTGAATTTATACATGAACTGAGTTTCTCTGGTCTTTATCTAGTACTTAATGGGCTCCAGGCAGCATCATAAAAATTATTTTACCTTGAAAATGATTGTCTATCTTATTCAAAGTGGTTTTTAGGAACAAGGAAAATGAGATGTACTGTGACAGCAGTGGGTGCTATTCTAATGTTAAATCTCAACCTAATTGTTTGGCTACATACTATCACTCTGTAACAAATGAAAAACACTGCAGATACTGTAAATCTGAAATGAAGGCCAGTCAATGCTGACTGAGTATTTTCCAACCTGGTAACATCTGTGGAGAGAAACAGAGTTCCAGGCTGATAATGTTTCATCAGAATTAGAAGATGTTGAGATTAATCTTTTTTTTAAAACCGTGTATGAGAGTACAAAGAACAATTCCATTGGTGAGAAGGGCCAAACTTCAAGGTTGACATTCCTTGAAGAGAACAATCTGTGAATTAAACACAAAAGCATTGAGATACTGTGGAGAGTGAAACTCAGAAGCTTTGTTTTCTTTCAGAAAGTTGCAAATCCTTGGAATTCTGTACCTGAGAGAAGGTTGAGTCATTGAATATATTCTGGTGCATTTGTGGTTGACCAAGATCAGAAATAGAATATGAGGGAGACAGAGGATAAACTTGGACAGGGAATGACCTACATTGGTCCTCTAGCTCCTGCCTCTGGGTCACCTGACCTATGGTCTTAAAAGGGGAAACACACATCCAACTACCTACGTTAAAAATCAACACTGAAGAAGGTTAATTCTTGAAACAGACAGGAAGAATAAGTCAAGTCGAGCAGAGGTCAAGATCAGACGGGTCACAGGTTTGTTGAATGATGGAGCTAGTGAGGATGACTTCTTCCAGCTCCATTTTCTGTTATTGATACAATAAACGAAACTATCACAAACTGATGGAAATTAGGGCTTTCCAGATTTATTTCTATAACTTTCATGGTGGACAACCATTTAAGCCAATAAGAGAGCCCAAGAGGCAGACTTTCTGAGGATAAATCTGCAATATCTAATTCATGACAAGTCAGCAGGGTTTAGAGACATCTTCAGTTGGACTTTCTTTTTCTGAAGATACCTTAAATTGGGTGTCAAGTTAAAGAAATATGTTGCAGTGTATCAGCAGTAGTGTCAGTGAGCTGGTAGGCCACGAATCACACAGCAATATTTGCATACATCAAGCAGCCAGTTCAAAGAACAAAAAACCCTTCACTTGTGATTTAAGTTTTCTGATAGCAGAATAACCATGTGGCTGTCTTAAGATAAAAAGGCTAAAAGGAAAGATAAACATTTGACCTGAAAATGGAAAGAGCTTTTCATATTTTTAAAAAATTACATCATTTTGTTTTCTCCTCGTGGAGGAATTTGAAATTCCAGAAATATAAAGTTAGCTGTTCAGGTCTGATGGGGGTGTTTACCAGTAATGATAGTTTAATGGGTTTTGTTAAAAATGCAAATAACCTCATTCAATAACCTGTAGCTTTTTAAAGAATTTTTATACTGAGGCTAACAAATTAAGATTAGATGCTTTTATCAATACAAATGAGATTGTGAGAATGTCTACAGCACACCCTGTATCCATTGCTGCTTTGCCTCAAGGCTACTTGTTGATGCATGTAACAATACCTTATCTGATTTTCCTTGCTTCTGCCCTTCAGCCCTTTGCGCATGTCACACTCTCTCAACTTACTGATATCTTTACCTTCATGTGGAAGTTTTGAAAATAGCTCATGGATTCCTGCAGGCACAAGGTCAAGTTCATTACTGCAGTGCTTTGTACTGTTCATAATATACTTGCTCATTTTAGTCATTATTTTCCATTTTGAAAAAAAAATCATAGTTTTGCCAATAATGTTTTTCAAAATAGCTGGGATTGGAAAACACTGAATTTTGTCAGTTGATATCTTCACATTAACTCTCACTTTAAGAAAAATAAGTTTCTGCATCTGTTGTTTACAGATAGTTGTCATAACCAGACTGGTGAAAATACTACCGTGGGAAAATGATTTACACTTTATCAAGTGTTTTAACATGTCAAGTTGAATCATCGTAAAACATTGCGACAATTATGTAGAGAATCCTGTGCCAGAGGTGTAGCAGCAGCAATAAGATGGATAATCAGTTAAGTTGTACCTTGGGACAGGTTCTGCAGCTATCTGCTTTGGCATTTCAACCTTTCTTTACATAGCTCCCAACTATTTCAACTTTGATCTTTAATGGGTTTATCACAGTCGGGTTACCTTTAATCATACATACATAGGAAGGCTTAGAATTTACGTTGGGGAAGTGGATTATTCACCCTGTGTCAATATTTATTCCCACATGAGCAAATAGCTCTAATGGCATTTAATTCTGAAGTTCCCATTATCCATTTAAACATTTTTGTTATTAATCTACCTGCCCAATCAAATTCTGAATATTTGCATTGCTTCTGCCTTAAAGATCAACCATTCTGTAGCTTCGTAACTATTTACACAATGAAGTTTCAGGCCTTGTATCTGTTTTAAATCTTGTACACTTAGTCACATATCTATGGGCTCTAGTTTTACATCCTTTAGCCACTGGAGACATGTTGCTCTTGTCTATTCTATACCATCCAGTCAAAGTTTTAAACACTTCTCATGTAGATTGTCTTTGGAATCCATGCATTCATGGTTTGTAATTTCAGAGGGCAGTCCATTAGGATACATTTAGTTGGTTAACAGGTCAAAAAATCCTATCTTTTCATGGTACCAATTTTAAGCTGTATTGCACACATCTTTGCCAAAGATGAGGCTTCTTGTAAAAAAAACTGTGCTATAATTAAAGCATTTTAAGAGATCCAATAACGCTCTTTTGAGCAATGGATTGCAATCAGTTGTTTGTTTACAAATTCAGTAGTTTGTTATGACTGAAAGCATCATAATCAAATTGCACACAAGCTCCTACAAAAATATCAATTGGCGAACAGATTTTGGTGGTGGTTAAAGGTCCCTAACCAATTTCAACAGATGCACTACTGAAGGCATATTGTCCCGGTGCATAACAGCCTGGTCTGGCAAATGCTCTGCCCAGGAATGTAAGAAACTACAGAAGGTGGTGTGCACAGCCCAGACCATCACAGAAGCCAACCTTCCATCCGCGGACTCCATTGACAGGGCTCGCCGCCGCGAAAGGGCTGCCAACTTCAAAGCCCCATCGCACCCTGGTAATGATCTCCTACAATCTCTTCCATCAGGCAGAAAATACAGAAGCCTGAACACATGCATGAGCAGGTTCAGGAACAGCTTGTTCCTGGCTGTTATCAGACAGATGAATGGACTCCCTAGCCTCAAATAATGCTGATCTTGCTAATGTTGATCTCACCTAATACACGGGCTGTGTAATGCAACCTGTATGTCTCTGTCTAAGTCTTTTTGATCTGTACGTCCTTTGCTGACTATGATCTGCCTGTACTGCTCATAAACAAAGTTTTTCACTGTAGTTAGGCACATGCAACAATAAATCCATCAATCAAGTGATGTCAGCGGGATCTGCTGCATCCATGTGAACAGGTCCTCAGTTTGATCCAAATGGCATTGAGTTAGATAAAGCAGGACTGCACTGAATTGTCAGACTAAATTATATGCTGAAGCACAGAATGGGTTTTGACCCATAGCTATCTGACTGTGACACAAGATTGCTATCAATAAACCAGAGCTAAGCATTTTATACTGCCTTATTTTACATCAGGTTTGTCTAACAGGTGATACACAGACCAGAATTAGACAGGCCAAGGAATCTTGTCCGGCTCGTGACCCATGATCCTAAAAGGGATAAGGATATGTGGAAGATCCTGCAATGAGACATTTCTTCAATCAGAGGCCTTCCTCCTCCTTTACTAGTCTCATCAGCCTATTGATGGCAATCAGCAGCAATGATGGAAAAACAAAACAGCTTCTGATTGGAAGAGCAGTGAGTCGAGCAAAGGCCTGGTTGCTGGGAGCAGGACATTCTCTGGGTTTTTATGAAAACACACTGCTTGAGTCGTTGGATATTGTTAGACATATAGAACAATGCATTCTTCTCCACTTAATTACAGTGTGAAAATAATATCTCATGATGCTGTTGCAGTCAAAAGAAACAAATATAGATATCTCATGTAGTTGAGCCTGGTAAATCTTTATGCATCAATAAATAGCCACATCCAAGTCCAAATCCATTCTCAGATGATGAATAGACGTACAATACACATATTCACATGTAAGAACCAGGAGCAAGAGTAGGTAATTTAGCTCTCGAGCCTGCTATGCTATTCAGTGTAATCACAGCTAATCTCATCTCGGTCTCAATTTCCTGCCTGCTTTCCATAAATCTTCAGCACTGTACAAATTAAAAATCTATCTGCTCCTTACATTTATTCAGTGACCTGGCACTCTGGCGTAGTGAATTCCTTTTGTGTGAACTAATTGCTTCCCACCCCGTTTTAACTCTTCTACCCTTATTCTAAAACTATGCCCTCTCATTCTAGATTGCCCCACAAGGGGAAACATCGATGCTAATTCTATGAAAATGGTGGCTCAGTGGTTAGCACTGCAGCCTCACAGCACCAGGGACCCGGGTTCGATTCCAGCCTCAGGTGACTGTCTGTGTGGAGTTTGCACATTCTCCCCGTGTCTGCTTGGGTTTCCTCCCACAATCCAAAGATGTGCAGGCTAGGTGGATTGGCCGTGCTAAATTGCCCATAGTGTTCAGGGGTGTGTGGGTTATAGGGGGATGGGTCTGGGTGGGATGCTCCAAGGGTCGATGTGGACTTGTTGGGCCGAAGGGCCTGTTTCCACGCTGTAGGGATTCTAATGAAAACAAAATGTATGCCCAATGGAGCAGAAAGTTCAGGTAGGAATATTTCTGATAGCATTAAGACTGGAATTAGATTCAGAGCCTAATGAACAGCTCCTGGACCACAGAAGGATTCTCGAACCTGTGTGTCTCCTTAAGAAAAGGTAACTCCAAGGCTGGCCTTATGCTAATTGGATACACACCATGCAGTGGGATGATACAGGCTTGGCTAAGTGTGAAATGAAGTTTACATAGCATTTAAAAAATCAGATCGCCAACCTAATAGCTGATACATTTTACTCCTATTGCGTTCCCACAAATCAAATATAATTCAGAAGTCATTACATGAGATTAATGAAACCACTGTGAACACCAGATGTGCTACTCCCTTGTGTTACTATAATCTTTGCATGCTGAGGCATGCAAGTATATCATAATCAGAGGAAAATATTGCTATTGCATTGACTGTCACTTTTCTCATTATTAAACATTTTCCCCCACTAAAACTTGACATTAATAGACAACTAGTCATTAACTAAGACGTTTAGATCGGACCCAATTTTCAGTGATAATTCCTCAGTACTCGTCCATCATTCTTCTATTCCATTCAATCAGGTGTTTCCGCTTTCAGCACTCACTGTGTCGTTCAAGAGTGATTTAGGTTTTAAAGAATGGTTGTGCTGTTTTGCACCCTTTTAACTTATTTCAATTATCATTGAAAAATGACAACAAGAGATGGAAGTGCCTAAAAATGATTAATTGTAAGCACTGTGTGATGTGGCTAAGACAAAATGCATAGTTCTAGTCAAATGAAGACTGAGTCATGCGGCCAATAAGATACTCAGCTTTGTCCCAGCATATCCTATAACTCAACCCTGGCACCTTCTTACTGTAAAGCACAGATAGGATAATATATCAGAATTTATTGACAGTTTGAAAACCCTCACCCTTCTACCACAGTGCTTTTAGGAGTTGGACAGTGCTCCAGTATAACAGCGCATAATTGAGTGTCACTTTACAGAATTTCACATTGCAGAACATAATGTTTTTATGTTAACCATAATGCAAAGTCGTCCAACATTTTTTTTCACGTGGGAGGCCACATTTCAATTTTTCTCTCAGTCCAAGGGGGCTGATGAGCAAATTTTAAAATAATAAATGCCAAACATGAATTTAAAAACAAAACCAAAGCAAGAATTTGAATGATGGATAAAAATAACAACTAAAAAAGCAGCTGAACTCACAAATAAACTATTTTCTTGCCATCTAGAAACAGATCTAGAGAAAAAGAGAGACAGACTAGGTAGCAGTCTAAATAAATAGGGATGGGGGTGAGGATTCATGCCAAAACATGATGGGTTTAATTAACACTACATGCGTAATGTAGAAATCTGATGAAGGGTCTGGGCCTGAAACGTCAAGCTTTCCTGCTCCTATGATGCTGCTTGGCCTGCTGTGTTCATCCAGCTTCATACCTTGTTATCATGCGTTCAGCTCTGGTGGTGATGATATGTCGCTCAGGCAAACATCTGTATAATTATTCAAGGATTTAAATGCTTGACCTTCAAAACAGGGAGATTGGTTTGTCCCTAACATCTTGATCAAAGTTGTTGCAATATGACTACTGTATTTGATTGATAACAAATTTGAATACATAAACAATGAGCCTCCATTGAAAGAGAGTGCCAATGAAACAGCATGTGAAATGTATAGTAAAATATTAACAGCTAAATTTGCTTTCTGTTCTCTGCGATGATTCGAGATAACTTTTACATCGAATTGAGACATATGCAGTACAGAAATAAAACATTATGTAAAATATTTACACATATCAAACAATCCATTCAAAACTAAATTAGAACCATTTCCTATTGGAACCTTCAAAATTTACAATTTATAATTCCTTGGCATACCACTAGACAATGGCATAATAGAGGTTTTGAATGTTATCCTGGACAGTGGTTTGGCATATTATATTCTCATGATTGAGCCAAGTACTTGAATTGACACACTGAATTGATAAAGATAATCATGTAATTACAAAGAAAGAACTTTTCATCACAACAACATGATGAACTTTCCCTCATTTCAGTGCACCTGGACAATGAAGGCCAACAATTTAACTGGGACAACGTGGCCATCTTAGCTCATGCCAAACACAGACATGCATAGGAGTTCCTATAGGCCTGGTTTTCAACCTGTAATGCAATCAATAAACATGTGGAATTAGACCCCAAATACAATCCCATATAGAACAGAACTGGAAATGACACAAGACAACTTAACAGACCGTTTCATATAAATACCAAGCGTTTGGAACAACATCACTTCATCAGAGACTGCACTGATGATGTTACCTAGCAATGGTGACAAAATGTCTGGATGATAACCAGCCAGCTCGGCGAGCAAGCCAACAACTCCATCTACTACTTCAGCTAAAAATCCTCGCAAAAACCTTAGAGTGAATATTTCAGGTTGCAATATTCCTTCATTGAAAATGAGGAAAGTTAGAATTATAACAGTTGTTGAGCAATTAGATGGGAGGAGGATTTGGTTAGACAAAAATGGTCTGTGATACTGTGGAGTGAAGGCAGTAGAGATTAAATGGCAAGGTTTTGTGGTATAAATGTTTAAAAAAAAGTAGTAATGAGTATAGTAAAACACAGAAGATATGTCCAGGTGATGGATGAATATTTATATAACCATTGTCTCATTGCCAAACGAAATAATAAAGAGACAAACAAGGCAAAATGGGCAACAAATTAAAAAAGGAACAAAACTGAGGCAGATCTTATGATCCGAAATTGTTGAGCTACACGTAGAGTCAAGTGCCCATTCAAAAGATGAGTTTGTGTTGAACTTCATTGAAACAGTGTAGCAGGACAGGGGCAGATATTCATGAGAATTGAAATGACAGTTAGTAAGAAACTCAGGGCCATGCTTATGAATTGAATGGAGGCATTCTGCTAAGCAATCACCTTAACTGCATTTGGTCTTCCCAGTGTAGAGCAGACCACGTTGTTGAACAGTGAACATAGCACACTGAACTGAATGAAGTACAAGTAAATTGCTGTTTCACTTCAAAAATGTGCATAGGGCCTTGGATGGTGAGTAGGGAGGGGGCAAAAAGCACATGTCTTGCATCTTCTGCACTTGCTTGGAAAGGTGTGATAGGAAAGAGAGGGAGTGAATGAGAGTGAATGTGAATTAGAGTAAGGTGTTGCGAGGGAATGAAAGGGGAAGATGCGTATGGGGGTGACATTATACTGTCGTGGCGTAACTAGTGGAGGATGATCTGTCGAATGTGGAGTCTGGTGAAGTGGTAATTGAGGACAAAGATAACCCTGTCATGACTCTGGGAGGGAAGGGAGAAAGAGAGAGAAATACTTGAAACAGATCAGACAGAGTGAAGGGCCTTGTTCAACATGAGGGGGATTTCCTCCTTGGCTGGGGAAAAAGGAAAGCATGTCAGAAGCTTCAAGATGTAAAGTTGAATCCTCTGGAAAATGCATCAGAGACAGGAGAAACTGGGAGATTTTTTACCGTGGGCATCTAATCTGCGTTACATATCCATCACCCAGCAGGACTGTCTGAGACCTCTCCGCTTTTCCTAAAATGCAGGCTCAATCAGTTCCCATCCACTACAATCCCCCACTGCTGACTATATATCTCCTTACTTTTACCAACTTCTGCTTCAACTGCATTCACTCCCTCCAAATAGAAAGTTCTCCATAGGTGCCTATGTGGGCCCAAGCTAGGCAATTCCTTTTGGGATCTATGAAAAACATTCCTTATTCCATCCCTACTCAGGTCCCCACTCTACCCCTTTATCCAACATATTGTTGACTGTTTTGGTACCACATTCTCTCACTATGAACTGGAAAAGTCCATTGGCTTTGATTCCTATTTCTAGCCTTCTCACACATTTGCATGGTCCATATCGGATTCTCCTTTTCCTGGATCTTTCTCTCTTCTTTTCTTTGGGCAGCCTATCAACTAGTATTCACTATATGCCCACTCATAATTCTTAGTTCTGAGGAAGAGCCAAAGTGTTAACTTTGATTCTTTCTTCACAGAAACTGCCAGACCTGCTGAGCTTTTCCAGTAACTTCTGTTTTTATTCCTGATTTACAGCATCCGCAGTTCTTTTGGCTTTTACGCTTCCTTATATCTTGCTTCCTTCCGTTCTCTGATGTAGTTTCCCCATTTCCATTGCGTCCATTAAAATGTTGTAATGTTGCATACTAAAGTATCAAATCAATCAGAGATTTGTTGGAGCTGCACTCATTCAGGCAAGTTGGGACTGTTCCATCACACTCCTATCTGTGTCTTGTAGAAGGTGATCAGGTTTTGAGAAATTGGGAGGTGAGTTACTCACTGCAGGATTCCTAGCCTCTGATCTGCTCTTGTGGCCATGGGATTTATATGGCTAGTCCAGTCATCAATAGTCTGGTTATCAATAAGCCCTTGGATATTGATAGTATGGGATTTAGTCATGATAACACTAATGAATGTCAGCGGCTGATGGTTCGATTCTTTCCTGTTGGAGATGTTAATTGCCTGGCACTTGTGCGGTTCAAATGTTACTTGTTTAATGTACCTGCTTAGCCTTGCAAGGAGCTAAATCTGCTGTGCTGCTAGTTTCTCAGACTCAGGGCAGCCATATCCCAAAGGACCACAAGGTTCTTTATAAATACAATTTTAAATAAAGCAAACGTAGAGCCTGTTAGCATCTGAACTACTAAATGTTCAAGCATGGATCATTAAACAGGAGTACGTTTTCCATCTATCTACTGTTTTTGCTCATATTGGCCAACAAGCCCTTGGTGACTTGAAGCCAAATCAATACAAACTCTTCACATTTGACTGGAGCTAAGCTTCGTTAGAAACAGCAGACGCCCAACACAGGTCAAACTCATGTTAAATTATGTATAAAGCAATGCTGAACAGGAATGAGGTTTCTGGCAATTCGAGATCAGGCCAGAGAAAAAAAAATGCAGCAATTACCCTGCAAGCCTGAAATTTAGATGACTGAGTAAACTGTGACAGTTTAATTCCTGCTCAACTAAAAATTGATTTTTCATTTACCAAATGATCTTTACTTCTCGCTTATCTTCGTAAAGATCTTTCATCAGGGATTTCTCATTTACATATCACATTTTATTTCCACATAATGAAGGAATTGAATTAGCTCTCAGAGGAATACCTCAATATTCATGTTCTTCAAACATGTTTATGTGTGCTCTAATAATAAACTGTAATTGTTGGCAATGAAGCAGTAATATTGAGCCACCAAATTATTATTTATTACACCACAATTATTTCCTAATTTATTTGAGAGACAATTATCAAGTAATGTTGAAAGATTGGGTGGAAACTTCTTTGAAATAATCTCCTTCTAATGTTTGCCAGTCTGTTTTAGATTGTTTCTCTGTGAAAGAATATTTTTAGAGATCTGCTTCAGAGGAAAATGTCTAAAGTTCAGATTACCTTATCTCGCCAAATGATATTTCTTTTTTGTGGTTTCTTTCTAATCTTTCTGATTGTCTTAAGCTATCTTGTTTCAAGTAAGCTAACAACTCATATACTTTCTCTTTGAATCTTTCACCAATTGCTGATTTTCTTTGATCTCGATGGTCTAAGATATAACCTTGAATGGCCTAATGAAAGGGTGGGATTAATCCCCATAATTATATATTTTAAAGGTGGAAAATCCATGGCACTGTGAAGACTTTTTCTTCAGCTGAAATTTGTTACTTATACTCTATAACACAACTAAGATTTACTTGTGAACTATCGAAATGTTTTGGAACAGATGCCGAAGAGATTGTAAGACTTGAAATGTGGTACATTGGGAATTATAATAGCTGTTCATTTCCAGTAATTAGATACCCATTAGAGCTTTTGAAATTGCTAGCCTGTATCATCTACTTGTAATTGAGAGAAGTAGGAGCTTGATGTAACAAGTTATTATAAACATTAGAATAGAAATGTGTTTGAACAGCTGAGAAAGATCCTGAAATGTAGCTTGATCAATATTGTCCTTTTGACATTACAAAATGTTTCATGAATTTGTTATTCAGCTAAACATTTATTTTATATTCATCGTGTTATTGCATATGGTTTGTAAGCAGTGTAGTTGTTGCTTACTTTCTTAGTTCGTATTTACAGGGGAATGTTTTTTTGGAGAGACATTTTAACCGAAAGGAATAGTGTGTTGTTATTAAACCAAGTAAATTCATGCAATATTGGGAAATTAGCTCGAGCCCATCAGTTTTAGCATTTCCCTTGAACATGTTAGTTGCAAGAGCACAACCCCCTCAAAAAAAAAGAGGTGGATTGTTTACAACCACACCGTCTCTTGGTAGTTGAGAGCTTAAATATTGCTGAAAGAAAGATGCATGCTGTGAAACTTTTCATCTTGTATGCATCAGGACACATACAAGAAGACCAAGTTTCAAAAGGGACAACAATTTGTACCCACATGAGAAAACATGAGCTGATTGGTAAACCACTGGACATAGTGAATGTACAGAGGAACATTTATCTTCCAAGTCTGTGATTATATTTCTAACAAAAATAAATAGGTTAGCTTTGCTTGGTAAGACACTGCCATAGGAATGCACAATTGAACAAAATTAACCGAAGGTTTGGATGATCATTGGCCTTAATTGGTCTATGTCAATCAATGAATTATAATGATATTTCCACGCACTCTTGACTTTATCAAACCACCTGAAACTCTCCAGTGAGTGAAAGAGAAGTGTGCAGAGGTGATTGAGAGGGTCAACTGATCTTTGGGAAATATATGTCTCAATTCTCCAGTACTCAACATCACTTTTGGGGAAAAGGTAGTTTCTATACTATGAAGATTCGATTTCACCTCAGTTGAGGCTCGACGTGACTAGATAGCTTCAGCAGCCAACTATGTATGGACCCATAGTTGCAAACCAAAGAGGAGCAGGAGAGGTGCAGCTCACATGAATGGCACTATACACCAAACCAGAGGTTCAGTTTCCTTGACATTTCTGAACAGCAGTGTATAACAAGACTGACAATGTCACATCACTTGGTGACAGACATGTGAATCCTCCTAGAAGGTGACCTTCTCCCTGCTGGACTTAGTTGTCGAAGTCACAACAATTCTCAATTTTTTCACCTTCAGACGCTTCCAGGGCTTGGCTGCAGACATAGCCATGACCTGGCAGTCTGTACCATTCAAACACTGAAAACAGCTGCCTGATGAGTCTTTATTTTTGCCAGGGTCAACATCATGTCAACTTTGCCTGAACCGATCCTGTTGGAATGTGGGGTAGTCAACTTTGTTGATGCCCCATAGTTGTAGAGCCTCAGTAAAGGCACATATCCAGAGAGACTCAAAACCAACTGGAGCATTTGTTGTCCATAAACGCTTCCAACACAGAGTGCAACTGTGGTGGTTAGTCACTGAAACATTTTCAAATGAAGCTGCAGATGAACGAAATTTAAAAAGTTATATCTATTACAGTTATAAAGATCTTAACATCAAAGATTCACCATTTACCTGGACCCACCAATTACACAGAATAAAGTCCAGAGAAATTACACTCCTCTCTCAACTCTTTAGGTTCCTACTTAACTTTCAGGTTCTTCCTTGTCAACTTGTGAAGACAATTTGATGATTCGCTTCTGAGTCAACTGACATGAATGCTTCACAAATCAGTTATTGTAACTTACAAAGATCTCTTCTGTCCTGGGAGCTACACAGACCAGATACATCAGTTACTGGCTCCCTTGAACTGAACTGAAACAAAAACTGCTACCAGGGAGAAACAAAAGCCTGGTTATAAAACGCAACTCCGCCATTTTCTGAACAGAACTGTAAACAAGTCAAATGCTCTTAATGTATTTACACTGCCAGTCATAAACTTAAAAGTATAAACATCTTTTCAACAAGACCACAGGGACCTACAGTTGCATGTCTGCTGAGCAAGGCTGGATTTAGGTCCCTGTTCCCCAATGATGTGTTGACTTTTTCTTAAAATAAACCTTCACAGACTGACCAGCTGCCTCTGCCTCTATTTTTAGAGCAATCCAAATCCCCAAATTATAACTTGCATTGAATATTTTCAATCACAACATCCTTACCAATTCCGTTAAAAATCTGTACTTATTCTTAAAAATTTATTAAAGGTCTCAATTCTTGCAGATGTTCAAAATAATTAGTGCCCTAAAGAGAGCAATAGGGAGAACAGTTCTCTTGGCAGAGAAGTCAGTGATGAGGCAGCATAGACTTGAAATATATTTGAATTCTGAGGAAAGATCACTGGACCTGAAATGTTAATTCTGATTTCTCTCCATAAACCCTGCTGAACCTGCTGAGTTTTTTCCAGCAATTCCTGTTTTTGCTTCTGATTTCCAGCACCTGCAATTCTTTTGTTTCTTTTATATCAATATGAAGTAATAAGCACAAGTATGAAAGGAGCAATGAGGATATTGTTTTCATCTAGAGAGTGGTGGATGTTAATAAATCACTGACTAAGAGGGTACTCGAGGCAAAATCCCTCATGAGTGAACACATGAAACCGCAAACATTCCAGTTTTGCCTTTATCATAATATTTAAGTTTTAAGATTTAAAAATAAAATGAAGGCAATACCGGTCATAACCAAGGTCATATGACACTGTTAGATCAATACAAGGACTTTTTAAAAATTAGTTGATGGGATGTGGGCATCACTAGCTTGAACAGCATTTGTTGCCCATTTCTGGTTGCCCTTGAGAAAGTGTTAGTGAGCTGTCTTCTTGAACTACTGCAGACAATGTGCTATAGGCAGTCCCACAATGCCATTGAAGAGGGAAATCTGGGATTTTGATACAGCAACTCTGAAGGAATGGTGATGTATTTCCAAGGCAGGATGGTGAGGGGCTTGGATGTGAACTTACAAGTGATAGTATTCTTATGCATCTGTTGCCCTTGTTCTCCTAAACAGAAATAGTCATGGGTTTGGAAGAAGTGCAGTTATTTATGATGGATACTTCTGAATGCACATTCATGAACCTATTAAGTATTTGCTTGAATTTGCATTTGTTTGCTGAATTTCTCATTCTCATTAAGAAATTATCAATAGGCTCACCTGCTTCCTGGCTTAAGCTTTGAAATTCTTATTGGTGGTTCCAATATTTGAACTTAGCTGGAGACTGTAACAAGTTTCCCAAAAGATTTGTCTGGGCTTTTACAGTTGTTCTAATTTAACACCTTACTTTTTGTTTTCTTTTCTTATACTCAGAAATGTTATCACGTACAACTGAGTGACTTTCTCAGCACCGAAATCACTGTGACTTTTATTTTTGTGTTTTTTTTCTACTTTTTAACTACCACCAGTAATCACTCATGTAGCCAATTAAATATTTAAAAGCATTACCAATTATGGTAATGCAAACCAACAAAGTGTATGTGGGTGGGTGGGGGTTGAGTGCAGTGGTGGTGTGGGAGAGGTGTAGGGAGAAAGGTAAGGGACAAAATCAAAATGGTATTGTAGGGGGGGGACAATAGATCACTGTCCCCCCTGCAGTGCCGGCATCCTCTAAAAGGCATCAAGAGCCCTGAAGTACACCACATGCTCCCTCCCCAAAGACACATGATTGTAACTGCAGAAGAGAGGCTGATAGTTGAAAGATATAAACCTGTTCACAGTCTGGACCTGTTTATTTCCAGTCTGGCTAGGCCCAGGACCAGACCCAAGGCAAGGTCCTCCAACCTGCCTACACCCCTCCACACTGGATACCTGAAGATCAGGTCCATTGGGCTGAATTGCAATCAAAAACGCCACGAAAGAAATTTCAAGTAACTAAAAAGAAAGGGGTGTATTCGCCTGCATCAGCTTACTGCAAAAAGATGTCGCTGATCATTTCCACCTGTCATTGTTTGTTAGGAATCGACACAGTGTCCGTTTGCTCTTTTGTTCAAAGTTTGTTTAATGCCTCATTCAGCCTCTAGTTCATTCTTGTCTGGAGCTGTGCTTTCATAGCTGTGGCATAGCCTATTTAATTTTCCATAGTTCGCTCAGTTTCTCTCTCACTCTTTCCAGCAGGTTGAATATTCTCAATCTAATTCAGCATGTAGTTTTTAATATTTGGCGATTGCTCATAGACACCTAGTGTCACCATGTTACACAAAACGTCTTCCAGTAGTTTGAAGTCATCATTATTTTTTAAAACTTAAATGCTGGTACTTCATGCAATGTATTTCTCAGATCATACCTGATGCTGTTAGATTAATATCCAGACTCTACCAATGTTGATAGTGATGTGGCACCATGGATTCTTACGTATACATTCCCATGAAAATATAGGACTGGATTTTTCATCACCGAGGAGTTGGCATGAGTTGGGAATTTCCCAGACTTGGTGTGCTTTCCCTGGGAGAAAGTCCTTGCAAAAGGGAGGATTTTTATTCCAGGGCGAGCAGTGCTATTTGAATTTAGACTCACTGCCCCTTAACCCGTCTGAGAAAGCCATAGGATGTGTTGCAAGCAGAGGCAGTCTGGTCAAAATGCCTAGCTCCATCCTCTGTGACCTTGTCAATGTGTCATAGGAAAAGTAAGGCTCTCTCACCCTCATGCCTCAAAACCACCCATCCACATGTACTGTTTATAGCCCACCCAAGCAACCTTCTTCGCATCAACCCATGTCTCCCAAATTCATGACCCGTATACCCATACAGTCAACCTGTGGTACCTCTATGCCTATTCATCCATGATACACACTGTACAGAATCAATGGACCCAATGGAAACAATGGCATTGTGGAGGAACATAAATGACAGTCTTTCATTCAAGGCTTTCTGAACAAAACTGCTTTTACTATAACCCAATACGATCACCAATTGTCCAGATCTTTAAATTATCCATAGCAGAAACTACAATTACCTAACACCTCTTTGCCTTGTTTAAATAGTGTGCAATTAACAAAACAGATTGAAAAGAAGGCATTCTCAATAAAGTGTGATTTTTCTTGACCACGGCTGCTTCAACAGAATAATGGACATCAGTCAAGAATTATACGATTGTCCCAATAGTCCTCATATTTATAGTTTCCTGTAAGTGATCTTTTTTCTAATGGTGCTAACCTCAGGTTGTCTTTAATACCTTAAGTTTAGTGCACTTGACATCATTTGTTTGTTTTAAATATGCTAAACTTCAGAAACAGAACTTAAAGGTCTCTTTATAAGTATGGTATGACCAATGCTAACAAAACTATATTTTTCTCATTCACCTGACTGCACTTCTTTTGCACATTTTGTGCGTATTTCTATCCCCTTATTTCCTTCCCCAAATATATTCAATTGTTTCTTCGTACTAGATTTCATTAGCTAGTCCATTACATTGTCCTTTTCCATAGCTGTCAATATTCGCCAAATTACCACTAATCATTTTGGACAATGTTTCATTTTTAATTGGTGGTATGTTTGAGGACGATTGAGTGTTCACTGTGCACACTTGGTAGAATTCTCTTAAGGCCAAACTCCCATAGCTACTTGCTTAGTCGTTTTTCTTTATACTTTCATGGATGTGTACATTGCTAGCAAGGCCACCATTTATTTCTATCCCTAATTGCCCTTGATCTGAGGGTGTCATCTCTACGCTTTTGAACACTACCTTAATTTTGAGACTTTATTTCCCACGTAAACAATCAAGAATCAAACAACCTGAAAGATAACTTCATAACAACCTGCAACAAACAATGCAATGCTTATATCCCTGAGCATTACTTTAAGAAACATTTCAATAAATAGCTTTCAAGCTTCCTGAAAGAATGTAGAGCTCAAGCACTTGTCGAAGTGAATATGGCTTTTCCAGGGACATTCAGAAAGTGAAGCAGATATATGTAAATGACTGGAAAACGATTAGCTTTTTATTGCAATCAATCACACCACAGTGCTGCACGCTGGCACTCCAATGGACTTTCAGTATCAATTACACAGCAGTCTTAAATTTGTCAACTTGGCTGTGTGATCCATACCCCTTGCAAGAAATTCTCTTTACAGTTATTTCTGCTACAACACATGTTTTGTTAACGCGAATTATCTGTAACGCAATTGATGAGTAATGCCTCTGTTTGGATAATGTGAACTTTCGGCTGTACAGTATTGCAATTTTCTATAGCAATTTCCTATAGCGCAAGGTCACACAAAATGCAAAGTTTGCATTATAGGGGAACTACCTTATACTATTATTTTTTCTTAACTCCTTGGTGCTGGATTGCTGTTACTGCTTTAAAACGCTACATAGCAAAGGTCCTTGCTTTATATGAACAGTAACTTGAAGGAATATTGAATTTGTGACTTAAAGCTTTCAGTGTTACTGCTTTCATGTCTAGAAATTAAATTTGGTGTTACTGACAAAGGAATGTGAACAACACTCACAAACAAAAACAGAAATTGCTGGAAAAGCTCAGCAGGTTTGGCAGTATCTTTGGAGAGAAAATCAGAGTTAACATTTCAGGTCGAGAGAACCCTTTCTCAGGACTCCTGAGAAACACTCCCCTGTCTTGGTAGAGACTTCCTTCTTGGGAAGTTTTGGAAGTCGTAAAGATCCTGCCTCAGGAGCCAAATATTTTCGTGGGATGCAGAGCAATATTTTTCCAGCATCAACTAATGAATTAACAGCCGCAGAGCCTGATGTCAGGATAAGGGCATTGGCCCCATCCTCAAGAGCTACCAACCCAGTCACAGGTCTGGCAGCTCAGCATTCTTTCAGCAGTGAACAATCCTAGGGCTGCGCTTTTAAGATCAGTGTGGACTGATGGAAATGCGCCCTCATTGTCATTCCAGTGGAATCAAGGGGCACTGGACCCAGTCAGGCAGACTCTAGTGAGGTACTTGAGATAATTGCTGAAGGCAAGGAGCACCTTTACAGGGAAACCATTGTCTTTGATGGTCCATTTATGGCCAAAAGAATGTAGGAGGAGAGCCTTTTCCCTAAATTCTGCTGGAGAGCCATTTCCCAGGTCCCTCATACCTGGTAAAATGCCAGCGAGTAAATAGTTCTATTGGGTAGATGCATTACCTTTTCTGCCACTGCTAAAAATGGAATGGGCGCATTGAACATGCCACTCCTTGATTCCCCACATCATTTCCCCAGTCTTCGTCACCTCTGACCTTTTCAAAGGGTTCGAAAACACCAGCTGCTGATTCTTCTTAGATGAATTGATGTCTACATCGCAGGGGAGTGTAATTTGATTGTTTGATGACACTGCCAGCGCTCATGTCGAGGACGCTTCATTTATGTTCCCAAATTTTCTTTCGTTTTCCACCAAAGATATTGATTCCTGTTAAAGTATGGCTCCAGGGGCGTTGGAAACTTTTCTTTACCTGTGCACTTTTGATGGTGAGCCTTGGTGCTTTACCTAAGTATATATGTTTTGCCCTTGGACACTAACCAGGAGTGAAACTCAGACTTAGTGATCCTTTCTGTGATCCTGCTGTTGTAACACTGTACTGGCAGCACTGATGACAGCCAACTTTGCAAGCACAGACTAATAAATGGATTTGGAATCTCTGGTCTGTTCGTATCAAGCTTCACTTTATCGCCATCAAGGGAACTTACCTTGAATGTACTGCTACAGAATATTGTTCCAAACCTTGCTTGGTTAAATCTCTAAGCACAGCAGATAGGTGTCCTGTGCTGTGTGCATGGAATAATGCGAGGAAAACAAATGGTAGCTTCCAAAATTGAGCTCGACTTTATCATCTTTATGTCATCTGTTTGTTGCAGTGATGCATGACTTTGCTCTTCAAACTTCTTATATTGCCACCAATTTTTTTTTGTTAACCCAATAAGCTATCTTTGCAAAAAGCAGCTTAAGGGAAAGATGAAGAGATTGAAGCTGGAATGCTGAAGTGTCACACAGCGATCTGTGTGCTCCTGGATTCTGATGAATGAAAATGAGCTTTCTTGCAGCATGAAGCCAGAGAGAAAGGCACAGCAAACTCGAGGGCTTGGCGTTAAGTAACATTCTCGAGTTGAAGGGGAAAGAAATGCTTGCAATAATTTATACTGGCACGCCACTGTGCTGTGTTTTCAGCTGATTTTTCTAAGCTGAAAGTAAAAAGGCACAGATCTAGAGAGGTTTTGAGGCGATTAACATGTCACATAATGCTGAGATGATAGCAAGGAAGATTTAATTCAAAAAAAGGCAGTGCACATTTTGGTTTTGGGGATGATCAAGTGTTGTCCCATTGAATGAAAGCTAAGGTTCAACGTATCAAATCAATATTTCTTTCTAAAGGAGAATGAAACTTGGGACTTTTCCCTTTGTGACAAATGTTTCCTTCTAACCACTAAAAATGAAGTGCTGTCTACAAATGGAGCGCTGCACCCATTTAAATTAAGTAGTGTTTGCTGAGCAAAGTTTCTCAAGAGTGGGAGTGCAAATGTTGTGTTTTAATCTTGCTTATTAAATCAGCTTATTTTGGTTTCAATCTCCTCCAGAACATTTACTTCACACTCATAATGACACATTGCAGTGACAACTCCTTAAAAGCTACAGGATTGTGCTGCTGATCCAACAGTTGGATTCAAACGACATCAGGTAGGGAAGAGAGATGGTTTCAGTGTGGAGTTAAGCAATGCAACATATATTAGGGTGAGTTGCTCTGCAACGCGGGGAATAAAATGCTCCCAAGCCTGAAACTGTAATTCTGCTCTCTGTCGCAGAGTTACAGGAGACAGAAAGCACGAATAGGTTGGGCACAAAATTCAAATGTGTGGCTGTGTAGGCACTCACCTCATGATGCTGTATGCAAAATCTGGTGCAGGCCACTTCATGTGCAGTCCATATGGCAATGCTGAACAGGAGCCAGAGGGTATTTCGTGTGGGGAACCCACCACAGCAGAGGGCTGTGAAGACCAAGTCATTGCGTGTCTTTAAGACAGAGTTAGATAGATTGATTAGGAAGAGGATCACAGGCTATGGGGAGAAGGCAGGGGAATGGGGTTAAGAAACATGATAGATTGGCAGAGCAGACTCAATGGGCCAAATGGCCCAATTCTGCTCCTCTACCTTCCAGTCTTTGGCTTATTACAGGACAGAGATTTGGAAGGAATGCTATCATCAGTGATTTAAACAGTCTGATTTAATATTAGGTTACTAAATATGGTCAACCCAGGTTTTGCTGCATTCAGACATTGACTGATTTTCGGAGTTGTGAATTGTGCTGAACATTAATGATTGCACAATGAACATTCCACTTCTGACCCTATGATGGATAGAAGATTATTAATGAAGCAGCTGAAGATTTTTAGATGTAAGGTAATACTTTGGCAGAGGGTGAGCCCTTTTGAGGCAGAGGTAGTGTCCCTACCTCTGAGCCAGGAGGCCCAGATTATAGTCTCACTTGCTCCAGGAGTGCGTAACAACATCTCTGAACAGATCGATTAGAAAATAATGTGTACTGAGGAACAAAAGATTCTTCTGGCCCTATAGTTGTGTGCCTACCTCTGACCCTGAAGGCCTAGGTTAAAGCCCCAGCTGCTTCAGAGATGTGTCATAATACATCTGAGCAGATTTATTTAAAATATATACCGGAGGAGCATCTACGGAGGCATCTGTGATCGAGCCGAACAACTGAGAAAACAACCACAATGTTTGTGTTAGTTATCACCCCAACCAGAAGACAGTTTTCCCCAGGATTCCTATTGACTCTAGTCATCCTCACTTCCCGTCTTGTGTTCAGATCTTTATCCATGTTTAGATCAAAGTTGTAATGAAGTCAGGAGATAAGTGGATTTGGGGCTAATGCAGCCTTCACTGAGCTACAGTATGCAGATTGTTGCTCAGCATGTGCCTTGTAATAATACCATTGATGGCACTATCTATCAACCTGCTCATGACTGAGAGTAAACTGGTTGAGCAGTAATTGGCCCGATTGGTTTGTCATGTATTTGTGGGTTGTACCTGGGGTAATTTTTCACATTGCTAGGCAGATACCAGTGTTGTCAATTTACTGGAATAACTTGGCTGGGAGTTCCGGAGCTCAAGTCTTCAGTGCTATTGCTAGTACGTTGTAAGGGCCCATACCTTTGTTGTATGCCATCAGCTATTTCTTGCTATCTCATAGAGTAAATCAAACTGCCAGAACACTGGCATCTGTGATTTTGTGAACCTGTGGTAGAGGCTGAGATGGATCACCACACGGGTCGTTCTGGCTGAAGAGTGTTTACAGCTACACTTTGGCACAGATTGAGGATGAAGACACTGTGGAGTCTCTTCTTCCAAAGAGTTTTTTTATGGTAATTTGCAACTGGATATGGCAGGACTACAAAGCTCAGATCTGTCCTGTTCATTGTGGGATCACACAGCTCTGTCTGTCACATGTCACTTGCACTGTTTGGCACACAAGTAGCCTGGTCTTGTAGCTTCACCCAGTTGACACCTCATTTTTTGTGAATACCGAGTGCTACGCATGACATGCCCTTCTGGTTGATCCCCTAGGTTGATGGCACTTGTAGAATGAGTCATTTGTTAATCCAGGATCTTACAGACTGTGGTTCTCTCTATCCCATTCAGCATGGTGCTAATACAATGCGTAACGTTGGAGGGTATACACCATTCCTTTGCTGGGAAAAAATAAAATCTCCTCAAAAAAACCCTCTATACCTGGAATCAGCCTACTGCACCTTCTCCAGACTCACTCCTATGCCAATTTTTTTTTTTATATAAAGGCAGCAAACTGTTCACAGTATTCCAGCTGTGGTCTCACTAGTGCCTTGTATAGTTTGGCAAAAACCTCCCTATTTTTAGACTCCATTTCTTTTGAAATGAAGGCCATTTGCCATTTGGATGATATTTGGTTTATGTAGAAAGAAGAAGGAACATGACCAGAGGATTAGACACTGGTTAAAGATGCTAAAGAACATGGGCCTTAAATTAAATGAAAAATGACAATTCCATTGAACGATGGGTACATTTCTGGGAATCCATTGTCTAAGAACAAGATATCATGCAAGAACTAGGAAGACAAGAGCCATCAACAGACTTCTGGTACCGAAGTGCATAAATAATGTCCAACCATAAATGTGGGAAAAGTGGAAATGTTTATGCCCAACTTATCCATTCAAATTCAACCCAGAAGAGAGCTTTTGAAGAAAGGCCAGGAGGGATATCAGAAAAGGACTATGGTCTTTGAAAAGATTAAAGAGAATGCACTTTCTACTGATGTTACAATCCAGCAGTACTTATCCACGGTAATGACCACATATGCACCATCCACAGGACCAGGAGCAGTTCTTATTCAAGTGCAAACTGAAGAAATACAAAAACCAGTCTCATTTCATTAAGAGTTTTAACAGAAACTGAACAGAAGTGCCGTAACTGTAGAGAAAGAAACATTAGCAGTTACATTGTAATGTAAGACTATTTAATGCCAATGAATTTCCCCATCAAGACCAATCACATGGCATTAGTAACATTATTGGAATTGAAAAAGATCTCAGAATTTCTGGACAAGAGATTCAGGCTGAACCTAGAGATATCACTATATTATAGACAATATCCAAGTGAGGAACAAATAAAAGCAGATACACTTTCTATGGCTGCAATGATTTGAGCAGAGAGAAAGAAATCATATCCTTGCAGGAGAAGGTATCCTATTCTATGGCATTAACCAACACTTTACCAGTAAGTGAGGGAAAACTCAGACAAGTTTGTGCAGACCATAATCTGACAAGGAGTACACAAAGATCAGACAGTTCAGTTCACAAAAGTATGGAAGTATTGTCCAGCAGACCAAGTGCTGAAAAGATACCATGAACGAAGTGACACTCGACAACAGTGGAAATTTATCCACCCATAACCATAAATGGCTTACCCCAAAGCTGATGCGCTGAGAAATCCTACAAACACTCCATGGGGGATATCTATATATCACATAAGAGCAGAGCAAGAGTACAGCAATCAATGGGGTGGCTAGACATAAGAATTTCATTTTGTCATGCTAAACCTATGCTTTACAGAGTCGAAAACTTACAAGGCTCAAGATTTCTGGAAAGGCAATTTTTAAAGGAACAATTTCGTCCTAGACCTATTACATTTATTGTTTCATTATTTAGTCCTCCATAGATTCCCACTGAAGATGAACTGAACTGACAAGATTTCATTCAACAGCAAACTCAGTGGTCATAGCACTGAAAAGGTTCTTTGCAACATACAGTTTCCTAGAAAACATATTGTCAGACAATGAACTTCAATTGGTGAACCAGAATTTCAGTAAGTTCACTTCCAAGACAGGCATCAATCAGGTGGAAAGTTATCCATTCCATCCTCGGTGGAAGTGAGATTTGAAAAGAGCAGTGAATATTGTGAATTTATTGCTGAACAAGAATCCAGTCTGGGAATCAGCTCAACTCAGATAGAGAGCAACCCCACAGGGTAATGGATACTTGCAGCTGGAACTGTTAAAGGAAAGATGGTTAAAAATACATTCACCTGATTTAGAACCAACCTCAGTTCAAACATAACATCCCAAGACTATCTGAAGGTAAAGAGGAAAACCAGTGTAGAAGTATTACAGGTAGTACGACTCTAGGCACAGGGCAAAAAAAAACTTTAAACCTCAAAACAAGGACAAAAAGTCTGTTTGAGAGAACAGAAGGCAAAAGTCATGGGTACCAGATAAACAGCTCAGACAAAAATCTGATATTGTCAGAAAGCCTGAGGGCAACATTCAGGAGCAGTAGGAGGGCACTGCTCTCACCGAAGTCAACAAGTGAAACTGAGTATTAGGAAGTGTGACGGCTACACCTATTCTACATCAGACAGTGTATAGTGTGGGATAACTCTCTCAGGCGTGATACAACTCATCACCCTAGTGTTGAACTCAAGCAAACCAGATTAGCCTGTCCAGTCAGATGTCCAGATCAACCCAACATCTGCGACTTAGATTTGAGGGGGTCGTGGATGGGGAGAATAATGATACTAATCATGTGAATAATGACAATAATCATTACAAATAAAAAAGTGATAAAAAATACTCAGTGATAAAAGTGAGCTATAAAACAACGTAAACTAAGTAAAAGAGAAAGTTAGGGGAGATGTGGTTATAATGGGAATCATGTAAATCAAACAATGCAAGTGATCACATGATTCTGACATCAGGAAGAGAGGAAACCAGTCGAGGGTGAGACTGTGAGCCTAGTCGTCTTGGACACTACACTAGACAGATGCACTTGATAACCTACTTCATACAGATGTAAATATGGAGACAAACAGTAAATAAGGAGATAAAATGCCTTCTTCCATGGTGTGGATTGACCAGCTTCAGGAACAGTAGATGGGCAGACATCTGTGGCTTGAGGTACACCAAATTGGTGTCACAATATACAGGGAGCACTTTTGGCTTGAAATACAAGCTGTGCAATCTCTTTGGATGGCATGGCTGTCATCGTTCAATAGTTGTGTGTGTAACCTGTGAGACTCAGAGCAATACTGTGTGTAAGGGGTTGGGGGGTGATGTGGAAAAAGGTGAAATATATCAATGTAAGTGCTGGTGGATAGATTTTGCTGGTAGACGAGTGATTCATTCAGTAATATTGACCTCTTATGCATGGCCAACTAAAGCTCTTACGTCACTGCATCCAGGACTTTGAGAGGGCTAAACTGTGAAATCTTACATATGGAAGGCATCCTGCTCTATTGTAGATCCTGTCCTCTCTTTTCCTTCATATCTCTTTCACCAACACTTTCAGCATGGCATTCAAAAACTTCAGCATGTGATATCACACTCCCCAGCCCCCAAAACCACCAAGTTATGCAGCAAACTATTTCCAATTATCTCAACATTTTCAACAGCCACAGTGCATCTTCTATTTAAGATGTGCAGGTTAGCTTTAATTAACACTGTATACCTTTAATTAGAGCCAGGAAGTAATCATATTGGGCCACCTGCAGATGCATGCAGCCAGAACACATTATAGTTAATGCTGTCTGCAGGCAGGAATCATCATCAAAGAGAAGGCAACAGGAGTTTGGCATGCTGTGTGCAGTACACTGAATGAGCATGGAGTAATTCTGTATCATGACTTTTTTTTTGAACAGGCCCTTCGGCCCTCGATGTTGCGCTGACCTGTGAACTAATCTAAGCCCATCCCCCTACACTATCCCATCATCATCCATATGCTTATCCAAGGACTGTTTAAATGTCCCTAATGTGGCTGAGTTAACTACATTGGCAGGCAGGGCATTCCACGCCCTTACCACTCTCTGAGTAAAGAACCTCCCTCTGACATCTGTCTTAAATCTATCAGCCCTCAATTTGCAGCTATGCCCCCTCGTACTAGCGGACATCATCATCCTGGGAAAAAGACTCTCACTGTCCACCCTATCTAATCCTCTGATCATTTTGTATGTCTCTATTAAATCCCCTCTTAGCCTTCTCCTCTCCAACGAGAACAGACCCAAGTCCCTCAGCCTTTCCTCATAAGACCTTCGCTCCAGACCAGGCAACATCCTGGTAAATCTCCTCTGCACCTTTTCCAATGCTTCCACATCCTTCCTGTAATGGGGCGACCAGAACTGTACGCAATATTCCAAGTGAGGCCGCACTAGCGTTTTGTACAGTTGCAGCATGACATCACGGCTCCGGAACTCAATCCCTCTACCAATGAAACCTAACACACCGTATGCCTTCTTAACAGCACTGTCAACCTGGGTGGCAACTTGCAGGGATCTATGTACCTGGACACCAAGATCCCTCTGCACATCCACACTACCAAGAATCTTTCCATTGACCCAGTATTCTGCCTTCCTATTATTCTTCCCAAAGTGTATCACCTCACATTTATCTGCATTGAACTCCAGTTGCCACCTTTCAGCCCAATTCTGCAGTTTATCCAAGTCTCCCTGCAACCTGCAACATTCTTCCACACTGTCCACCACTCCACCGACTTTAGTGTCATCTGCAAACTTACTAACCCATCCACCTATGTCTGCGTCCAAGTCATTTATAAAAATGACCAAAAGCAGTGGTCCCAAAACAGATCCTTGTGGCACACCACTCGTAACCGGACTCCAGGCTGAATATTTTCCATCAACCACCACTTGTTGCCTTCTTTCAGAAAGCCAGTTTCTAATCCAAACTGCTAAATCTCCCTCAATCCCATGCCTCCGCATTTTCTCCAATAGCCTACCATGTGGAACCTTATCAAAGGCTTTACTGAAGTCCATGTACACCACGTCAACTACCCTACCCTCATCCACATGTTTGGTCACCTTCTCAAAAAACTCAATGAGGTTTGTGAGACACGACCTGCCCTTGACGAATCCATGTTGACTATCTCCAATCAAATTGTTGCTTGCTAGATGATTATAAATCCTATCTCTTATAATCCTTTCCAAAACTTTTCCTACAACAGATGTAAGGCTCACTGATCTATAATCACCTGGGTCATCTCTACTGCCCTTCTTGAACAAGGGCACAACATTTGCAATCCTCCAGTCATCTGGTACTAAACCTGTAGCCAATGACGACTCAAAGATCAAGGCCAAAGGCTCCGCCATCTCCTCCCTAGCTTCCCAGACAATCCTCAGAAAAATCCCATCCGGCCCAGGGGATTTATCTACCTTCACACCTTCCAGGATTGATAACACCTCCTCCTTACTAACCTCAATCCTTTCAAGTCTAATAGCCTGTATCTCAGTCTTCTCCTCTACAATATTCTCCTTTTCCCAAGTGAAAACAGATGAGAAATATTTGTTTAGCACCTCTCCGATCTCGACGGGGTCCACACACAACTTCCCACTTCTGTCTTTGACTGGCCCTATTCTTACCTTAGTCATCCCCTTATTCCCCACATACCTATAGAAAGCTTTAGGGTTCTCCTTAATTCTACCTGCTAATGACTGCTCATGTCCCCTCCTTGCTCTTCTTAACTCTCACTTTAAATCCTTCCTAGCTAATCTGTAACTCTCCATCGCCTCATGTGAACCATCTCGTCTCAATGTCACATAAGCCTCCCTCTTCCGCTTAACAAGAGATACAATTTCTTTTGTAAACCAAGGTTCCCTTATCTTATCACTTCCTCCCTGCCTGACAGGGACATACCTATCAAGGACACGCAATATCTGTTCCTTAAACCAGCTCCACATTTTGATTGTTCCCATCCCCTGCATTTTGCTACCCCATTCTGTCCCTCCTCAGTCTTGCCTAATCGCATTATAATTGCCCTTCCCCCATCTATTACTCTTGCCCAGTGGCATGTTCCTATCCCTTTCCATCGCTAAACTAAACGTAACCGAATTATGGTCACTCTCTCCAAAGTGCTCACCTACCACCAAATCAAACACCTGGCCTGGTTCATTACCAAGCACTAGATCCAGTGTGGCCTCCCCTCTTGTCAGCCCTTCGACATACTGTGTCAGGAAACCCTCCTGCACACATTGGACAAAAACTGATCCATCCGACGTACTAGGGTTATGGCATTTCCAGTCAATGTTGGGGAAGTTAAAGTCTCCCATAATGACCACCCTGTTCCTTTCACACCTGCCCAGAATCGTTTTGCCGATCCTCTCCTCCACATCACTGGAACTTTGCGGAGGCCTATAAAAAACTCCCAGCAGTGTGACCTTTCCTCTCCTGTTTCTGACCTCAGCCCACACCACCTCAATAGACGAGTCCTCGTCAAAAGTTCTTTCAGCCACCATTATACTGTCCTTGACTAACAAAGCCACATCTCCCCCTCTTTTGCCACCTTCCCTGATCTTTATGAAAGATCTAAACCCTGGAACCTGCAAAATCCATTCCTGACCCTGCTCTATCCACGTCTCCGAAATGGCCACAACATCGAAATCCCAGGTACCTATGCATGCTGCAAGCTCACCTACCTTATTCCGGATACTCCTGGCGTTGAAGTAGACACACTTCAAACCAGCTTGCTGTCTGCCATCACACTGCCAGCACATTCCAGCACACATATGCATGTCCACTTTCAGAGTCAATTTAACCCCAATCTTTTCAATCATTCCCATGAGAACACAATGACCTTATGACAAAACATCGCTAACCTGAAACGTTTAATTCACTTCTCTGCGGATGCTGTCCGATGTACTGAGTGCTCCCAGTATTTTCTGTTTCTATTTCAGCTTCTCAGCATCCATAGTATCAAGCTTTTAACTCTTGAATGATAGATAGGAGAAAGCCATTTTGAGTTGGCTGGTTGCCTCTGATGATCTGTCATTGAAGTTCAATTGGATAATTCATGTTTCATGTGCTTTTGCAGAGCCACTCATTGAGTTTCCTGGGCTGTGGGAAATTTGATTTATATCAATTCTTCTGTTGGCAGCTAAGAAGCTTCCATTGTGGAAGTGAATTTGCTTGTTGTAATCAGAATCTATCATTTCCTTTCTTAAGTGCGTTGCATCCTCATTGTCTCATGATTGAATTGGTGTCAGGAGACATATTCCAGACTGTATTGATGTAATCTAATCAACAGCTCAGAGGTGTTATTGCATACCTCAAGACCAGCTGGGACATAAACTCAGGCTTCCTGGCTGAAAGATAGGGACACTATCATTGCACTACTAGCACTCACATCACAGTGTATTACATTAACTGCTCTACCCAGGACTGTAAGAAGCTGCAGAAAGTTGTGAACACAGCCCAGTTCCAGAATGCAAGCAAATATTCCATCCATTGACCCCATCTATTCTTCTTGCTGCCTTGGAAAGGTAGCCAACATCATCAAAGACCCCTCCCACCCCAGTTAAAATCTCTTCCAACCTCTTCCATTGTGTAGAAGATACACATGCTTAAACACACATACCAACAGATTCAAGAACAGCTCCTTCCCTGTTGTTATTAGACTTCTTGTGCTATTTTCTATTTTAACTTCACCTTCCTGGCCTTTGCAGTATTTTGTCTTTTGGTATTTTGGTCCTGGTTTAATAAGAATTAAGTGTGAGTGTTTGAAAGTTTTAGGCTATTCAGAAGCTTTAAACTTTACACCATCTTTGCAAATTTTAATTGATAGTTTTAATAGTTAAGGGTGGTAACAAAGGAATTTGGTACACTTGCCTCTATTAATCAGTGCATTGAGTATTGGAGTTGGGATGTCATGTTGCGGCTGTACAGGGCATTGGTGAGGCCATTTTTGGAATACTGCATTCAATTCTGGTCTCCCTGCTATAGGAAAGATCCTGTTAAACTTGAGTGGGTGCAGAAATTATCTACAAGGATGTTGCCATGGTTGGAGGGTTTGAGCTATAGCAAACGGCTGAATAGACTGGGGCTGTGTTCCATGGATTGTCAGAGGTTAAGGGGTGACTTTACAGAAGTTTATAAAATCATGAAGGGTACGGATAGGATGAATTGCCAAAGTTTTTTTTCCTCGGGTAGGGAAGTTGAAAACTAGAGGGCATAGGTTTAAGGTGAGAGGGGGAAAATTTAAAAGGGATCTAAGGGAAAACTCTTTCTCGCAGTGGGTGGTGCATGTGTGGAATGAGCTGCCAGAGGAAGTGGTGGAGACTGGTACAATTACAACATTTAAAAGTCATCCAGATGGGTACTTGAATAGGAAGGGTTTACAAGGATGTAGGTTAATTTGAGATATCTGGTTGGCATGGACTAGTTGGACCAAAGGGTCTGCTTCCTTGCTGTACAACTCTATGACTCTATCAGAATATTTAGTAAATTTTGTCACCATTTGACAATATGTTGCTGATTAATGCCTTGAAGTGAAGTCTTTTAAGTTTTTTTGATGTCTCATTTAAAAAAAAGCCATCAACTCAAGACACAAATTCAAGCTTGGAATACTTCATCTGCATGGTTCCTTTTAAGCATTGAAATGAAGTTGCAAAGCAGCCTGATAAGAAGGCCGTCATTTATTGCATTAATACCATGGTAAACCTACCATAGCAATTAATTTTGCTGTCTAATTATAGCCTCCTTTCTTCAGAAGAAATCTCCAGATAGGTATACCACAACCATTCTTCATCTTCATACTTAGGCTTGAGATGCCACACTAGACTGAGTGTCAGCAAGCCTTTGATCATTCTAGTCAACACCATTTCAGACTGAGATGTACAACACAGGGTCCTGAAATTATGATTAAGTGTTAGAAAGCTGAATGCTTCTCCTACCTTCCATCAGGGGTATCGAGGCGGATTTCATTTTATTACTCATCACTGCGTTTGGTAAATTCAGCAGAGAGAATCCAGGATGCACAGTATCCGTTTGTCACTGTGGCTTATTGATCTGTGTCAACCGAGCCATCAGAGGATTAGTTTTGATCAGTCCAAGACCCACAAAGTCTCATTTTATCTGATTGGAATGATTGTGCCAGGTATTATTGTACGTCGATGCAATATTGTTCATTTAAATTCTGTCTCCTACTGAAAAGTTCTAATCATAATGCAGCTATTCAGCACAAAGGGAAAATGGAGCAAGGGTGTGCAATTGATGAGATTACCTTGGAGATTATTATCATGGGTCAATGCCCATTAAATCTGTGTGAATTTGTGCTTGAAATGTATGCAGGGCTGCATTAATCATATCTGACTTTCCACAGTTATTGAAGATTAAATATCATGAACATTTGTTGGCGATATGAGAATCACTGCTTTATGTTCAGGGACTATTCCACGACCGTGTGATGTAACGATTTAACCTAATTGAAAGGCTTTCTCCTGAGCTAGTCAACATTTCTTTTTGTACCCAATTGATTTTGGCTTGGTGTGGACATAGGCAAGTTTGTCTCTAATTAATAATACCAGCCTTGCGAGTTACCAACTTTCACATTCCTATCTTTGTACAAATATGCAATTAATTTCTTGACCAGATGGATGGAGCTGACTCAAAGCAGCCACGATATTGTCGAATGGTGGATCAGGCCTGACAGTCAAAAAGCCTACTCTTGCTCCTGATTCACAGGCTTGTATGCTGGTATGTTTTGGTTCTCTTCAATTGCCCTTCTTGAATCAAAATGAGAGATTGAGAGAGAAAGAAAGACTTACGCATCGAAACAAAAAGAGAGAGTGAGAGAGAGAGAGAGAAAGCAAAGAATTTTCCCAATTCTGCTAAGGGAAGTTCTGAAACTAGGTCAACAAACAAGTTTGGAAACGAAGGTATTGGGTTAGTAGCTCGACATGATCCTGTCTCAAGGCAATCTTGCCACATTGGCAAAGTCATACTGATAACTACTACCCACTCGCATGGCAAATGGCCAATTTGTGACAATTAAATGGGCACTTGTTAGTAGTTTGGGCTCACTGCCAAGGTTCTTACTCGCAATGGACAGGCTCCTTGCTGAGATCGAATCCTATCTGCTGACTAGTGGGGGCCTCACTGCAGCAGGCTAAGGGGTCAGGGAAACCTTCATTAAATCCTTCCCACACTTCTGTAGGCCTTTCTGTTCCAGGCCTTTAGGGTAGAACCACATGGACCACTTTCTTTTCCTCTTCCACTCCTACTCTTTCCTTGTGAACATGTAACTCTCTCTTCCTCTGTCAGTGAGTAGCTTTATTTCTCACTGTGTAGTTCTTTCTCTCTCTCTCTCTTTTACTCTCTCTCTGTGTTGGTGTGCAGCTCTTTCTATTGATGTGTAACTCACTTCCCAATTTCTCATTTATCTCTTTCTTGAAAAGTATACAGCTCTCTCTCAAACTCTCTTTCTCTCTCCAGCTCTCTTTGCTAATGTATGTCTCTGTGCCTAGATTCCACTCTGTAGCTCCCCCACTCTCTATCGATGTGTCATGTAGCTCTCCTTCTCCCTCTGTGTGTGTGTGAGATGAGAACATAAGAACAAAAGTAACAGGAAGAGAAGTATTCCCAGCTCTCGAGCACCATTCATTTCCATCATGGCTGATCCTTTGCCTCAGCTGTACTTTCCTGCTCGCGTCCTATTTCCCTGATTTCCTCAAGGCCTGTTTGCCTCAGGGTTGAATGGAGTCAACAATGGAGCATGCACAATCCTCGGGGGTGGACAATTCCAGTGATTCATTACCCCTTTAATGAATCATCTGAATCCTACATAATTGATCCTTATCCTGAAATGTGCACCATTCTGTTCTGGGTTACCCAGACATCATTGTGAGGGATATTCTGTTGCCACACCCTGTAACATCAATGCTTTCATATATTGTGTGCTCTCCACTTGTGAAAGCTCTTTCATGGCTAAACCTTCATCTCTCGCTTGGTGTCACATCCACTATTGACTTTTCCAAAGCTCTCCTGCTAATGCACCTTTCTCCACGCTGCAGCCATTTTAGGAAGTAATGAGAATTATGTATGATTAGTTAAAGTTTGCCAGCCTCTTAACCCACTGAGTAATATAAATTCTTCCAAACGGGCACCTAAGTGGGCTGCTGGGAAGATTTCATTGCTTCTGTGCTGTTCCCATAAAACCCCAGAATACACTTCACACATTAACATAAGTGAGCACCAATGAAGATGTTGCGTGGGTTTTGCTACAAATTCTAGAGAACATTGCGCGAAATTTTGCAACATATTCCCAAGGTAGCACACGGCATGAGGTGGACAGCTCTTAATTCTGACAATCTGAGACATCAGTATAAATAGAATCAGTATAAATAGAATCAAAGTTCGTGTATTTTGGAGAACTGCTTGTTCAAATCTGAATCTAGCATTGCGGCCGTGAAGGAGTTAAACTGTCTTATGCCCTCTGTTGAAAATTCATTTAGGTGCTGATTGCTTCACTGGGCTTTGTTGGTCTTCACTTTGTTGCTAGGACACCCACAGCACCTGGAGGTGATGGTTAGCAGCGTGACCTGCATCGAGCATTATAAGCTGTTAATGATCACGACTCCTATTCTGCAGGTTGAGCAGGTCTTTAGATTATCTTTAGCAAGTACGTTGTTCTCTCAGCAACTGACACATGTTCACTGTAAATGTGTCATGCCTCTGGATCGAAGTTCATTTGGAACACTGCCTTTATGTAGGTGTCTAAACATGCCTGAACTGTCTGGAAATTGAGGTTCACAAAACTCCAGCAGCAATTCTGTCATGAAGATGTTGAATTAAAAACTGAAAAGCACATAAACAATAATAATGATCAAGTAAAAGTGATTTAAACAGTGCTATCACTCCCTACTTCCAGCTCGTTCCTTTTATCACTAACACATAAGAGGTTCCCCTTTAGCAACAATGAAACTCTGGCCTTGATGAATGTAAATCTGCCCAAGGCGTCTGGATTTTGTGCCAGTATCTATTCCAAAGAAGATAACAGATATGGCATGGCATTGCTAAAGCTCGAGGAGATGTCCAAGGACTAAACTGCTCTATTCTTCTCAAAGAGATGGATAGCGTTAGCACTGGTGTGTGGGCTGATGAAAGAAGAAAAGCGTTATTGAAAATAAATCACCACATGTTGATCTTGAATGAGAACAGATTTGTGTCTATTTGTGCAATCGCATGCTATGAATGTTGCCCACTAGCTGAATGCTGGTTTGTTGCTTTAGAGTTCCACTGACGTGCGTGAGAATAAATTACAAAGCGTGAAGCAAGAAATGGCTATTTGGTGCATCAAATTCACTGCTCCCATGAGCCGTATACAAAATGCCTTATCATTAACCATGCTCTGTATTTAAGCTTCTTATACCAAATTTTTCAGTTCTACATGGAAAAGCAGGTAACATGCCAGCTTATTTGGTATTAGGTTTTATTGTCAGGTATACTCAAGAACAGGAATACAGGAGTACAGCGAAAAGGGTACAGGGTCACTATTCGACGAGACGTTGTGACATTAGACAACATACTGCCTGATATTGCATGATCTGATTGGTTAGTTGGCTGGACTTTGTAACTATGCATTTGATTGAATATGGCTTTCAAGACAAAATGGGTGATAGTGTTTCATTCTATACCAGAATTCTACCTCTGTACAATCTCCTTAAATAGTAATATTTTCTTTACATTTTTCATCTTGTGAGCCATTGGTCACAAACGGATTCTGTTTATAATATGTTGAGAAGGTAATGGCCTGAGTGGTATTATGACGAGACCGATGGTCAGTGACCCAGATGATGTTCTCGGTTTGAATCTCACCGTGGCATCATTGAAAATCTAGAATTAAGCAATGGTAACAACGCAATTATTCCCAACTGGGGGAAAAATCCCACTTAATTCAGGAACGAAACCTTTATCCTTGCTTGAGAGACATAATAGGAACTGCAGATGCTGGAGAATCCGAGATAACAAGGTGTGGAGCTGGATGAACACAGCAGGCCAAGCAGCATCTTTATCCTTACTTGGTCTGGTTTCCATGTGACCCTTAACTGCCCTTTGTATAATTCAGGATGGACAATAAATGCTGGCTGAGCCAGTAATGCTCACATTCAATGAATTAATTAAAACAAAACATTTGCATTCACCTGCATTATTCTACAACTTCTGAAACACAGGGATATCACATATTTAATGTCAAGAGGTGCATTTATTTCTACTGATGTTCGTTATCAACACTCTATGTTTTTGTGTGGGCCAATGGGTACTGGTGTATAACATACCGATTTAATTTTGCAAAAGAAGACAGAGAGCTGAGTATCGTACTTTATCAGCTTGAGATTCTTCAGTTCCAGACGAAGACATGCTGGGATGGTTATTAGAAGCAATGATAAGTAGGACAAAACCCAGCTATTCTTTTTTTTTAAAACCAACTTCATATTAGATTTGTAGGATATGAGCTTCTATTATATTCTGCTGCCCACTGTCTGAGTTAATCAAATCATTCCTTAAATGCTGCTAGATTTTTGTAGTGAGGAACATTAATCCTGTGAAATAGGGCACATTCTTACCTGCTAATCTCAGCATTAAGTCACCTTTAGCACAGTTTTGCATGTGGAATGATGTTTCCTCATCATTTGAATCGCCTACGAATAGCATTCTTTCAGGCCAGTGTAGTCTCGATTTAGCTGGAAGCCAACGAACTTTTAAAATCATCCCAGCATTATAGTTCAACTCTAACTCTGTCCATTTCAGTTGTGTGGTACTTTCCTTCTGCATGTCACTTCATAAATGCTGAAGTGAAACTGAAAATGTTCTTGCCAATTATGCTGAATTGTAGGCTTTGATCTGACACACAGCAGAGCCTGATTTGAACCTGTCTTGTCATTTCAATTAAGGTTATTGAAACTGACAACCAGAGGAAACCTGCATCCTATCAGTCAATTATATGGATTCTGTCCACATCAAAAGGACAACGTTTGAATTGCTGCAACATCTAGTGTTCTGGCTTAGCCTTTCACAATAATGTGCACATGAAATGCTCGCATCTGGTCAGAAGTACACATATTGGGTTATGTGTATGTGTTTAGGTGTCTATAGACCTTCAAGGTTTTAAAATCTTCAAACAAGTATCATTGCAACAAAAGGCATAAAAGACTGAATCTCGTCTCCTCTGTCATACAGTTAATTAGCGGAACAAGCATGTATAATAATGTTCTGAATGGCACTTAGTAATATGTTGGAAAGCCAAGAGAGGCCAAATGCTTATCTGCCTATTTGAGTGCTCGCTTCCTCTTTGGTTTTTGTGAAAAGCTAAACCAAGAGAATCCTCAAACAGCTGGTCTTAGCTGGGCGAAGCCAGCTTAGATTTCATGCCACAATCAGGATCATAGAGTCTCTATTTTATTGGGCAGTGGAAGTGCCTTCAGACAGTTTGCTATTAATGGTGTATTAAAAATACATTAAAATAATAAAATATTACAGATGCTGGAGATCTGAAACAAGCAGAAACAAATTGCTGAAGAAACCCAGCAGGTCTAGCAACATCTAAACAATGATATTCTACATGAACATGGTCCGTATACCTCTATTCCCTGCCTGTTCACGTGTCTGTTTAAATGCCTCTGAAATGTTGTTATTGTACCTGCTTCTACCACCTCCCCTGGCAGTTGCAGGCACCAGCTCCAGCCTCTGTCCAACAACTTGCCGTGCAAGTCTCCATTAAACTTTCCTGCCTTATCTTCAACCTAAGTCCCCAGTATTTGGTATTTCCAACCTGGGAAAAAGTCTCTAACGATTCACCCTATCCACATCTCTCAATTTCAAATACTTCTATCAGGTCACATAAAGCAAAAACAATCCAACTTTGTCCAATTTCTCCTTATAGCTAATATACTCCAATCCAGTAACATCCCAGTTATCCTATTTTGCATCCTCTCCAAAGCCTCCACATCCTTCCTGCAGTGTAATACAAGAATGACGCACAATACTCCAAATGTGGCCCAACTTAAGATTTATAGAGCTGCAACATGACTTGCCAACTTTCATACTCAACATCTTGACCGTTGAAGGCAAGCTTGCCATATGCCCTCTTTACCACCTTATCCACTTGCGTTGCCACTTTCACGAAGCTATGGACTTGCACCCCAAGATCCCTTTCAATATCAATGCTCCTAGGAGTCCTGCCACGAACTGTAAAATTTCCTCTTGCATGTGATCTCCCAAGTGCATCACCTCACACTTGTCTAGGTTAAACTCCATCTCCATTTCTCTGTCCAGCTTTTCAACTGATCTATACCCTGCTGCATCCTTTGACAACTTTCTTCACTTACCACAACTTCATCAGTTTTTATGTCATCTGCAGTCTTACTAATCTGACCACCTACATTTTCATCCAAATCATTCATATAACAAAGAACAGAGGTCCTAGCACTTACCTTTATGAAACAACACTGGTCACAAACCTCCTGTCAGAAAAGCACTACCGAAAGAACTGCGGATGCTGTAAATCAGGAACAAAAACAGAGTTGCTGGAAAAGCCCAGCAAGTCTGGCAGCATCTGTGAAGGAAAAAACAGACTTAACATTTCGGGTCC